>OX578146.1:15222998-15605498 GCA_951213105.1 Amaurobius ferox
AAATTTATTGTATTATATAAGGAAAGTCATGTGCTGCCCCACATCAGATTTTCTTATATACTATGCTACTTAGGAAAGGAATGTAATATTAAGGATTTGCGACAATTTTTCTTGTGGAACGAGATTTTTCTTGTATAAACTTTTTGCGTATCTTCCATTTTTGCAAAGAACTTTTGGAACTCGCCAGAACCAAGAGAAAATAGTTGCTGAGTAAATCAAATGTTTTTATATTCCGCAACAAATAAGAGAAACAGTGTTCGCGAACAAAGAACGCATTTCCGAACACTTCAGTGACAAAAACTGCAAATGGAATTCTTTAGAAGAAAATTTATTTTGAAGAAAGGAAAAACATCAGCTTTTCTTATGCGAGCAGAAAAACACGAATACAAATCTGTTAAAGATACTTTAAGACGTAGGGTAAAACACAAACAACTGAAAATACATAAATCAATAGTTTTCTTTGTTTATGTACTTGTGTAAAATAACAACAAACTAATTTGATATGTCTAATAAATCACACATACACACAGATATATATATATATATATATATATATATATATATATATATATATATATATATATATATATATATATATATATATATATATGTATAAATATGTATAATTGTAGAATTTTTATTTTACTTGTATTATATATACCTGAGATTGATTATTAATAGAAAATGTTCATTAATAGAAAATGTCATAAATGCTAAGAAGATGGACAGAAATGTAAATGTGACATCAAAAGTACTATATGACAAGCCGTTGAATATTAAAAAAAACATGATAAGAAAACATTATAAATAAAATAGATACTAAATTGCTGTAAAATACCTCTTTTTCCCTGTTCCATATATAAGTTAAGGAATGGAATAAGAATTACATGTGGTAAAGAGGGGTGAATACATTTTTTTTTAACACATTAAGATGAAAGTATCGATATAAATCATATGTGTAATGCTGGTACTTAGGTACTAATCCTTCTGTTCCCTGCATAAACATACATGGTGTAAATGCATGAAATGTGTTTAAAGATGAAACGTTGTAAAACAGAAACATTGTTTTGCATGATGAGCTAGGCCTTTTCTTGCTCCCAAAACATTATTTTGAAATTGAATAAATTGAATAAAGTGAAAAGCATATCCGAAATCATGTACTTTATATATACGCATATATAAAATGAAAATATCAATAAACCCGTAATTGATTCCTATACATGCCAGAATGAAAGCATTAAAATTATATGGGAATATATATATATATATATATATATATATATATATATATATATATATATATATATATATATATATATATATATATATATATATGTATATATATATATATATATATATATATATATATGTATATATATATATATATATATATACATATATATATATATCTTTATATATATATATACATGTATATATATACATATATATATATATACATGTATATATATATATATATATATATATATATATATACATATATATATATATATATATATATATATATATACAAATATATATATACCCTAATATAAAAAATCGACGCACCACGAAAGAATTATCCAAATGAGACACAATTTGGTACGTGTAATGCGAATGTACGGAAAAAGAAATGATTAGAATTTCAGAACAATTCGATGATTTATTGCACTGAAAGATCTACACAAAGTGAGTACGCCAATATGGTGTTGGCCCACCTCTGGCCTGATATAAGCTGTTACCCGACGTGGAAGTGATGCATAAATTTGCCGGATGGTGTTCTGAGGGATGTAGTTCCAAATGGCTTCCAATTGATGAGCTAATTCGTCTATATTCTATGTTGTCTGCAGCCGACGCCCCATCTCAGCCCGAATGTGCTCAACAAGCGAGAGATCTGGCTGGCCAAGGAAGTGTGTCGTAAGTACGCAGACAATCAATAGAGAGGCCAGACGTATGTGACCTGGCATTATCTTGCTGAAAATTTAGCCCGGGGTGTCGCAAAAGGAATGGTAATACAACAGGTCGTAGAATGTCGGCAACGTACCTCTGTGCTGTGATGGTGCCACGGAGGGCTATCAAAGGAGTCCGGCTATCAAACGAAATGGCACCCCAGACCATAACCCCCTGTTATCGGGCCGTGTGGCATGTGACAGTAAGAGCAAGATCCTGATGATGTCCGTACTGTCTCCAGACTTGTCTGCGCTGGTCGTCGGGACTCAGTTCGAAATGGGAATCATCACTGAAGACAATTCGTTCCCAATCCGAACAATTCCACCGGCACCATTGTAATTGCTGTTGACGGTGCATACTGGTCAGTGGAAGGCGGCGTAATGGACGCCTCGAGTATAGATTCCGCTCCCGTAGTCTTCTATTAATGGTCCAGGTGGTCACTTACGTGCTTGTCACACGTTGGATGGTTGACAACGACGAATTTCGTACTGTCACAGCTGCTCTGACAATCGCTCAATCTTCCCGTTCTGTCATCGCCGTCTGTTGCCCGCTCGTGGCTGAAATCTGTCATTCTGGACTCATTCCTGCCAACGTCGTCTAATTGCTGCATGGCTGCTACCCAAATGCCGAGCGATTCGGCGGTGTGCCCATCCAGCCTCACGCACTCCTACCGCACACCCTCTTTCAAACTCTTTTATATGCTCGTAGTGACCGCGAATTCACCAGCGAGGCATTGTTACAATCACGGTACCTAAAAGCAATCGAAATCCACTGCAGGTTTTGTTCCTGAAAGCGAAGTTCGCTCCTTTTATACACCACCATGCTGCCCAGTTTCAATGCGTTGTAGTTCCGACTATTCATTTATTGACTGCGAATTTTCGATCATTTGCATATTCGGTCAAAAGGTGTTTGTATGTAAAGTTTCATTACTATCGGTTTATTTTGCGGAATGCGTCGATTGTTTTTGTCTTAGAGTATATATATATGTACTATATATATATATATATATATATACTATATATATACACAGGATGTTTCAAAAGTAATGGAATAAACTTTAAGGGATAATAGAACACATCGAAACAACCACCTTTCATCAAAGAATGCATGGTCGCAAGTTAAGCAATAAGGCGCCAGAGGGCGCTTTCTATTTTCCGAGACATACCTTCTTTAACAACGAAAAGACATATAAAAGTGGTGGTTTTCGCACGAACTATCATTAGCGACTTGGAATGGATCACGAATGAGGAGACGTTAGATACACATTTCGTCTACAGTATCGCCAACGGCAATGAAAGGAAGCTCAAAAGCTTTATTGAGAGCGCGCTTCGCCAACAGGCATGTGCCGGATCCCAGAATGCTCTATTGCTTGTATTCCCAACTGGCCGAAAGGGCAACCTTCATTGCCGTCATTCATGATACAGGTCGTGGAAAAAGTGTCAGAACGCCGGACATGTCGGAAGAGTTTCTACATCATATAGAAGATCGTCCTATCACCAGCAGATAACTCCAGACTATATCACAGGTGTACCCAATGTCGTAGTGTGACGTGTTTAACGCCACGTAGATGTTTTCAAGTCGCTAGTAACGGTGCATGCAAAAACCACCGCTTTAGTCTTTGCGTTGCGAAAGGCAGGCAGATCATCTGGCCCGCCAGTGCCTAACCGCTTAGCTTGCGACCATGCATTCTTTCTTTGACAAAAAGTGTTTGTTTCGATGTGTTCCATCACCCTTTAAAGTTTGTTCCACTAGTTTTGTAACACCCTGTATAACTTATATATATATATATATATATATATATATATATATATATATACAGCCATGCATCACTAATTAACACACTTAAATTTAAATCTTGTAATTCTAATAGATGTAAAACTTGTCCGTTTGCTAATAGTAATCAGATCAATTGTAACAATAATCTTGTCTTCTGTAAAACATATAATTGTATCTACCAAATTGAATGTAAAAAATGTAATATGTCATATATAGGTCAAACCAGCAACCCTCTGCATCTCCGAATTAACGTACACAGGAATCACATAAACATTTTTTCAAATAATGCAACTACCTTTAGTGAATCAAAATTTGAATACGAACATTTTTCTAAACATGGTTCGACAACATTGAAATTAGTATTCTGTGTATTCAAAAAAATTACTATGACAGATTGTTTCTTGAAAATGAATTCATTTGTGCACACAAAACCATTTTTCCATATGGACTCAATCAAATATTTAATCATCATAATATAGTTAAAAAGTCCTTTAAATCTCCTAATGAAGACCATAGTATTTATAATTCCTTCAACAATCATAAAAGTAAATCAAAAAGAACTAAAAGAGCAAGTAAATATAATAAAAAATTGCCATCATTATCTGAACTAAAAAATGCCATCCTTCAGCAACATGCAAATTTTAAAATTACTTTTGATTGGAAACAATGTAAAAACTGGATTTTCGCAATTAAAAAACAGCAATTAAATATGGTATATAACCTTTTTCTAAGTACTGCATTTGATAACGTTCATTTTAAACATTTATTCTATGATTTGCTCATTACCAGAAGTAAAAATCTTAATAGTTATTTATATGTCACAGACTTAAACTTTAATGACGAATCAAAACAAAATACTAAAATAAATGAATATTGTACCTTGAATTTTACTAATTCTGTATTAAATAATCTGAAGATAAATAATTTTTTAAAATCGGTTTCCAATTACTTTCCAGTCAAACATGTAAATCCTAAAATTGCTTATAAATATGATAAACCGCTAGGACGTTATATTTTCAACTACAATCAAATTGCCAAATCAGTAGATATTAATCAAAACTATGAATTGGATAAAGAGTCATATTGCCACTGTCATTTAAAAAAATACAAAGACTTCGTAGATAAACACCATGGGCATGTTATAACGGGAAATCTAAATATTATTAATTATGATGCACTAAGATCACTGATGTTACTGGGTACTAAGTACCGTATACCTACTAAATTTAAACATAAATTAATATGTAAAGGGTTATTTCTTGACTTAAATAAATTTATCTATAAAATCAGTTATAAATATCAAATCCCTGTAGAAGCCTTTAAACCTTGGAGAGTCTTAATAGAGCAATACTTAAATCATTATATATATAATCAGAAAATTAATAATTCATATAAACTTAATTCAATTAAAAATGATATTAAAGAAATACAAAATGATTTTGTCATTACATATGTCGATAAGGCAAGTGGAAACTACTCAATTATATGTAAATATTATTATAAAAATACTCTTCAGTCACACTTACTTAATAATCAAATCTATAATTTACATAAAACTAACCTTAAAATCTTATACAATAGAATATCAGTCAAATATAAGCAAATCCATCTAAAAAATAGTTGTAATAACATTCCATATATTGTTTTAGTACCCAAGTTTCATAAATCCCCTGTTGCTTTTCGAACCATTACCAGTGGGTATAATTCTTACATTACTAATGCTGGAAAATTATTATTAAAGATATTACATGAAGTATCCTCGTCAGATGAAATCTCAAATAATTGTCATATTGTAAAAAACAGTTTTGAAGTAGTTAAGAAATTGAAAACTCTTACTAATATTCGTAGTATTTATACCTTTGATTTCAAAGATTTGTTTAATAATATTAATATAGATGATCTGTATAGAATTATTTTAGGAATTTTTGAAAAATATAATATCAACCTAAAATATTCAAATTTTCTTTTTAAAAAATTACTTAACTTCACTCTTTATGAGAATTATATTCAACATGGTGGTACTATTTTTAAACAACAGGTTGGTATCCCACAAGGGGGGTGTGCCTCATCATTGGTAGCTAATCTGTATTTATTCTCCTATGAAAAAAACATTAATCCAAGCTTGCATAATATGCACATGTTTAGATATTTAGATGACATTTTATGTGTATCCCCAAATAATAATATCCCTATAGTATTAAACTTTTATCCAAAAAATTTACAATTAAATGCAAGTAATAATGACACAAATGTTGCAAACTTTTTAGATTTAAATTTAAATTTACAAAATTGTAATATGGTTATAAACTTGTATGATAAAAGGCAGGATTTTAAATTTAATACATCAAAAATTCAACATTTTGACTCTTGTCTGCATATATCTGTATTTAGAAATATTATAATAAACCAGGCTCTTAGAATCAATAAAATTTGTGATGAATATTATAAATTAGCGCACTTTATGGAATTATTGAGTACAGCGACTAATAATGCATATCCCCCCAATTTTGTTATTAAAATTAACAACTCAGTGTATCAAATTTCACTCGATAACATCCTAGAAAACATTCCCAATTATAGTGACTAACATACAGGAGAGAGAGAGAGAGAGAGGAAAAAAAAAATATATATATATATATATATGTATGTGTGTGTATATATATATATATATATATATATGTATATGTGTGTGTATGTGTGTATATTATGCATAATTATTTATTAATTATATAAATAAATAAAAATGAAAAATAATAAACTAAGTCAAAAACATTAGAAAAATCAAAAAATCGGAAAATAAGATGCATTAACATTAATGTTTTGAATTTTATTTTCGCAAAAAAATGTAACTTTTGTCAGTATTGAAACTACGTTTTGAGCGCCCTTATAATGGTGTAGAGTGGCATTCTCGATTATCCAGTTTTCCTATGAATTACTTGTTTAGTAGGAATTTTCATCTTTGATTCATATTCAGTTCTGCATGTTTGGGAAGTTGTATTCTGAATTGCTTGTCCAGTCTCCAGCTTAGACTCACTGGACGGGTTTGGGAGTATTTCCGTGAACGTTCGTACTGCCTCCCTGGTAGAATTTCGACTTGTTCATTCCGGTGCTTCTAGATTAAGCTGTTGAGGTTGATCGTGTATACACGTGGTAGAAGAAGAAGGGTTCATGCCGCATGGTAATACAATTTTCTTAATGTATCCTTTTTTCATTTTTTCATTTTTTCATTTTTTGATGCCTGTAGTCTGAGTTTAAGCATTTATAGTAATGTACTATTGCTTAATCTGAAACAGGCATTTGTTTGGGTTAATTAGAATTTAATACTCAGACCTGAAGATGAATTTAATTCTGATTAATCATCGAATTTGGGAAGGTTCTGTTCTTTTCTCTTATCGGCATTATGGCCGTGAATTTGCTTCTATGGTGATGTTAATATTACTTGAATTGTATTTTTTTTTTTTTTTTTTTTTATTATTACTTTTTATTTTTTATTTTTACATAATTCTTATTATTACATTTCAAATATATATATATATATATATATATATATATATATATATATATATATATATATATATATATATATATATATATATGTATATATATGTGTAATATTAGGCTGGAATATTCCAAGGACGAGACCTTTTTCGATATCACAAATCTACTTTAATAGATGACATTATAATCAGAAATAGTTACATAGATTGGCCGAGCTCCTGATCATCAACTATCTTTCACCAAATCCCAGCGCTGTCTTCGCCGTTTTACACAATGTACAGTTATATATATATATATATATATATATATATATATATATATATATATATATATATATATATATATATATATATATATATATATATATATTTATAACAGATGGTACTTAATACATTTTATAATTCAAATTTTATACAGTTTTTGTTTCCATCTGTGCCCGATGTAATATCTAATAAAAGTCATCGCACCGCCTATAGCGAATAATGTAAAAAAAGTTAGGAAAACAAATTCAGCAGCAAATCAAGGTAGACGAAAAAATATCAATTCCAAAGTTGTACAGGATTATCCAATTCGCAGTAATTGACATCTAGAAGACATAAACATGTATATAGAAGGCAAAAAAGAGCAGTCAAAGTCGTATCATCAGAGACTGTAACACTGTGACATCGATAATGCTTCTCGGAGTACGTCAAAATATTCTTTTTCAATTTCAACTGTGCATTGTTGCTGATGGAGGGAATTTTAAACAGACTGTCAATCCAATTCCTGTTCATGTAAGTGCTGTTTATTTTCGCATACCCGAATAGAACGGTCATTTGTCAATAACCCTATTGTGCGAATAAAAAGTTTTCTTAAGCACGTCTATCTCACTTTGTTGTCGAGTTCATTCCTGGATTTTTACATTCTCCTCTAAGATTGCTTTGGTTATCTTTATTCGATCAGACATGGTCCCTTTACTGTATGAACCTAAGAACTGCCCTCATACATCTTTCCTTACAAATTGATTGGAATTGCACAGAACCTTCCTTCCGTAACCGGGACGTGAATCCTGGATCTTCGTACTGGCCTGCCGAAGCTCTATCGTTGAGCTCCTAGGACTAAATTGCAAGCTTTTATTGTTGAAGTGGATTCTACAGGATACTTATAAGGACTTTCCTTGAAATCATGTACATTATTCATAGACAGGAATATTGACATAAAAAACATTAATAAGTTAAAGAATAAAAAAAATTAATCTAGATTTGACTAAATCACACTTAATTTATATTTCTTTTAAGTTTTACATGGAATTATTTTTCATTTATTCGAAATATATTAGAACTCAAGTCTTACGCCAACATCTAATTTGCATAATCCAGCTTTATTGCTTGGAAAAGATTTTGTCCATGTATACTTTGGAGAAGATGGGAAATATATTTGAATGCAAATTATACCGGTAAACCACGGTGGAAAGAAGAGCTACGATCCGATTTTTACCGAATCGTTAAATCGGTTTTTGGAAATATCGATATTTTCTTTACAGACATTTTGCTTGAAGTCTCCTTCCTCTATTTTTGCATAATCATCTGAGTTGGAGATTAAGAGATTTCTGGTTTTCAATCATTTGATTGAAATTTATATTTTTGGTAATAAGAATAGAATATAAAGGATCCTTAAGATTAGCATTAATCTTTTCCGGATTTTCCGCTCGCAAAATAAGAAATATGACATCGATAAGAATAGATGTTGGAATAAAAATTAATCTAAATGCCACTTTTGAATAAAATTATTTAGAATAGTTTTGATAGTCTCAGTGCCACAATTTGTTGATACATGTTGTTAGAATATCATATTTACGCTATTGCAAGGCTATATAAGTTTTTTCAGTAATTACGAAAATGTTTTTATGTGTATTAAATAATTATTATCGAAGTTTCAGAAATATAATCCACGTTTTTGAGTCTTGAAGATTATTCCAATCAATGAACGTCAGAGGCTGTAGTTGAAGGGACCAGTGGTGAAGCCTTAGGGGAGCCACGGTAAACTTTGTCTATCCAAATAGTTTACGATACAGTAACTTTTATTTTAATATACACTCTATAACAAAAAAATAGACGCACCAAGAAGAAGTTGTCCGATTGTGATAAAAATTGGTTGATGTGAAGAACATACATAGAAAAAGAAAATATTAACATTTCAGAATAATTTAATGATTTAGAGTTTGACCGTATACAAAGGGAGGAAGTCAGTAGGGCGTTGGTCCACCTTTAGCCTGGATGCAAGATGTCACCTGGCGTGGCATAGACTGATAAAGTTCACGGATGGTGTCCCGCGGAATGTCTTGCCAAATTGCTTTCAACTGTCGGGGTAAATCGTCAACATTCCGGGATGGATGCACTCGCCTTCCCATAACGCCCCAAATGTGCTCTATGGGAGAGAGATAGGAGACCTAGCTGGCCAAGGAAGTGTTGGGCAAGCTTGAAGACAATTCATAGCAACACGCGCCGTGTGCAGCCGGGCATTATCTTGTTGAAAAGTAAGTTCGGGGTGTCGCAAAAGAAACGGTAACACAACCGGTCGTAGAATGTTGTCTACGTACCGCTGTACTGTCAGTGTGCCAGAAATGACTACCAAAGAAGTAAGATATCCGCAGTCGCAATGCAACAGAAATTTTGACCACAGATTTAGAATCGCTCCTTATATACACCTGCTAAATGCGCAATTCCGATGCGCTGGAGCTCCTACTATTTATTCATTGGACACCACATTTTATTCATTTGCATGTTCGCTCAAAATGTCTTTGCATATGAAATTTCATTACAATCGGACAACTCTTTCTTGGTGCGTCGATTTTTTTGTTATAGAGTATATTATTCGGAATAAATATATAAGAATGTTTTCTATGTAAATAAATGAAGAGAGATGTCAACAAATTTTTGCTCTGTTTGGCACCTGATTTCCGTTTCTACTTGTTTGTGTTATTCAGAAGAGAGCGCATCAGATTGTTCAGGACAGAGACAAACATATTTCAAAATGTTTTTTCCATAAAGAAACTTAAAAGGAGTTGACTTAAGATGTTCGACTTAAAATGGAGCTGAACAAAATCGCATCTTCTACCCGGGCTAAAACAGTTAACGGCATAGTCGCCGACTTAAATTTACGGAAATTCTACGGAAGTTTAAATCGTATGATCCCATGTATTTTTTAAAGGATTTAAGTCTAATATAAATCTCAATCAGTCAGATTATCTGGCACAATAAGACATCTGCAATGTTAAAATGCAGCAAATTACAGTTAAGTACAGAAAATATTTCTTTTCTTTAGATAATTATTTATTTAATTTATTTTGTTTTTCTAAGCGCAAAATTATAATAATACAATGTACAGATACTGTGTGAATTTCCAACTCACTTATCTTTATAAAAACAACAAAAAATGTAAAATTTATTATTACGTATTTTTACCAACGTTAAAAAATTCAATACATTACTTTTTAAATCACTTCTGAGTTAAAATCTTGTATTTAGAATACAACAAACAGTCTGAGGAGCAAATTTCTATATACGCGACTTTATATATAGTAAACAGGGAGTGAATAATGGAAAACTTGAAGAATTATTAACAAAAAACAAAATTTATGCATGTATGCATACATTTTCCACGAATTTGACGACGCTGGTTATCGGATAGACGTGTTTATCTACTATGAGACAAAAACTGAGATCAGAGATATGTCATGAATAAGAATATTACATCGGCAATAGGAATCGAGTTGTGAAGAACAGGCCAGACGCAACGGTGCCGAAATTGATACTAAATCGGACTGTGGTTTATGACCAATGAGTACAAATTAGAATTGAGACGTAATCTGATGAGTGGGGACCAGCCAGCGCCCAATCCGGAATCAGCCACTGAACCAGCATTTACTTATGAGGGGCAAAGCAGCGCCAATCATGTTACGGGGGTTAAGAAGAAAGGTGTGTTTCCACGAATCCAGTTAATAAAAGGTTACCTAATAAAAAGCGCAGGACTAAGATAATTGAAACGAAATTCGTAATGTGCAGATTTTAAAAAAAATACTGGAGATATGAAGACACTGTGAGTGTGCGATAAACAATGTTGAGAAAAGTCAACCGGTTTGTCAAAGAACAAAGCCAATGCCGTGCCGGAGCTCCATTGGAGAAACGGTTCACCTGTGTCACATGCAATCGATGTATGTTCCGATTTCTATATACTCATGAGTCGAGTAAACAACTAATTTTGATATATGGCATAACTAGGCCGATCACTAAACTGATCTCAAACGGTAACTCTAGTTTAGCAATATTAAGACTTTGGTCTCACATTGTTAAAACAGTGAAATGATAATGTAAGTAAAAATCTGATGTGGGCAACACATGACTTTCCTTATATAATGTAATGAATTTACTACTTTTACAGTAAAATAAATAGGTTTTTCTTATACTAGATACTTATATTCTTTCCAAGACATTTCGACAATTAGTCGTTACTTTCATTGATTTAGCGGCATTTTTATCCATTTGGAGATTTTCGTTAATTTGGCAACATTTAAAAAGGTCGCCAAGTTGGCGACGTTCCGCCAAAATCGTTGCCCAAATCTCGCCAAGCGTTATGGACGAAGAAATAAGTTATTCTTACAGCAGATAAATGACTATTGGCGATCAAATACAAAAGTATTACTCAAAGTATCTTTTTTCATGAATGGAACCAGCTAGATCCACAAGAATGATGTCACTCAATTTATCGCATGGTATTACATATGAAAAGTGAACATGTTTCTCAATAGGAAATATTTTTTTTATTTTATATGACTTTTTGATAATTTTTTTGAAAAATGTGCAATATCTCGAGAACGATTTATGTTAGCATTCTAAAATTTATGTCAATCGTTTTCTAATGAAAAATTACATAAGAAATGTCTATTTGCGTAACTTTATTAGCGGTTTTGATTTTTTGACGATTTTTTCAAAATTTCACTCGAAAATTTAGGGGGATTCTGAACATTCGATTGCGTATAGAAAAATAGGCTTCCAGTGTTTACGGATTGTGATTTTTGTACCAAATTTCGTTCGAATCGGTCCATTCGTTCGTCAGTTATCGTCTCCACAGACTCACTGACACACACACACGCGCGCACGCACACACACACAGACATTAATTCAGAAATGTTTGATTCGTGACCAGGGATGCTTGAAACGTGCTCTTCCGTCGAAAACTCGATTTCGAATTTTCGACCCCGTCACAATACTTTCCTTATAAATTATGTATATAAGGAAAGTAATAAGATAATAAAGTGAGTTGTCAGTGTAATTAATATAAAGAATGAGTTTTAAATATTACTTACGAATTTTTAATGACCAGTCTATTTGTATTTTTTTTTCAGAAACCTACTCTGTTAACGATGTTCTCTTAAACTTTATATAACCTACAAGTTACTTGGTCATGTTATTAAAAGACAATAGATATTAAGATTATAAAAAGCTATATGAAATAATATAGAAATTTCTATTAATACATAAATTTTCATTTATTTTTCTGAAACTTTTTTCAATAATGCATAAAAGTTACTATCATCCTGGTTATTTCAATAACTCAAACATATAAAATATGATGTGGGCAGCACATGATTTTCCCAATAAAATCAAATGTATTTTCTCTTACATTTAATTACATTTAATTGTTAAGTTAATTCAGTTTTAGTTGTTTTTAAGTTCAATATATATATATATATATATATATGTATATATATATCTATATATATAAAATTGAAAATCTGTCTATCTGTTTGTCTCATCATCGCGGGAAAACGGCTGAACCGAATTTAATGAAATTTTGTGGATAGCCTTAAAATAGTCCCCATAAATTTAGTCCAAGTTTCGAGTTTCTAAGACCAGGGGTTGTCGAGATATTAATGAAAAACGGAACTTTTTCCTAAGAGTTCTACTCTGCAACTCCGTGGTTTATCCAAACGGAAAGGATGAAAATCGTTTGTTTAAAGCGCCAAAATGAAATAAAACTTTATTTCCGAGTTTGGTGCAGGCTTTTTGCATTAAATAGTCACTATCCGAAAGCATGAATTGTTTGAAATATGAATTTAAATGGAAAAATCTACCTCCATGTTTTATATTTCACAAGCTTTTACTCAACGATTAAAAGTATAAAGAAATTAAAATGGTTATTTAATTTCGCATTTTATGAGGAAGATTCTATCTTATATCATATTGCTCGATAACGGAATGAAATTAAATGTGTTTGTTAATGATTATTATTATTTTTTCGATTTAAATAATAAATAAATGGATATTAAAATATATCTTATAAATGAACGGTTTGATTTTTCTTTTAATTATATTAATTGCGAACTGCATACATCACTTTCATTTATTTTAGCAAAGAGGTTTCAAGCTTATATATTGTGTTTAGCTAATAAACTCATATATTCTGTTTACCCAATAAATTCATTTATCCAACTGTTGAAACAGAAAAAGAGTAGAATGGGTATATCTTCTAATAATATTTTAGTGTTTTTATTTAGTATATACAAACTGGATCACGATATTTTATTCAGATCTGCGAATTTAGAGCTACGGATTTGACTGGATATCGCTAACTTGGCAAATTTCTTAAAAGTTGCCAAATTGATTGAAATGTCCCCAAATTGATAAAAATGACGCAAATCAATGAAATTTATTTTGTTTTGTTATAAGAAATTACTGAAATGGTGTTTCGTTAGCATTTGTCTGTCAGTCCAGCCGTTTTACTTAGCGAATTTTTAAAATGTCACCAAATTGATAAAAATGTTTATAAATCCATAAAAATACTTTGAAATTGATAAATTGCCCTAAATAAATGAAATTGTGTTTTTTTAGGGGATAATATTTTGATGATGGTTCGTTAATTTATCGTCAGTTGGGACTGTCAGTTCTACAGTCCCACTTGGCGATAAATTTGGCGATTTTTTAAAATATCGCCAAACCTTCATAAGAGATAGCGTTATTCACACGATATTTTGACCACCATATTATTTGAAGCAAATCATAACATGTTGCTTAACAACGGATTTAAATTCAATGTGTTTATGAGGAAGATTTTTATTAAATCTTTTCCGATTTTAATGATGAAGATATGTATATAAAATAAATTTCATTGCCATCGTATTTTTGACTGGATAATATCAATTACGATCTTCATGTTTAAACATTATTATTATTGATGTTTTCGGGGATTATTGATTCAGAGATTATTGATATTTTCAATTCCTTATGCCATTGTTTTATTGCGGCAAAAATTGTTGAAACTCATATATTGTACGTTGTACGAGTAATCTTCTACAAATGCACGGGTATATCTTCTAATCTAAGAGATTATAAGTAGTACAGGTATAAATTAGCATATATTGGAATCAAGCCTTCCGGTATGAAGATGACGGGGATTATTGATATTTTTAATTTATTAAGTAATCAGTTATATATTGGCAAACATTTTTCAGACTAAATATTATAATACGGGTCATCTTTTACTAACACTAGGACATATCTTCTAATCTATGACATTATAAGTAGTACGGGTTTATCTTCCCATATAATTTTAGCACTTTCATTTCGGCACATATTGGAATTAATTACTGCCTACTGGTTTAAAGATTACGGATTTATTAATATTTTCAATTTATATATGTAATCTACTAATACAGGTTATATCTTCTAATATTCGCGTATATAAGTAGTACGGGTTCCATACAATACGCTTTTATTTTGCATATATTGATTCAATTCCATATTTTTTGTAAATTTGCTTACAAAAGAGGCCAGGATATTTTATTCTTCAGATCTACCCGTGAAAATAATTTTGAATAACGAGAACAGCCATTCCTTAACTTCTTTTTAGGAGCATTATGTTAAATATTTTAACAGAATATTTTGATTTAAAATGCCATATAGTATACCATAGGAATTTGCACATGATTGTGAATTTTAAGTTTATTTATATTATATACTCCGTACGAAGAACGGGTATGCTGCTAGTATATATATATATATATATATATATATATATATATATATATATATATATATATATATATATATATATATATATTACAAATCTAATACTTTGGCCGCTTAACAGTTTAATAGTCAAGGCATCTTAATGACTTTATAAGGCAAGGTGAGTGTGCATTAGGTCTAAGCGACTGTGCAGGATCCAGTGGAAATGATTGCAACACCCCTAATGGAGAATTGTAAAAGTTAGGAAAACGGACTTGGCAACAAAGCATAAGAGACGAAACATGTCATTTACAGTAATGTAAAGATTCGTCTAATGAGTAGGAACACATTTGAATTTTGGAAAACGCGTACTATGATAAGCATTAAAGATGTCAATGTGTTACAGACACTGATGATACGACTTCTGATAGTTATTTGCTGCCTTCTATATGTGTGTTTCTTGTGTCCCTGATATTGATTCCTACTAATTAGTAAACGTTTACAAAATTTGTATTTGACATTTTTCACACACTTATTTTGCTTTGTCGTCGAATCCGTTTGCCTAACTTTTTCAATTCTTTGATAGGGGCGCTGCAGTCATTTGTTTTTGATCGAGCATAGTGTGAGGTCTCAATAACCTTTCGTTATAATTACCCTCAGTTTTCATTATAATTTATGTTTACTTTAAATTACCAACTTCTGACTGGTTCGGTTAGATTGACCAATTACCGAGCTAGATAACATTTATGCGATCCTGGTGTGGAAACAGGATACAGTATCGGATCGCGAATGAGTTAGAGAAGAGATAGAGAGGAGACTAGAGAGTTGAATGGTAGAGGAGTTGACTGGAAGGCTAGATGGTTAGAGGAATAGACTGTGAAAGGAAGTAAGACTGGTTAAGCTGAGTGCGTAAGTTTGAAAGATAGAGCGAACCGCCCTAATGGATACCATTATGACCAGAAGGGTGCAGTACAACAGGTTAGCTGAGACAATGTTCCAAGGAATGAGAAAAGAGTTGGGTAAGCACAAAAGCTTTATAACAAGTCCACTGTTTATCTCAATATCACCAGGCCTGTAAAAGTGTATTGCATTATAGTTAATTTATGGGTAAGTTCAATTCTGGCTATTGGTATTTGTCTCCATTTTAGTTAAACTTTCAGCTGCTGTAATTCGAGTGAAATACACCATAAATGTGTTTTGATTTACTTGATTGCAACTGTGTGTAATAGCCCTGGGCCACAAGGTCCTGTGTATCCAATTATTCCAGGTTTTGAATTATGATGCCACTTTGTTTGATAGATCTAAGTACGTACGGATAGGTAATTTCGCAACCTAAGTTGAATATACCGTATAATAGAGTATTGATCGAGGTACATTAAGTTAGAATGGAACCTGATTGGGCTAAGAACACTAGTCCCTTCACTGTGGATAGCTTGTACACACCCGAACCTTTCTTTACAAAGTTATTGGTACTTAAAGGCTTTCCTAGGAACCCTGTATACAGGGTGATTTGAAACTCTCGATTGGAAACCTCATACCCTAGATGCATATCAGCCGTATTACTCGCCGTTAGACTTTCTGGAAGATGTAAGGTGTAATGTTTGGATGTCCGGAATTGAGTGGCTCACTCAATTAAGTCCGATAACTAATAGGATGACAACCATAGGGCCCGTACCCAAAACATCACATATCGGATGGATTTTTGGACGTACCTATTTGTCGGGCTCATACTCCGCGTAGACAAGGGAATAGTTTTGTTCGGCCTTGAGGACAAGGGTCTACTAAGTGCAAACTTCCTGCCATAGCCGCTGTGACAACCCGACCCAGATGCATATCCGTCCAGCCATCACAGCATACCTGAAATTCTCCATTGTACGCTTACGTAGATTCTGTTACGATTGACGACGGTAAAAATTAAGCTTAACGGCCTTCCAATAGCGCCCTCTAGTACAAAAGTGTGACGTGTACAGACATATATTCATTACCGAAAATTTTTTGTTTTAGTGTTCCCTTTCTCCCATTAAAGTTTGTACAGAAAGTTTCAGACATTTCTGCATATGACTATGTCTTTGATTCAGTCAATATACTAGGAACATTTTTATTTTCCACAAGCTTAACGTAACCATTCTTCATTCCTTCAAGAAATATTTCAGAACATGAGTCTTCTAATTTGAATAATCCGGTGATATTGCTTGGAAAAGATTTTGGATGTGCTTAATTTGGGGCAAACGATCGAAGAGATATTTTAATGCAAACTAGACTGGTAACCTACGTAGGAAGAAAAGCTACGTTCAGATTCTTACCAAATCGTTAAATAGGGTTTTTTGAAATATTGATCTTTTTCTGGCTTATATTTTGCTGGAAGGATATATTTGCATAAACGCCTACGTCCGAGATTAAATATTTCTTTGTGTAATATGATAAATTTTTTGGTAATAATAATAAAACCAAAAGAGTCCGTAGGATTATCATTAATCTTTTCAATTTTTCTCGCCCGGGAAAATCACAAAAATGCCATCAAAATGATAAGAAAAATTCAGTTATAGTAATAATTTAGAAATGTCCTAGTTATTATGTTAGATAAATTCGTTGCGCCTCAGGCCAAGTTGATATTACGTCGGTGAAATATTATAATTACTTGCAGTTTTTTAGATTTGTTTTCTGGTACAAATGAAAAAATAGTTTGTTTAGCATTTAGAACATGAAACAGGGAGCTTATCTTCTTGCAAATTACCATGTGTGTGCATGTGTGTATTATAACTAAGCTACAGGATGTGCCTGTATCTTATGAGGTCTACTTCAAATTTGGAAAGTGTGTGTTTATTTCTCAAACCTTTATCAAAATCTGAAGACTCTGCTCTTGAAAAATCTTGTCTTTTGTGTGTTTTATGTCTATAAAAATAAAAAAGGAAAAGATATCTCATAGAGGGTCTATTTTTACACTGTTTTATTTAGATTGGTTCCTCTGTTTGTTTAGGTCAAATCTTGGAATAAATTTTTAACCCACTTTAATCGCCGATTTTCTTGAAATTTTACACACATACTTATTTACGATAACAATTCAACATTTCATCAAATTTGAGTTGATTTTCTCCTCGGATTCCAGACTCCCCTCCCCCAGGGTCATGCCCAGAATGGCCTGTAAAATTCCCATTGCTGTACGATAGTTTCAAAATTGTTTCTCTTTTATATATATATGTAGAAGTGAAGCCGGATATTGGAAGGTTCTTAATTATCTTATAACTTCGGGATTATATATATATATATATATATATATATATACTCTTCTGTACACTCTTTTACAAAAAAACAGGAAGAACCCCTAAAAAATAATCCGATTATTTACAAATTTCGCATGCAAATTTCTTTATACCAAGTATGCAAATGATTAAATTTGCAAGGCCGATGAGTGTTAACTTCGGTCATAGCGCGCGTTTCTACTGCCCAACTAGCATCCTATAAAACAGGGTAAAAATGTGGACGGTTTGTCTTTTTTCGTTATCGGCGTTGCAGTTCCGTGGAGACACAACCAATAATGCCGTTACGACGTTGCCGAAGACCTTAATTAGACGAGTTCGAACGTGGTCGTATGGTCGGGATGCGTGAAACTGGTTGGTCATACCGAGCAATAGGCTGCCATTTGTACCGGACGGACACTGCTGTGCAAAGGTGTTGGCAGCAATGGTTGCTGCAAGGAACTCATCGGCAGAATGAAGGCTCTGGAAGGCCAAGGTGCACAAATGCGAGGCAAGATCGTGTGATTTTGCGACAGGTTCGAACTGGTCCAGCGGCATCGTTGTCCGCCATCCAACGTGCTACAGCCTCTGCCATACCACCCGTGGTAACTTTCACCATCTCACGGCGCTTGACTGATGTGGGGTTAAGCTCACGGCGGCAGCTTTCGTAAGCTCACGGCGGCACCTTTAAGGCAGCTTTCCATAACCCCACACCATCGACAGAGTCGTTTGGAGTGGTGTCGTAGCCGAGCATCACGGCTGCCAGCAGACTGGCATCGCATAGTGCTCAGCGATGAATCATGCTTCAGTCTTTCAGAAGATGACTATTGGGTACGCATGTCGAGGCACTAGGGTCAACGGTCCAAATCAGCCTTCGCTTTACACAGGCACACAGCCATTACCCCTGGTGTGGTGGTGTGAAGTGCGATCTTTTACGACAGCAGGTCGTCCGTAGTTATCCTGCGTACAACTTTGACAGCTCAACGATATGTTGATAAAATTTTGCAGCCGTTTGCTTTACCCTTCATGGCACGTCATTCTAGGGCCATTTTCTAACAAGATAATGCCACGCCACATACGGCTCGCCTATATGTGGACTGTCTCTGTGCTGTTGATATTGTTCCTTGACCAGCAAGGTCACCAGATCTTCGCGAATCGAGCATGTATGGAACATGCTAGGCCGCCAGATTCGGGCCCCCCGAAATGTAGCAGATCTGGAGCAACAATTGAGGAATACCTGACAGAATGTATCGCAGGATGACATCAGGAAACTTTATAGCTCCTTACCTAGACGTACACAAGCATGCATGGCCGCCAAGGGGGCTTGACCAATTACTGATTTGAAAATTCAATGTGCAATTGCTAACCATTGATGTGTCCTGCGGCCTTGATTTTGTAATCATTTCATTACCTGTGTATGAGCAGTACGCATGTTTAATTTCAATAAGAATAGTCACTTTCTTCATGGTGCTTCGTTTTTTTTGCAAAAGAGTGTATGTATGTATGTATGTATGTATGTATATATTACAAAACTAATATTTTGAACGTTTAACAGTTTCATAGCCATAGAACCTTAATATATTTGTAAGGAAAGGTGAGTGTATGTTAGTTCTACTTACAGCAAAGCGACCATGCAGGATCCAGTAAACGTGGTTGTAACATTCTTAACGGAGAATTTTAAAAGTTGGAATAACGGACTCAGCAACAACGCATAAGACACAGAAAATATCAATTACAAAGATGTAAAACTTCGTCTAATGAGTAAGAATGCATCTGAATTCGGGAAGGAATATGATTGCGTACGGTGATAAGCATTGAAGGTGTCACTGTCTTACAGACTGATGATATAACTTTTGACAATTATGTGTTGCCTTCCATATGCGTGCTTTTTGTGTCCCTGATATCGATTCCTACTAATTAGACAATCTTTTACAATTCTATAATTGACATTTTTGTTTATCTTGTCTTGTTGCCGAGTTTGTTGGCCTAACTTTTTCAATTTTTCGCAAGGTGTGATGCAATCATTTGAATTTGATCAAGTACAGTCTCCTTTCTATGGATAATTTGTGCACTCACAATCCTTTTTTACAAAGTTATTGGGTGTTTAAAGGCTTTTCTAGGAACCCTGTATACAGGGGGATATGAAACTCTCTATAGGCAACCCTATAGGGTAGATGTACGTCAGCTGTACTACCCAGACTGTCCCACTTTCTCGAAGATGCAAGATATAAAGTGTAAGGTGTGATGCTTGAATGATCGGGAGAGAGCTACCCAATGAACTCTGGAACCGAATAGAAGACAACTATAGAGACCGTACCATCTGTCCCCTAACCCATCACCCCTATCCCATACTCCGCGTAGACACAGGAATAATTCTCCTTGAGGCTCAAACATGGTTCTACTAAGTGCACAGCATTTGCGAAATGCTCCATTTTACATTTACGAAAGCTTCGTTATGATAGTTGAAGGAGAAAATTAAGTTTCTGGTCTGCCCAATAGAGCTGTCTAGCACAAAAGTCTACGGACATACATTCACTATCGAAAAATTTATGTTTTAGTTCCTATCACCCATTAAAGCTTGTATAGGTAGTTCCAGATTATTCTCTATATGAATACACAATTTTAATTCTGTCAATGTATGTATTAGGAACAATTTTGTTTTCAACAAACTTAGCGTATAACTAATTTTCATTAATTGAAACATTTTTTTCGAACTTGAGTCTTCTAATTTGAATAATCCGGTGATATTGCTTGGAAAAGATTTTGGATGTGTTTAATTGGGGGCAAACGATCGAAGAGATATTTCAATGCAAACTAGACTGGTAAACCACGGAGGAAGAAAAGCTGTAATCAGATTTTTACTAAATCATTAAATCGGGTTTTGGAATTATTGGTATTTTCACTGCTTATATACCGCTGGAAGGATATATTTCCACAATCGTCTAGGTCCGAGATTGAAAATTTCTTTGTATAATTGGATTAATGTTTTTGGCAATAACAATAAAACAAAAAGTGTCCATAGAATTATCATTAACCTTTTCAATTTTACTCGCCCGTTAAAATATAAAAATGCCATCAAAATGATAAGAAAAATGAAGTCATAAAAATAATTTAGAAATGTCCAAATTATTATGTTAGATAAATTTGTTGCTTCTAAGGTTAAGTTGATATTACGACGGTGAAATAAATTATAATTACTTTTATTGGGAGGTTTCTAGATTTGTTTTCTGATATAAATGAAAAAAATATTTGTTTAGTATTTAGGATATGAAAATAGGAACTTATCTTCATGAAAAAATATTTGTTTAGCATTTAGGATATGAGAATAGGAACTTATCTTCATGAAAAATATTTGTTTAACATTTAGGATATGAAAATAGGAACTTATCTTCATGAAAAAATATTTGTTTAGCATTTAGGATATGAAAATAGGAACTTATCTTCATGAAACAATATTTGTTTAGCATTTAGGATATGAAAATAGGAACTTATCTTCATGGAAATTACCATGTGTGTGTCATAACTAAGTGCAGGATGTGTCTGTATCTTATAAGTTTTACTTCAAATTTGGGAAGTGTGCATTTATTTCTGAAAGCTTTATTAAAATCTGAAGACCATACTCTTAAAAAATCTTGTCTTTTGTATGTTTTATGTCTATAAAAAATAAGAAAGGAATATATATCTCATACAGGGTCTATTTTTGCATTCTTTTATGAAGGATAGTTTAGGTCAAATTTTGGAATTAATTATTAACCCATTTCTACCTAGCCGGTTTTCTTGAAATTTTACACACATGCGTATTTGGATGACAACATTTCTTAAAATTTTAGTTTATCTCCCTCCCCTGGATTTCCCCCCCCCCAGAATCTTGCCCAGAATGTATATAGAAGTGAGATAGCATATGAACTACTTTCAGCTATCTTATAACAATGGGACTATTTAAATTGAAGAAAACGCCGGTTCTATTTTTAGAGGATTCGCCAAACGTTAATAGAGCAAAATTTTCTACTGGACTAAGCTATGTAAAAAATTTCAAATTTTTAGGATGTAGGGAAGTATGCAAAAATGTCATTAAAGAAGTTGAAACAGACAGTCAAATAAATAACCATCGGTCATGACAAATTCAATAAAATATTTTAAAAAGTTTTGATTGGATATATAGTGAAAAATTGATTACAAAATCGCCATAGAGTAAAAAGTATGAAATAAAATATTATATATATTTTTTAATTTACACGGTTTTGACTTTCCTTATATACATATAGTATATAAGGAAAGTATTGTGACGGGGTCGAAAATTCGAATTCTAGTTTTCGACGGAAGAGCACGTTTCAAGCATCCCTGATCACGAATCCCTGTCATTTTTGAAGTGATGTCTATCTCTCTCTCTCTCTTTGTGTGTGTGTGTGTCAGTGAGTCTGTGGAGACGATATCTCACGAACGAATAGAGCGATTCGAATTAGTACAAAATTTAGTACAAAAATTACAATCTGTGAATTTTAGTACAATCCGTGAAATTTAGTACAAAAATTACAATCCGTGAATACTGGAAGCCTATTGTTTTTAAATGCAATCGAATATTCAGAACCTCCCTGAATTTTCGAATGAAATTTTGAAAAAATCATCAATGAATCAAAACTTTAATGAATTAAAACCTGCTAATTTCCATATTTATGGAAATTAGCAGGCTGACAAATTGGCGAAAAAAGATGCTGGGATTTTGCAAATGCAAATGACAAAGTTTCAAGAAAAACTAGAGCAACTCAAAAAAGAAAAATTCACACAATAATACAGCAAAAAATTGTTTCGGAGATACGCTGAATCCCCTTCGTCACTGCAAGAGAACGAACAAACCCGAAGTCGAAGAGAGGAATGGTCGCGAAAGGAAAAAGCAGGAGGGATTAGATATCCATGATGTAAATTTAGTGAGAGCCAATCAGAAAGCAGCATGAAGAATATCCCAGCCAATCCGAAACGAGAAGTAACGTTTCTAGTTTTCCTTATCCTCTGCACAAAGTGTATTTTATAACTTGTTGATAAAGTTTCGTTTCCCACGGTGAAACGTCTTAAAAAGGTAATTACTGCGAAACATTGAGAAGAATTGAAGATGCGCACTTCATCAACAGACTGAAAGACACTGGAGTACAAAACCGTACCTGATTGGTTTCGTCGTGAGTCTGTTGCGACTTTCTCTATTTGTACCGGAATGACATATTCATAATTGCTTTTTGTCTGGTCTTTACTGTAGAGAAAATCGCCTCCATCGAGCACATTATCCATTGCAAAGCACTCCGTGGAGCTTCCTTGGTGGAGTGGTATTGGGAAGTGAGAAGACGAATGATATACATTAGTAACACTCTATACACATTAGTAACATCATATGTAACATTATCAAGTTAAAAGTATTGGCAAACAGTGTATTTAATAGCACACAATTTATTCTCTAAGATTCTCTCTTTATTTTGATATTGTGATTTGTGGTTTTGTTTACGTTGCATTCGCCAAGGCCTCAAGCCACTGGACAACTATATTAAAAAAATCTGATGTGGGCTACACATGACTTCCTTTATATAATGTAATGAATTTACTACTTTTACAGCAAAAAAAAATAGGTTTTTCTTATAGTAGATACTAATATTCTTTCCAAGATATTCAATTTTCGACAATTGGTCGTCATTTTCATTGATTTAGCGTCATTTTTATCCATTTGGCGAGATTTTCGTTAACTTGGCAACACTTCAAAAAGTCGCCAAGTTGGCGACATTCCGCCGAATTCGTCGCCAAAATCTCGCCAAACGTTATGGACGAAAAAGTAAATTATTCTTACAGCAGATAAATGACTATTGGCGTTCAAATACAAAAGTATTACTTAAAGTATCTTTTTTCATGAATGGAACGAGCTAGATCCACGAGAATGATGTCACCCAATTTATCGCATGGTATTACATATGAAAAGTGAACATGTTTCTCAATAGGAAATATTTTTTTTTATTTTATGTGACTTTTTGATAATTTTTTGGAAAAATGTGCAACATCTCGAGAACGGTTCATGTTAGCATTCTAAAATTTATGTCAATCGTTTTCTAATGAAAAATTACATAAGAAATGTCTATTTGCGTAACTTTATTAGTGGTTTTGATTTTTTGACGATTTTTTCAAAATTTCACTCGAAAATGTAGGGGGGTTCTGAACATTCGATTGCGTATCAAAGCAATAGGCTTCCAGTGTTTACAGATTGTGGTTTTTGTACCAAATTTGGTTCGAATCGGTCCATTCGTTCGTCAGTTATCGTCTCCACAGACTCACTGACACACACACACACACACACATACTTTCACACACACGCACGCACCACACACACACACACACACACACAGACATAACTTCAAAAATGTTTGATAACGTGCTCTCCCGTCGAAAATTCGAATTCGAATTTTCGACCCCGTCACAATACTTTCCTTATACATTATGTATATAAGGGAAGTAATATATAAAATCACATTTGCGCTGTGATGTCTATTTACGTAAATTTATTATTGGTTTTGATTTTTTGACGATTTTTTCAAAATTTCATTCGAAAATTTAGGGGATTCTGAACATTCGATTGCTTATAAAAGCAATAGGCTTCCAGTGTTTACAGATTGTGGTTTTTGTACCAAATTTGGTTCGAATCGGTCCATTCGTTCGTCAGTTATCGTCTCCACAGACTCACTGACACACACACACACACACACACATACTTTCACACACACGCACGCACCACACACACACACACACAGACATCACTTCAAAAATGTTTGATTCGTGATCAGGGATGCTTGAAACGTGCTCTCCCGTCGAAAACTCGAATTCGAATTTTCGACCACGTCACAATACTTTTCTTATACATTATGTATATAAGGAAAGTAAAAGTATCGTCGAATATGCACCATTTGGCCACTAATTTGTTGAGATATCGTCAATTTCACGTTTTTTTTAAAAATTGTTCAAAACTGACGAGAATGTCGCCAAATTGGCGAAAATGACGTTAAAGTTGCAAAATATACCTTGAAATTGATGAATTAATAATTTACAACTTTTAATATATGGATTACATTGCTTTAGTAGATGATAGCAATATTTCCAATTGATAATATTCTATTTTATATCACTCTAAACCAGTGGTCTTCAAACTTCTAACGCCTTCGGAACCCTACGCTTAAAAAAATTTTTTTTGGAACCCTAGTACAAAAAATATGCCCCGTAAGCATGGTGACGTAACAGAAAATCTCGGTGCCCCCTCTCCCTCCGCCAAAAAGTTTTGAGGCTACATTTACAAAAATTAACTACCAAAGACTGCAAATTAATTTTGACCATTATAATTGTGCCGATTATTAATTTTGTTGATTAAAATTAATATTGTCAAAAAATGCATTTTACATTAAATTAATTATTTATTAGTATATTAATTATACATGTAATCTGTTCTAAAACTTACTGCTGTGTACATTGCGTTGGTGGCCGCAAAACCCACCTATTTCTGTGCTTAACGGGATACTAAGTTAACAAACTAAAAAAATTAGGGTTAATAGTAAAGGAACAAACATTTATTTATCACATACTCAATTTACACTCTTTAGTTTTACAAATTAAATAAATATCACAATAGTGGAATACATCTCAATGGTAGTTCGGGGGGTGTAATGCCAGATGAATTGATATTTGGTTGGAGCACGTGGTGGGATGCATTAATTAGCTTTTCCTTAAAAACACAAATTTAGACAAAGAGGTTATCCTCATATAGTTTAATTGTACGGTACCTGATCTTCTTTCATATAACTTGGGTAACACCGATGCTTTGTCACACTTTACACTTGCAATACCAGATGAACATGAGCTCTCCTTCGAATTCCTATATCAGAGACGCACACACAACTCTTAACTCTGCTACCGTCGCTTCTTCTTGACTAGTCTAACTCCAACAGCCTGCCTTGACCAATTCTGACCCCCACTTCGAGCAACTCTCACTTATATCCCTTTTTCGGTCGGAGGTCCACGTGCTGAAATGTAGAGCTGAGAGCTAATCCGTAGACATGGCGTCGCCGTCTCGGTTGCCGCCAAACGGCTTAGTGTGGTATGTAAACATGGGCGTGGTATGTAAGATATGGGGCCACCTGTATATTATCGCCCATCTGCTTAGCGTGGGGATAATCCGCCCGCATTCCTGGTTCCATTATTTTTTAATCCTTCCAAATATTTATTACTTTACATTTCTGGCATTACAATAATCATAAAACCAAATACTAAATACAAAAATAAAAAATCTGATGTGGGCAACACATGACTTTCCTTATATAATGAAATGAATTTACTACTTTTACAGTAAAATAAATAGGTTTTCTTCTAGTAGATACTAATATCCTTTCCAAGATATTGAATTTTCGACAATTAGTCGTCATTTTCATTGATTTATCGTCATTTTTATCCATTTGGCGAGATTTTCGTTAATTTCGCAACATTTCAAAAAATCGCCAAGTTGGCGACATTCCGCCAATTTCGTCGCCAAAATCTCGCCAAGCATTATGGACGAAGAAATAAGTTATTCTTACAGCAGATAAATTGGCGTTCAAATGCAAAAGTATTACTCAAAGTATCTTTTTTCATGAATGGAACGAGCTAGATCCACGAGAATGATGTCACCCAATTTATGGCATGATATTATATATGAAAAGTGAACATGTTTCTCAATAGGAAATATTTTTTTTTTCTATTTTATATGACTTTTTGATAATTTTTTTGAAAAATGTGCAGTATCTCGAGAACGGTTCATGTTAGCGTTCTAAAATTTATGTCAATCGTTTTCTAATGAAAAATTACATAAGAAATGTCTATTTACGTAAATTTATTATTGGTTTTGATTTTTTGACGATTTTTTCAAAATTTCATTCGAAAATTTAGGGGATTCTGAACATTCGTTTGCGTATAAAAGCAATAGGCTTCCAGTGTTTACAGATTGTGGTTTTTGTACCAAATTTGGTTCGAATCGGTCCATTCGTTCGTCAGTTATCGTCTCCACAGACTCACTGACACACACACACACACATACTTTCACACACACGCACGCACCACACACACACACACACACAGACATAACTTCAAAAATGTTTGATTCGTGATCAGGGATGCTTGAAACGTGCTCTCCCGTCGAAAATTCGAATTCGAATTTTCGACCCCGTCACAATACTTTCCTTATACATTATGTATATAAGGGAAGTAATATATAAAATCACATTTGTGCTGTGATAAACTAATTGGCATCATTTAAAACTGAAGCAAGTCGTCAAATAAAGAAGAATAAAACAACAAATTCAATTTAATTTGAAATAAGTACTTATATCTAGTGTTATTTTGTACGATAAAATTAATTCAATAAATTTAAATAATAGAATAAAGAATAAAATTTAGACAATGTAGGGAAATGCAGGTGCAGCCCACATCAGATTCTTCACTTGGGATGATATACATTAGTAACATCATACACGCATTGGTAACACTATATGTAACATTAGAAACATTATAATGGTAAAAGGATGGGCATAGAGTGTATTTAATAGCACACAATTTATCTTCCCGCAGTTTATCGTAAAATCAATTTTTATGAAATTCCAAAAAATTAGAATTTGAATATTACATCAACATCTAATTTGCATAATCTATTGACATTGTTTTGAAAATACTTTGTCCATGTTTTGTTCAGAATAGAAAATCGAGGAGTTATTTGAATGCAAATTAGACTGGTAATCGTAGGAGGAAAGAAAAGCTGTGAATCTAATTTTAACCGAATCGTTAAATTGGTTTTTGGTAATATCAATATTTTCCTAGCTTATATGGAAGCTTTTACATGTGCATAATTGTTACCTTGGAGATTAAGCTATGCGTGACATTTAAAAATTTAATTAACATTTTTGGCAATAAGAATAAAAGAAACAAGAAAGATCAATCATGCTTAAAGCATTGATTATGAAACACTTTCCAACTCCAATGCAATTTTATTTAAACATCTCTAAAATGCAATACATTTCTGAAATATATGTTAAAACTTATCACAATACTACATTAATTATTTATATTTGAAAACTTAAACCTTCATCGAAAAAAATGAACTTCATCCAAATGACGGCATTGAAATATAAATTGCCTGGTTTAAACATCACTAAAATGCTATACATTCCTCGGTAATATTTTTAAAATCATCATAATACTACAAAAATTTATTATATTTGAAAATTTCATCTAAAACAACTGACATTCATTCAAATGACGCCATAGACAAAATAACACGCCTGGCTCTCTTTATAAAAGCAGCATTTCATTCATAACATTTTCCCAATCATTTCATTCATCACAGTACTAAAATAATTTATTTTATTTAAAAACTTAAGACCATGGAGCTACAAGTAATTAAACTCTATCCTTAAAACTTCATCGAAAAAATCGTCCTTCTCTCTGTAAAATCAATGAATATTTCATTCATATCAGCTATACAGACTCCATGATCTAAATACTTTTGCGTTAAAAAAATACAGCAATTCTTATACAACTCATCTTACATATTTTGCTGTTTACATTTTACATAAGTGAAAAATAGGCTTCGTTGTAGAAATAATCAAATTTGGATGATCATTTAAACTCAAATATATTGTTATTGCGTTGTTTCAGTATGTAGATGCACAGAATTTAAGAAAAAATAAAGAGGTTTTAGGAGGAATGCAACACTCAATATGAATTAAAAAGAACTTTAAAAATAACGATTTTGAGACAAGATGGATGCCGTATGATATTTTGAAGTGGGTCACGTGATCGCTTCATATAAGAGATGTAATTATTATTTTAATTTTTATTTAAAAAACTACTGAATATATTTCGCTGAAATTTTTTTATATATTTCATGGAACAATTAGAATATTACCTAAAATTTTCGAGGCAATTTGTGAATTTTAAATCCGCTTAAAAAATGTTTGAAAAATTAGGTCCCATAGGGTTTAATGTATTTCATTTTTTCAACCCGGGTTCAATCCAAAACTAATTCCCATAGGTCCTACAGACTGTCTGAATAACATACTAAAATTTCATTTTGATTAAGTCATTTTTACGGCAGTTATCGTGCTAACGAACAGACAGACAGACAGTCAGACAGACAGAATGAACAATGTCATAAACACTTTTCAACTTTGTCGTAAAGTGTTAAAAATTGGGAGTAACTCTGTTTCTCATTATGGATTGGTTGAAACATTCCCCTTCGACTATTTCGAATGGGAAAAGGTTGACGATGGTAAGAGATGTCTAGGAAAAGTAAGTAAAGCACGTGACTTTGTGTACAATCGGTAATAAACTGGTTTACATCATAAAATGCAGGACAAATCAACCTAACTAAGCATACGTATGTTTCGGAAATCACTGGATTTCTTTCATTAGTGTAAAAAGTCTGGATGTGGATCTAAACGCTCAAATAAACGCATGGCAATGTTGGCTAACTGAAATGACTGAATGATATCAAAATATAGATGTGTCATCTAGTAGCGCGAACAATAAGGAGATAAAGAAATATGAATTAAGATACACCCAATACCTAAAGCAATATTGCTAAAAGTATTTTTATTGTTTTATTTCCCTTTCGTGCCACTAGGTGGCGCTACCACATCATGATTTCGTTCAGCCATTTCAATTCGGCCGGCATTCCCTTGCTCTTATTTAGGCGCTTAGGTCCAGTCTTTTTGCATTGATGAAAGAAACGTAAAATTCCGAAACATACGTATGCTTGTTTATATTGATTTGCTCTGCATTTTACGTTGTAAACCCGTTTCGTACCAAGGGAGAAGTTTCGATATTTTCTGGTTATCCAGGATTTATATTGTGCAAAATGATCGTAGGGAAATGAGGGTGTACGCAAATGAAATAGGTTCAACAATTTTGCATGCAGTGGATTTTAAATAAGGATATGATTTATATTCTTTTGAATTCAATCTGCATGCATCCTCATTTCCCTTTGGCAATTTTCATAATATGAATTTTTGATAAATTAAGATTTATATATTATTATTTTGAATTGAATCAATTGACATCATTAATTTGATTCAGTTTCGTGTGTGATTAAAATTTATGTTCTACTTTCCCGTGCGAAAAATTTGTGTAAGGGAATTGAAATTATTTTGATCAACTTTCACATAATTTATTCTTCATTTTCTCATACTATTGAATACAGTATAGAGAAAGCATTGCTTTCATGAAAATTTTCGAGTTCTTGATGTCAATATATGTTTAAAGATCCCCTGAACACGTTTTGACTATTCTTAGAGTAATGTCTATCTATCTTTGGGTTCGATTTCTTGCGCACACCATAGCTGTCACAAATATTAATGGATTTTAACCAAACTTTATATCCGACTAACGAAAAATCTAGATCAAGATAAAATATTTGAAACAGAAACGAGTATATATATATATATATTTGTGCTGAAATATTGAAAATAATTGCTGAAATTTATGACTTCTCTTAAAGTGAAGCAGAATTCCCCAAAAGAGTTTAAATTTGTGAGCGTTATTAAAGCCGCTATTTGAAAGATTTTGTTTTCATTAAAAGATGTTATTAAACATTAAAGTTTCTCAAAATCTTTCTTTCATCAAAATTTTTTTTTATTTTTCTATATTTTTTCTGCAAAAATAACACATGGACAAACTTATGGGCCAGATTGCATAACGTACGATTGCATAACGATTTTTACTTTCCTTATATACATAATGTATAAGGAAAGTATTGTGACGGGGCGAAAATACGAATTCGAGTTTTCGACGGGAGAGCACGTTTCAAGCATCCCTGATCACGAATCGAACACTTTTGAAGTGATGTGTGTGTGTGTCAGTGAGTCTGTGGAGACGATAACTGACAAACGAATGGACCGATTCGAACGAAATTCGGTACAAAAATCACAATCTGTAAACACTGGAAGCCTATTGTTCTTATACGCAATCGAATATTCAGAACCCCTCTAAATTTTCGCGTGAAGTTTTGAAAAAATCGTCAAAAAATCAAAATCGCCAATAAAGTTACGCAAATAGACATTTCTTATGTAATTTTTCATTAGAAAACGATTGACATAAATTTTAAAACGTTAACATGAACCGTTCTCGAGATATTGCATATTTTTCAAAAAAAAATATCAAAAAGTCTTATAAAATAAAAAAAAAATATTTCCTATTGAGAAACATGCTCACTTTTCATATGTAATACCATGCGATACATTGGATGACATCATTCTCGTGGATGTAGCTCGTTCCATTCATGAAAAAAATACTTTGAGTAATAATTTTGTATTTGAACGCCAATAGTCATTTATCTGCTGTAGGAATAACTTATTTCTTCGCTTTTTAACGCTTGGCGGGATTTTGGCGGAATGACATTTTGAAATGTTGCCAAATTAATGAAAATCTCGCCAAATGGATAAAAATGATACTAAATCAATGAAAATGACGACTCATTGTCGAAAATTCAATATCTTGGAAAGAATACAAGTATCTACTATAAGAAAAGCCTATATTTTTACTGTAAAAGTAGTAAATTTGTTACATTATATAAGGAAAGTCATGTGTTGCCCACATCAGATTTTTTAGCTCTTAATTCTCAAGAAAATAAACTTATGATTAAAAATATATTATGAATTTCACTATTTTAGAAATACATTTCAGGAACTTTTTTATTCTATTTTTAACTATATACATTTATAAAATTTTTCTTTTAATAATATTTGAAGCCCGAATTTATTTTGTTTTCTTTTTTAGAATTTCCTTTTGTTTATCCACAATTCCGATTTCAATTTTTAACTACAAGCGTTCATTCAACATTCCTGGAGTTTCTAATGATTCTTTTTATGCTTCATATTCTTCTGTAAACCATTAAATTTATTTCTGTTATGTTAATGGATAAATGCAAAATGCAATATTTTTTTTCTTTTATTGCGATCATAAATGTCATAAAAATACTCAGCATTGCAATGAAGCTAAAGTGATAGAATATGTTTTTTACAGTTATTATAAATTCGAAATTTTAAATTATTACTTAGATATAAAATATTTTCATGAATGGGTTGAATTGATTTTCTTATGTTTTCTAACAATATAATTTTCTAATAATATATTATATCATAAAAGAAAGTGTGTGTGTGTGTCTGTAGCGGGAAATCCAAGCGTCATATGGCCATGAAATTCGATACGCAATTACTTTAGGACTATTTTTTACTTTCCCTACAATACATGGTAATGGATAGGGAAAGTATTGGAATTGTATTGAAAATCGCAACTCGAGTTTTCGATAAATCTGCGCATTTCAAGCAGTCTAGAATCCGAAAAAAATATTTTTGGCGTGACGTCTTTTTGTCTGTCTATCTCTGCAATGTATGTATTCACACTAGCTGAAAACTATTTGATCAAATTTTACAAAAATTGGCAGACTGTCACTTGTGGGGTACCCTGGAGTTGTTTAGATTTTGGTATGATTCGGGAAAATGAACCTGACTTTTTTACGAAATGGCGCGTAAAATCGTATGTATTTGCTCCAATTGGAAAATTAATTGACCCAATTTTACAATATTTGGTAAATAAATCATTTGTAGTCTAGCCTGGTGCTGATTAAATTTTGGTACGATTCAGGAGAAACGAAACTGCCATTTTTCTGAAATAGCTGGAAAGAAGCGTCAAAATCTCAAATTAAAACTACATTTGTTCAAATGTATTCATTAAATGCTTGTTTAATACGTAATATTTAACCACAAAACGAATAAGACCAACCCTATTACACAAAGACTAGCCTTTCTCATATATACAGTTCTGTTTTTTGCATTTTTGGCACTTCGCCTGTTTGAAAATACGCCCAATCGCCAAACGAAAACGAAGATTAAGTAAAACTACAAATTCAGTGTCGTTTTAGATAATTATTCATGGTATTTTGTGCAACTAAACCCAGTTTAATGGATGATGACAGGGAAACCAAATTGAGTCTGTAGAGAAAGTCAGGTGTTGCCCACATCAGATTTTTTAATTTGTGTTTGGGTCGTTTTAAATTTAATTTATCCCTGTTTTAACTCCCACGCCGTATGTATATTTTCTAGTATTTAATAATACATAGCATTTAAAATCGAAAATAGTCGTGATAATCGAATATTGGCGCAGTTAGGTTCTTCATCGTGGTCGATATTATAAAAGTTTCGCACATCTAGATAACCGTGGGGGAAGGGGACCGTGGGGAAAAGAGGGTCTTGAAAAGCTTTTCGAACTCCCATTTTGTCCTCCTGGGAGAGAAATCGAAAATACATTCTACACCGTGATCGATACTATATATGTGCAAAAATTCCTGGGCCACTGGGTATTTCTAGTGTATCTGGAAAGACAAAAGGACGTTAAACAACATTTATATAGATTGTTTATTTAAAAGCAAATGATTGCACATTTTAATGTAAAAAAAAAATCGTAAAAACTAAATATTATTGCCAAAAAGATTTATCGTATTTTGAGTAATTTTATCCAGAAAGAGAAGAGCACCATTGTATACGGATTATCATGACCCAATGATTATCATTCTCGCAATATTGAAAATTATACTCTCTCCATTGGAAATTATACTTTTATTCGTGTCCAATGCAATATTTCTTAAATAAATCAAGCGGTTTCTATGGAATTTAATGCTGTTACGAACATGAAATTTTTTTCTCACAGGAAGCTCTTTTGAGAGCCAAACTCCGCATAGGCAACCTTTCCTATGATGTGAATCTAGGGTTGCGATTCCAGGACTATCGGTTTAAGGTTGCCAGTTTTGTTTATTTATCTCCAATTTGGCAACTTTTAGTGACATTTTGAATGTTCGAGAACTTTTTTGATATAACGAATTTTCTACGAGATGCGAGCCCATTCTGGAAGTTTCCACAGAGAATATATAAAAGGAGTCATCGGTCAGTTGGAGAGCAGTTAACGTGACAAGAGCTACACTGAATTGTGATATACGCCAATGTTTTGAAAATAGTATCGGCTATTTTGTGAAATTAGTTGGGCATTAAATTGCTGTTTTACTGTACATAACAATTGTTTTGAAATCTTTTGAGATAGTTAACGAGCTATTTGCTATATATTGTTCCTGTAATAAAACGTGTTAGCGTCCATGGACGCCAATGCCAGCAAAGGGGGATCGAACTGTTTGGGATAGGATATGTAAAATACCTGTCTTTTTGAGAGATTCTGCGTTCGGGTTTGACGCTGTCCCACCGTAAGCAAAAGATTAACGAACGTTTTATACTTAATTATTTTATGTGGAAAGAATGGCATAAACATTAAAACGATAGCTCGAACCATTCTCAAGGCATTACATGTTTCCAAATTAATTTATCTAAAAACTTACATAAAATGAAAAGTAAAAAATCTGATGGGAGCAACACATGACATTCATTATATAATGTAATAAATTTACAACTTTTACAGTAAAAAAATAGGTTTTTCTTATAGTAAATACTTATATTCTTTCCAAGATATTGAATTTTCGACAATTAGTCGTAATTTTCATTGATTTAGCGTCATTTTTACCCATTTGGCGAGATTTTCGTTAATTTGGCAATATTTTAAAATGTCGCCAAGTTGACAACATTCCGCCAAATTCGTCGCCAAAATCTCGCCAAGCGTTATGGAAGAAGAGATAAGTTATCCCTACAGCAGATAAATGACTATTGGCGTTCAAATACAAAAGTATTACTCAAATTATCTGTTTTCATGAATGGAACGAGCTAGATCCACGAGAATGATGTCACCCGATGTATCGCATGGTATTACATATGAAAAGTGAACATGTTTCTCAAAAAGAAATATTTTTTTTATTTTATATGACTTTTTGATAATTTTTTTGAAAAATATGCAACTATCTCAAAAACAGTCCATGTTAGCAATCTAAAATTTATGTCAATCGTTTTCTAATGAAAAATTACATAAGAAATGTCTATTTGCGTAACTTTATTACCGGTTTTGATTTTTTGACGATTTTTTCAAAATTTCATGCGAAAATTTAGGGGGGTTTTGAATATTCGATTGCGTATAAAATAATAGGCTTCTAGTGTTTATGGATTGTGATTTTTGTACCAAATTTCGTTCGAATCGGTCCATTCGTTTGTCAGTTACCGTGTCCACAGATTCACTGACACACACACACACACACACACACACACACACACACACACAAAGACATCACTTCAAAAATGCTTGATTCGTGATCAGGGATGCTTGAAACGTGCTCTCCCGTCGAAAACTCGAATTCGAATTTTCGACCACGTCACAATACTTTTCTTATACATTATGTATATAAGGAAAGTAAAAGTATCGTCGAATATGCACCATTTGGCCACTAATTTGTTGAGATATCGTCAATTTCACGACTTTTTGAAAATTGTTCAAAATTGACGAGAATGTCGCCAAATTGGCGAAAATGACGTTAAAGTTGCAAAATATACCTTGAAATTGATGAATTAATAATTTACAACTTTTAATATATGGATTACATTGCTTTAGTAGATGATAGCAATATTTCCAATTGATAATATTCTATTTTATATCACTCTAAACCAGTGGTCTTCAAACTTCTAACGCCTTCGGAACCCTACGCTTAAAAAATTTTTTTTTGGAACCCTAGTACAAAAAATATGCCCCGTAAGCATGGTGACGTAACAGAAAATCTCGGTGCCCCCTCTCCCTCCGCCAAAAAGTTTTGAGGCTACATTTACAAAAATTAACTACCAAAGACTGCAAATTAATTTTGACCATTATAATCATAAAACCAAATACTAAATACAAAAATAAAAAATCTGATGTGGGCAACACATGACTTTCCTTATATAATGAAATGAATTTACTACTTTTACAGTAAAATAAATAGGTTTTCTTCTAGTAGATACTAATCTCCTTTCCAAGATATTGAATTTTCGACAATTAGTCGTCATTTTCATTGATTTATCGTCATTTTTATCCATTTGGCGAGATTTTCGTTAATTTGGCAACATTTCAAAAAATCGCCAAGTTGGCGACATTCCGCCAATTTCGTCGCCAAAATCTCGCCAAGCATTATGGACGAAGAAATAAGTTATTCTTACAGCAGATAAATTGGCGTTCAAATGCAAAAGTATTACTCAAAGTATCTTTTTTCATGAATGGAACGAGCTAGATCCACGAGAATGATGTCACCCGATGTATCGCATGGTATTACATATGAAAAGTGAACATGTTTCTCAAAAAGAAATATTTTTTTTATTTTATATGACTTTTTGATAATTTTTTTGAAAAATATGCAACTATCTCAAAAACGGTCCATGTTAGCAATCTAAAATTTATGTCAATCGTTTTCTAATGAAAAATTACATAAGAAATGTCTATTTACGTAAATTTATTATTGGTTTTGATTTTTTGACGATTTTTTCAAAATTTCATTCGAAAATTTAGGGGATTCTGAACATTCGATTGCGTATAAAAGCAATAGGCTTCCAGTGTTTACAGATTGTGGTTTTTGTACCAAATTTGGTTCGAATCGGTCCATTCGTTCGTCAGTAATCGTCTCTACAGACCCACTGACACACACACACATACTTTCACACACACACACACAGACATCACTTCAAAAATGTTTGATTCGTGATCAGGGATGCTTGAAACGTGCTCTCCCGTCGAAAACTCGAATTCGAATTTTCGACCCCGTCACAATACTTTCCTTATACATTATGTATATAAGGAAAGTAATTATTAAAAACATGTTATTCAGATTTTTTATTGAATACAGCTGAGGTGAATTTGCCGGCTCTAAAAAGCCACCACTGCAGTGAAACATACAAGCATATTTCAAACATACAAGCAGTTTTTTTTTTAAATTTAATTTAATTATCTAAATTTTTGAATAACAAAAAAATTAATAAAAGTGTTATAAAATCTTATAACATAACAAAAATCTAAAATTTTATTAAAAAAGTCGCGGAACCCCTGAAAACGTTTAGCGGAACCCCGGGGTTCCGTGGAACCCAGTTTGAATATCACTGCTCTAAACAAATGTGTGCACTTATCCCGTAAAACTTTTAAATCTTATTATTTTAAAATTAGTTTGAATGCCGCCAAGAATCGAAATAAAAATCCATATTTATATTTTTTGTAAAGCAAATGCATTATTTTAATCCTCTTAAATAGACCCGTAATGAAGAACGTTTTATTTAGAAATGTATTATCTTTTTTTTAAATTTTTTGTCAATATTTTGTAGTAAAATCAAATTTTTTTCGAATAATAAAAGACCCAGACAATAAAAATAAATATTAAATGAGCTCTTCCATTTCCCCTTTTATCTGCGTATTTGCTGAAAATATTTTTTCCTAATATTTAATGATTGTAGTAGTTATTGCCCTCATTGTAAAGTGATTCAGTAGAGTTTTCCAAAAAGCTAAAAAGATGGAGAAAAATTATTATTTCTCTCTCGAGAATGCAGTTATAAATATTGAATGATTGTCATAAAACGTAAAACGTGCACACATTTATAGATTTCTGGGATCCCTAATACCACATATTTAACTTATTTTTTGAAAATTCTCCCTGCTTGGATAAAGCTGCAAAAATTAATGTTCCAACCAGTGTTCGGGCAACGGATTTTTGCATAACCACTCAGCTCTGCATAACCATTTAGCTACTTGGCTGATAGTCTTATTTTTATAGTTTAAGTTGAACTTGTTTTCTCCTCTTTCAAATTTCAGATCAAAGGGAAGATTGATCCTAACTCCTCATTCTTTTATATTTTACTTTTGTACAATACATACTACAGGGTTGTTGTTGTTGAGGCCCAGAACGTCCGACCTAACAGAAAGACCTAAGACAGAAAGACCCAGACGTCCGACCTAACCCGCTACCGCGCCCGAAATGTGCCAACAGCACGCGGTGTTCCCAGGTGGTCACCCACCCAAGTACTAACCGCGCCCGATGCTGCTTGACTTCGGTGATCTAATGAGAACCGGTGTTTTCAGCACGGTAGGGTCGTTGGCTCACATATTACAGGGTGATAAAGAAGTTGCAATCGATGAAAGTTTCAAAATATCAAATTTTAAATTCAATTCGTAAAATGTACCGAGAAATAAGAATAGTAGAATTTTTTCACTTAAATTACATTAATACACAATATAGTACAGGGTGATAAAAAGTTTCAATCAATCAAAGTTGCAAAATATAAAATTTTAAATTCATATATACATTAATATACATAGAAATAAAAGTACTAGAATTTTTTTCAATTAGGTGACACTAATTTACACTAAAAATATATCAGAAATATCGTCTACTATTTAATCAGACAATAATTCCAGCTTGTTTATATCAAACGAAGAATATTGAGTTTTCTAAGAGTGAAAGAAGCGATTCTTATCAGAGTATCATTGAACAGTTTTTGCAAATCAGTCTCATAGTTTATCTTGCTTTAAAATAGAAGGCCTGTCTGTTCTTGCTTTATCTGCAGCAGATCTAGTGTCTCGAAAACGCTTTAATTGTTGAATTGTTAAGGGATTTAGAGCATGGTATTTCTTTTGAAAAACTCTTCAATGACACTTTCATTAAAATATCTAGATAAGTAACAAAGGGGAAATTACAAAAAATTCAAAGCATTTGTTCAGTGTGTAAAACTACTCTATTAAATTATAAAAGGCAACTAACCGGTTTTGGGGACTACATAAGTCGACCAAATCAGCGGGATAAACAATAGATTTGAAACAAATACAAAAAATATGTAGAATAGAAAATGGTTTTGGATGCTAAGAATCTTCAACAAATACGGAAAATACATAAATTCTGAAAAAGAATTAAATTACCAAAATAAGATGAAGCGAAATTAAACCATACATTTTTAAGCAGAAGAAAAGTTAGAACATTATTATTTATTTATAAAGAAGTTTGACTGAGAACCAACCGATAAACTGGTTGGTTTGTTTTCGAAGCTGGTTGGCTTGTTTTTCGAAGCTGGTGGACAACAGTATTTTTGTGGATTTACTTTGTTTGCTTCCCCCCTTAGCTAACATGTTCTATGTTTTAGCAGCAGTTAGAGTTTTAGGAATTTCAGATTTTGTTTTATTTAAAATATTTTCAAAGAAATGTATATATTTCTCTTGATGCCCTTAAAAATTATTCTTTCAAAATTTATTTTCAATGATCCTAAAAATCTAAATAAAAAGAATCAGAAAACATTTATATATTTATTTAACACAAATATGTTTTTGAAAGATCACAATGTCCTTCCAAATGAATGATAAATGTTTAATTCATGTTTAATATTTGAATAATGAAATTGCTTAATTTTTCCATTTTTACTTTCCTTATATACATAATGTATAAGGAAAGTATTGTGACGGGGTCGAAAATTCGAAATCGAGTTTTCGACGGGAGAGCACGCTTCACGCATCCCTGATCACGAATCAAACATTTTTGAAGTGATGTCTGTGTGTGTGTGTGTGTGTGTGTGTGTGTGAAAGTATGTGTGTGTGTGTGTGTGTGTATCAGTGAGTCTGTGGAGACGATAACTGACGAACGAATGGACCGATTCGAACCAAATTTGGTACAAAAACCACAATCTGTAAACACTGGAAGCCTATTGCTTTTATACGCAATCGAATGTTCAGAATCCCCTAAATTTTCGAATGAAATTTTGAAAAAATCGTCAAAAAATCAAAACCACTAATAAAGTTACGCAAATAGACATTTCTTATGTAATTTTTCATTAGAAAACGATTGACATAAATTTTAGAACGCTAACATGAACCGTTCTTGAGATATTGCACATTTTTCAAAAAAATTATTAAAAAGTCATATAAAATGAAAAAAAAATATTTCCTATTGAGAAACATGTTCACTTTTCATTTGTAATACCATGCGATAAATTGGGTGACATCATTCTCGTAGATCTAGCTCGTTCCATTCATGAAAAAAGATACTTTGAGTAATACTTTTGTATTTGAACGCTAATAGTCATTTTTCTGCTGTAAGAACAACTTATTTCTTTGTCCATAACGCTTGGCAAAATTTTGGCGACGAATTTGGCAGAATGTTGCCAACTTGGCGACTTTTTGAAATGTTGCCAAATTAACGAAAATCTCGCCAAATGGATAAAAATGACGCTAAATCAATGAAAATGACGACTGATTGCCGAAAATGCAATATCTTGGAAAGAATATTAGTATCTACTATAAGAAAAACCTATTTTTTTACTGTAAAAGTAGTAAATTCATTACATTATATAAGGAAAGTCATGTGTTGCCCACATCAGATTTTTATTAATATTTTGTAGTAAAATGAAATATTTTTTTAATAATAAAATATTCAGTCAATAAAAAGATATAAAATATATGTAAAGGAAAAAAATTGTGAATGGTCAAAAATTCCATTGTTATATTTAAATAACATGATAAATGTATACACCTTGAGAATACCTGAATATGAATTAATCATTTTTAGTGGGGTTTTTTTTAAGGAAATTTTTGTACTGCACAAGCGGGCACTATTAATAACATATGAATTCCCATGTATAGGAGGGAGTCTGATGTTTCTCATCCGAAAATATTCTAAAGTTCAAACTAAGTCTATTCTAGCAAATTCATAAAATATCCTAAATTGTATATCTCGGGGGGCGGGAGTGTTACTGCCCTTTTTAAGGCTGCAGAAAATGCCCTTTTTTAGGTTTTAATGTTTTCTTAAAAAGTATGCTTTAATGCAGAATTATCGAACTGGTGGCTTTCGAACATTGATAATGCTTAGTTAACATATTTAAAAATAACTACATCACTTATATTTATTTAAAAAAATAACAAATATTAATACTTAATACATTATTTATATAAAATGTGATTCATAAGTATTACTTACCAAAATAGCGTAAACAAAAGGCAAAGCTATCAATTGTTTTCGAAAGCAAAACGAAGTACGTGGTATATCATGAAAGAAATGTTACAGTCATGAAAAAGAAGTATGTAACAAAAGTGACAACAAGTAGTTACGAATGCCTACCATTGTTGAAGGTCTGGTTCGTTTAAGCTTGGCAACACATGGGGTGACCGAGGCGGCGAATTCGGTGAAATATAGCCAAACTGGCTACTTTTGGCGAATTCTGTAAGTTTATCGAATATTGCAGATTGGCAAAGAACGTCAAGTTTTACATTCATTTTGCAGAACTTCCATAGACCGTATATAATTTCGCCATCGTTTAGTTGGATTCCTGACGGGATATAAATAAAAGTATCTGCTGGATTTAATACAGACCCAATGAATAATTTACCTTCTGATTATATACCCTTTAAGGCAGAACCTGCAGTAGATAGGAAGGCTAAAATTAAATAAGGCTAAACTTCTCCGGGATAGGTTTTCACTGGCTCACTTTCCAAGTAAAAGTATCATTAATAATTGAATTATTTTGCAAATAAGCCGCATTATAAGGAAGGGGAATTTAAATTAATATCAATCAATTGCACTTATTACTTAAATTTTTTATTTATCAGGAAATCAAAATAATGTTAAAATAATTACTTTGTTAAGAGGTACAAGTTTTAATACATTTTTCAGGTTTCCTAACTGTTTTTATTTAGGCCGTATTACACTTCTTGTCAGCAATCAGTTTACCGTACTCCGGAACCATGTTTGAGATCGATGTTTTCAAAATATTTTCCAAGTGTTCAATGGTTAGTTTGTTAGATCGTTGTTAGTTTTCATTCAAGTTTTAATACATTTTTCAGGTTACCTTACTGTTCCATTTAGGCCGTATTACACTTCTTGTCAGCAATCAGTTTATCGTACTCTGGAACCCTGTTTGAGATCGATGTTTTCAAAATATCTTTCAAGTATTTATTGGTTCGAGTTCACAGTTGCTTATTTTTATTCAAGTTCATACAGGGGAAGGTTTGTTCTATGTAGGTGCCAAATATGCTGAAAATTTGTAAAGTACCATCTCGCAGATTTTTAAATTTTTCTTTGTCCCATCTCTTGTAGCAGTCTTAAAGACTAGTGTTTCTGCGTTTGTTTCGAAAAATTGTTGGACACTGAATTTCAATAATATCTAGCTGTAAATGTGCGGTGAGTTTTCGTACATCCACAGAGAAAGGATCTTAAATAAACTTAAATTTAATGTCGTCTTCTTTGGAATATGTCAGTCTTCTGCCAAACTTCAAACTCTATCAAAAGTGTAATGCGCTTGAAATTTGTTTTCCTAACTCAGCATGCTTACACAACGGAATATGTTTCATACACGTAGTGAAGTGACACATTTTTCCTTTTGGCAGTTATCTGTTGAATAGCCCCAGTTTCATTTTTAAAGCCTTTACTGCAGCAATAATTTGAAACATAACTTGACTTTCTCTTGAAACTGTAGATTTAATTCAGTTAGATGACCTGTGATGGCACAGAGAAATACAGGCCGTTATTCTAAACTTCTTTGTGCAGCTCTGGAAATTTTTTCAGGTCATTCTATAAGAATTGAACAATTACTTCCTTGATAGCAACAAACGTTGCAATACTCTTCCAAGGTTTAACCAACGTACTTCTGCGTGATAGAACACATCGTTGCAGGTTGCAAGGCTTGAAATGACCAGAAGAATGACTTCGAAATGACCAGCAGAAATGCTCAAAATGACCTTTGTTTTAGTCTCTTTGAACGAATATAATTTACATTCGAAAGTACAACTGACATTACATGGTCGAAACTCAAAACTTTGCATTACATTTGTCGATGTACAACAATATAATGCTACTTAGTTATTTTTTGCCAGCAAACTCTTCAACAAGAGTTACTGCAATAAGGATTTTCCCCTACATAGATGGAACGCCATCAGTACAAATGGGCTTGATTTCCGATTTATTTTCCAGTAGTTTGACATCGCATGGAGTACAAATCAGCCAGTTTCAAAGTTGTCATCAACACCTCGAACGGAAATCAGAAGTTGAGCAATATTTGTCAAATTTCTTTGGCTAAAGATAGACAGACAGTGGTTGGTTGCTGCGCGCAACTCACCCTACAAGTTACATGACGAGCACAACAGTCCTTTCTTCTTCTTCGACCTAGATCCTCCGACCTACCCGACGGTGTAAGTTATCTGTTAGGATATCTAGAAAGTGCCACCCGATTTAGACCGGAAACCAATAGGGCGGCATTCACAGGGATCGTACTATCCTTCCCTTATCACCAACCACTCGGAAGGAACAACTGTAACTAATGCATGGCGTGTTAAACAAGGAACGGAAAAGCACTCGTTAAATATTTCCTTTTTTGTTTACATTCTCCATACTTCTCGCGGGCCGCTTATGACCTATGGGCCGTATGTTATGCAGGCCTGCCTTAAGCTGAATTTAAAACAATTCTGGTAGAATGGTGTAAAATATTTAAAGTTTAGGTCTGAGACATCTGTGTATCTTGCTTGCTCTGACCGCACGTTCGCCTGGTTATGTGACTGTAAACGTTTCCTTGCCATTTTTTTTTACCACAACCATAACTTTGGCATTTGTAGTTCGATTCGGACGAAATAAGCGGTATTATATTAATGTATCAAACTGTATAATTTTCAAAAGTAATTTTCATTTTTACTGTGTAATTTAAAAAACAATAAATAAAAAGTTTTTAAAGTAAAAAAATATTGAAACTTTTGTACCTTGTACCATCGCCACTTACAATGCTTGACAACTTTCTCCTTTTCAAATTATGCGAAAGAAGTGCTGCCTCGCATTAATCTATAACGAGTAACAAAGTTACTCACCACTTTTTTGTAATTTAAAATCTCTACAAATAAATATACATCCTTTTATGAAGCTTTCAAAAGTTATTCTTTCAAAATTCATTTTCAATGATCACCAGAACCAGAAAAAAGAAATCAAAAAATCACTGTTTATATTTTTCTAAAGCAAATATGTTATTCAAAACACAGTAATTTCCTTTTAAATAATAGAGAACGTTACACACATATTCCAGATAAGAACAACAAAAATATTTTTTTCTACCTTTTTATTAATATTTTTTTAGTAAATTGAAATATTTTTTAATAATAAAGTACTCAGACAATGAAAGGAGATAATAAGAAAGTATATTTTCTTTTTTTATCTGCTTATTTTATGAAAATTTCTGTGGGATTATTTAACGATTATATTTATTGCTCTTACAGTAATGTGAAACCTTAGAATTATTTCAATGCTAAAAATAATTTAAAAAGTAATACATTTGGACGGAAGTCATAAATACTTAATTGCTGCTATAATCATAACATTTGAATTAACTTATATAAGCTGGGCTTTCCTAATAACATGCATTTAACTTATTGTAATTACGTGTACAAAATAATTAAATGCAGAATTTTCACAAACTTACTTAATATATGTTTCTAGGATTGTTTATTCATGACGTGATAGGTTAGTGGAAAAATAGTACGGTTGGAAAAACTACTTTATTTTTGTAGTGAACTACAACTACAACTACTTTATGACAAATATAGTTAACTACAACAATAACTACTTTTTTTTAAAAAAAGTAGTGACCACAAACTACTTTTAAAATGTAGTCACTACTTAACTACTTTTATAACACGAATTTTGCCACAGTTTTAATTTACTCAAAAAGTTGAGAATATGGGTATACTTTAGTAATTTAACATGAAAATAAAATTTACTGAAATTTGAATTTCTGAAAATAAAATTTACTGAAATTTAAATTTCTGAAAATAAAATTTACTGATTCCCAAATTTACTGATCAACTTACCTTACCAATCTTAATGCTTTTACCCACTTCTGAAAATATTAAAATAAAACAAAAGTATAAAATAAAATAAAAGAAAAAGCCATTTATTACTTTCCTTATATACATAATGTATAAGGAAAGTACTGTGACGGGGTCGAAAATTCGAATTCGAGTTTTCGACGGGAGAGCACGTTTCAAGCATCCCTGATCACGAATCAAACATTTTTGAAGTGATGTCTGTGTGTGTGTGTGTTGAAGACCCAGACCGTCCGACTCGTGTGTGTGTGTGTGAAAGTATGTGTGTGTGTGTGTGTGTGTGTCAGTGAGCCTGTGGAGACGATAACTGACGAACGAATGGACCGATTCGAACCAAATTTGGTACAAAAATCACAATCCGTAAACACTGGAAGCCTATTGTTTTTATACGTAATCGAATGTTCAGAACCCCCCTGAATTTTCGAATGAAATTTTGAAAAAATCGTCAAAAAATCAAAACCGCTAATAAAGTTACGCAAATAGACATTTCTTATGTAATTTTCCATTAGAAAACGATTGGCATAAATTTTAGAACGCTAACATGAACCGTTCTCGAGATATTGTACATTTTTCAAAAAAATTATGAAAAAGTCACATAAAAAAAAATTCCTATTGAGAAACATGTTCACTTTTCATATGTAATACCATGCGATAAATTGAGTGACATCATTCTCGTGGATCTAGCTCGTTCCATTCATGAAAAAATATACTTTGAATAATACTTTTGTATTTGAACTTCAATAGTCATTTATCTGCTGTAAGAATAACTTTTTTCTTAGTGCATAACGCTTGGCGAGATTTTGGCGACGAATTTGGCGGAATGTCGCCAACTTGGCGACTTTTTTGAAATGTTGCTAAATTAATGAAAATCTCGCCAAATGGATAAAAATGATGCTAAATCAATGAAAATGACGACTAATTGTCGAAAATTCAATATCTTGGAAAGAATATTAGTATCTACTATAAGAAAAACCTATTTTTTTACTGTAAAAGTAGTAAATTCATTACATTATATAAGGAAAGTCATGTGTTGCCCACATCAGATTTTTTTAAAATGTGTCTGTTCATTTTTAGTAGAATTTGCAACTCAAAATTGCAATCAGATAAGCAGGATCTTTTGGGACATAGCATATCTGAATATATCCATATAAAAATCAATTTCATGAAGCAATAGCCTTCCTAACCCTGCAGCATCGAAAATCTTGTATAGTTTCTCCTCGTTCTCTTTAAGGAACCGGAATATGCGTTCGCCGGCAGAATGCATTGAGTTCCATCTCGTCTTATTTGGCATGAGACGAGTACTTAGCTATGAAAGATATCTTGTTAGCTAAAAGAACCAATATTTTTGATTTATTTCAAAGTGCTTGGCACTTTGCAAATCGTACATCGTTGCATAGAACATCAAATTTCTTACAAAAAAAGGGTGATCACGTGATATGCAGAATGAACCTTGTTTGCTTACTGAAGTAACGTTAAAAGTAGCGTCAAAACTCTATACAAACTACTGATTTACTGTATCGCGCTACTCGCTATACTATTTATTACTTTCCTTATATACATAATGTATAAGGAAAGTATTGTGATGGGGTCGAAAATTCGAATTCGAGTTTTCGACGGGAGAGCACGTATCTAGCATCCCTGATCACGAATCAAACATTTTTGAAGTGATGTCTGTGTGTGTGTGTGTGTGTGTGTATGTGTGTGAAAGTATGTGTGTGTGTGTGTGTGTGTGTGTGTATCAGTGAGTCTGTGGAGACGATAACTGATGAACGAATTGACCGTTTCGAACGAAATTAGGTACAAAAATCACAATCCATAAACACTGGAAGCCTATTATTTTTAAACGTAATCGAATGCTCAGAACCCCACCCCCTATAAATTTTCGAGTGAAATTTTGAAAAAATCGTCAAAAAATCAAAACCGCTAATAAAGTTACGCAAATAGACATTTCTTATGTAAATTTTCATTAGAAAACGATTAACATAAATTTCAGAACCTTAACATGAACCGTTCTCGAGATATTGCACATTTTTTAAAAGAATTATAAAAAAGTCATATAAAATAAAAAATATATATTTCCTATTGAGAAACATGTTCACTTTTCATATGTAATACCATGCGATAAATTGGGTGACATCATTCTCGTGGATCTAGTTCGTTCCATTTATGAGAAAAGATATTTCGAGTAATACTTTTGTATTTGAACGCCAATAGTCATTTATCTGCTATAAGAATAACTTATTTATCCGTCAGTAAAGCTTGGCGAGATTTTGGCGACGAATTTGGCAGAATGTCGCCAACTTGGCGACTTTTTGAAATGTTGCCGAATTAACGAAAATATCGCCAAATGGATTAAAATGACGCTAAATCAATAAAAATGACGACTAATTGTCGAAAATTCAATATCTTGAAAATAATATAAGTATTTACTATAAGAAAAACCTATTTTTTTCACTGTAAAAGTAATAAATTCATTGCATTATATAAGGAAAGTCATGTGTTGCCCACATCAGATTTTTTTTTAAAGCAGCGCGTTACATTACAAACTACTAGAAAAAGTAGTGACTACTGTACTTTCGTTACTTGTAGCGGGCTGTTTTCGATCACTGGGTACCACTCCTATTGGGTTTCGATTTAAATTACATAAATGGCATTGGCCCCTGCTGTTCCAACCGTTACCTTACATCTTTGGGTAGATCGGACGGTCTGTGTATGAAAGGATTCCTATGATTGATTGGCCTACTTGCTGGATTCGATTTATTGGTTGGTTGGTTGTGTGTTTCTGGATTTATTGGCTGTTTTTCTGCTTCCCTTTTGTACCTTGGGTTTTGTCCTTACTTCTATTGGTTTTCTTTTGTTGGCTTGTATGTTTGTTTTGGTTTGGGATTTTGATTGGTCATTTAAATGTATAATTATTGATGTTACGTTTGCAATTTTGATTTATTACTGTGAATTAATTTTTGTTATATGTATTGTCGTCAGAATTGGAATAGGGGAAGGCTGTTTGTATATTTTTATATGTAGTTACGGTTTCTCTTAAGCATTTAATGTTGTCTTCTCTGGTTTTGCTGCAGCATGTGATTGTCAATTGTTTGTTTATTGTTAAAGGGACATGTGATTGTCAATTTTTTGTTTATTATTAAAGGAACATAGGATTGTCAATTGTTTGTTTAATATTAAAGAAGCACGTGATTGTCAATTGCTTGTTTATTATTAAAGGAGCATAGGAATGTCAATTGTTCGTTTAATATTAAAGAAGCACGTGACTGTCAATTGCTTGTTTATTATTAAAGGAACATAGGAATGTCAATTGTTTGTTTAATATTAAAGAAGCACGTGACTGTCAATTGCTTGTTTATTATTAAAGGAGCATGTGGTCAAAGGAGCACAAGAGGGAATGCCAATAGAGTTCAACGTGGGAAATTGAAGCAACTCTTAGAGGCATGCCGCCATGTTGGATATTTCGTATTTTGCATTTAACACGGATGTACAATAAAATACAAAACCCGCCTACCCGGGCTATTAATTCCGCCTTATTGTTGGCCTGGTGGAGTGACTTCAAACATTACATCCAAACGTTTAATTATAGATAACGTCGTTAGATAACGTCGATATTTCACGATAACGACGTATAGATAACGTCGTTTGTGGTCGGATTCGAAAGAAATAAACTACGTTCAGTTAATCTGTATAATTCCCGCCTCCTTCCAAAAGAAAATAAAGCAAAAAAATATTCTTAAAAATTAAACAATATTGAAATATTTTCTTAGGTATCATGTGCCATCATCACGCACAACACACATCAATCCTTTTCCATTTGAAATATGCAAAATGATTTATGTTTCACATCCTTCTATAGCCGAGTAACAGAGTTACTAAATAATTTTTACGTTTTCATACGAAGTATAGAGAAAGTGTTGTTTTATCGAAAATAATCGATTTTGATTGTTTTAAGACCTCCTGAACACACCTTGACTACTTTTAGAGTGATGCCCGTCTGTCTGTTTGTCGTCTGTTTGTGGCCGATTGATTTCTTGCGTACGCAATAGCTTCCACAAATATTAATAGATTTTCACGAAACATTTTTTATCCGATTTTGTTAACAAAAAATCTGATGTGGGCTTGATCATGACTTTCCTTATATAATCCAATGAATTTACTACTTTACAGTAAAAAAAATAGGTTTTTCTTATAGTAGATTATTGTAGATTATTTATCTTATAGATATTCATTACAAGATATTGAATTTTCGGCAATTAGTCGTCATTTTCATAGATTTAGCGTCATTTTTATCCAGATGGCGAGATTTTCGTTAATTTGGCAACACTTCAAAAAGTTCCCAAGTTGGCGACATTCCGCCAAATTCGTCGCCAAAATCTCGCCAAGCGTTATGGACGGAGGAATAAGTTATTCGTATAGCAGATAAGTGACTATTGGCGTTCAAATATACAAGTATTACTCAAAGTATCTTTTCTCATGAATGGAACGAGCTAGATCCACGAGAATCATGTCACCCACTTTATCGCATGATATTACATATGAAAAGCGAACATGTTTCTGAACAGTTAATATTTTTTAATTTATGAGATTTTTTGATATATTTTTTGAAAAATGTGTAATATCTCGAGAACGGTTCATGCTAGCGTTCTAAAGTTTATGTCAATCGTTTTCTAAGGAAACATTACATAAGAAATGTCTATTTGCGCAATTTTAATAAAGGTTTTGATTTTTTAAAAATTTCATTCGAAAATTCGGGAGGTTCTGAACATTCGATTACGTTTAAAAACAATAAGCTTACAGTATTCAGAGATTGTGATTTTTGTACCAAATTTCATTCGAATCGCTTCGTTCGTGAGATATCGTCTCCACAGACTCACTGATATACACACACACACACACGCACACACAGACATCACCTCAAAAATGTTTGATTCGTGATCAGGGACGCTTGAAACGTGCTCTCCCGTCGAAAACTCGAATTCGAAATTTTGACTCCGTCAGAACATTTTCCTTATACATTATGGTATATAAGGAAAGCAAAAATAAAGCTCTAGATAGCAATTGTTTTTTATTAAATTCGAGCGTAAACTTCGAAATATATTCGAAACTTTAAAATAATAATAAAACAAAATGCGACATAATTCTGCATAAAAGCTGTTGTATAAGGGCTCAATGATAATAATGATAATAATAATAAAATTAGTTTTAAGCATTGTAGTGAGAAATAGCCGCGATACAATTTTACACCGGTCAGCGTAGGTGCTGTGTAAACTGGAGTATTTTTGTCTTCTCGTACTATGTAATATAATATAAAGGATTGCTTCCACGAAATTTTTTAAATTCGTGATTTTAATGGTAGTATGTACTTTAGGACGTGTTTAACACGTTTGGCTATTTCTTTCCTTATATACATAATATATAAGGAAAGTATTGTGACGGGGTCGAAAATTCGAATTCGAGTTTTCGATGGGAGAGCATGTTTCAAACATCCCTGATCACGAACGAACATTTTTGAGGTGATGTCTGTCTGTGTGTGTGTGTGTGCGTGTGTGTCAGTGGAGACGATATTTCACGAACGAATGGTGAGATTCGAATGAAATTTGGTACAAAAATCACAATCCGTGGAAACGGGAAGTCTATTGTTTTAAAACACAATCGAATGTTCAGAACCCCCCTAAATTTTCGAGTGACATTTTGGAAAAATCATCAAAAAATCAAAACCTTTAATAAAGTAACGTAAATAGACATTTATTATATAATTTTTCCTTAGAAAATGATTTACATAAACTTTAGAACGCTAGCATGAACCGTTCTCGAGATATTACACATTTTTCAAATAAATTTATCAAAAAATCCCATAAATTAAAAAAAATATTAACTCTTAAGAAACATGTTCACTTTTCATATGTAATATCATGCGATAAATTAGGTAACATTCTTCTCGTGGATCTAACTCGTTCCATTCACGAGACAAGATACTTTACGTAATATTTTGTACTTGGACGCCAATAGTCATTTATCTGCTGTAAGAATAACTTATTTCTCAGTCCATAACTTTTGGCGATAAATTTGGCGGAATGTCGCCAACTTGGCGACTTCTTTAAATGTTGCCAAATTAACGAAAATCTCGCCAAATGGATAAAAATGACGCTAAATCAATGAAAATGACGACTAATTGAAGTAAATTCAATATCTTGGAAAAAATATAAGTATCTACTATAAGAATAACATTTTTTTAACTGTAAAAGTAATAAATTCATTGCATTATATAAGGAAAGTCATATGTTGCCCACATCAGATTTTTTTTGGAAAGATGTCCGTCTGTCTGTATATCTGTGGACGATTTCTTGTATACACACGATTACAACACGATTGTTACACGATTTCTTGTATACACACGCTGTTACAAATATTATTGGATTTTTACGAACATTTATATTTGGCTTTGTAATCGAAAAATCTAGAATTTGATAGAATTTTTTTTTATATTCGAGAGAAAGTTTCGAAATTTATTTGAAATTACATATATTTTTAACATGGCAGCATAGGACAAAATGTGATATAACCATGCATGAAAGAGTTTATTTATGGCCCAATGAAAAATCAAATATTCTTTAATGATTTGTAGTTTCAGTCATTGATTTCAAAAATAGCCGTGCAGTGGCGGCACGTGACTTCAGGAATGGATGAAGCACCTTCTGAGGCGGGGTTCCCCATTCTCCACGATACACTTTCCAGTCCTTCAAAACACATCACGCTACTGGCATAAGTGTTGTCAAATATTATCTAAAAATAGCCAAACGAGTCTGAAAAGTTCGCCAAATAATAATAAAAAAATCTGATATGGGCAGCACATGACTTTCCTTATATAATGCAATGAATTTACTACTTTTACAGTAAAAAAATAGATTGTTTTTATAGTAGTTATTTATATCATTGATTTAGCGTCATTTTTATCCATTTGGCGAGTATTCGCTAATTTAGCAACGTTTAAAACAGTCGCCAAGTTGGCGAGATTACACCAAATTCGTCGCCAAAATCTCGCCAAGCGCTATGAACGAAGAAATAAGTTATTCTTAGAGCAGATAAATGACAATTGGCGTTCAAATACAAAAGTATTACTCAAAGTATTTTTTTCATGAATAGAACGAGCTAGATCCACGAGAATGATGTTACCAAATTTATCGCATTTATCACATATGAAAAGTGAACATGTTTCTCAATAGGAAATATTTTTTTTTATTTTATGTCTTTTTGATAATTTTTTTGAAAAATGTGCAACATCTCAAGAACGGTTCATGTTAGCGTTCTAAAATTTATGTCAATCGTTTTCTAATGAAAAATTACATAAGAAATGTCTATTTGTGTAACATTATTAGCGGTTTTGAGTTTTTGGCGATTTTTTCAAAATTTCACTCGGAAATTTAGGGAGGTTCTGAACATTCGATTGCGTATAAAAACAATAGGCTTCCAGTGTTTACGGATTGTGATTTTTGTACCAACTGTCGTTCGAATCGGTCCATTCGTTCGTCAGTTATCGTCTCCACAGGCTCACTGACACACACACACACACACACACACATACTTTCACACACACACACACAGACATCACTTAAAAAATGTTTGATTCGTGATCAGGGATACTTGAAACGTGCTCTCCCGTCGAAAACTCGAATACGAATTTTCGACCCCGTCACAATACCTTCTTTATACATTATGTATATAAGGAAAGTAATAACTCATACAGCCGATATCTGTAAGTGAAGCAGCGCTTATCCTGCGTCACCTGCTTCACCTGACGAGCCGCCAATGTAGCCGTAATACAATTTTTGTGTTCATGACGTCATTGGTTCCCTCGTGGGGTGGGGGCGGCAAGTTACTCTAGTTTTTTTCTAGAAAAAGAAAACTTCTACTTTTAACGTATTTATACTTCTTCCACGATTAAAAATATAATTTGAAAGCTCTAAGGTTGCAAATGTTAAAACTAGAAAATGCATTTACAAGTAATTCTTGCAAAATATGATACAATTGCAAATTAATATTTTTTTCCGGGCTATAATTCTTTTTTAAGGATTCCTCAAACGAATCTGTCCTTTTATACAATATCGAGGAAGTGTATTATATTTTAAATTCATTTTCAGAGATGATAAAACTGGAAATTAAAAAAAAAAAAAACCGGATGTCAGTTTATCTTTACTTAACGTTAATATTTTATTTTGAACAACAGAATTTACTCTCAAAATAATGAAGAACGCTGGATTCATAGCTGAGATTACAATAACAAAACTATTTTTTTTTTATAAATTTACATTAAGGTTTCTAGAAAAATCAAATATTTTTTAATAATGGAGAACTCATAAAATGGAAGTAATAAGAAACGTTTTCTTTCATTTTATCAGCGTGCTTTATGAATACATTTCTTTAAAACCTTTAATGATCACATTTATTGCTCTCATTGTACTTTAAATCATTGAAATTTTTTACAAACTTTCGAAAGATGAAAAAAAATAGCTGCATTTGAACGCAGTCATAAATTTTAATGATTGTCATAAAATGTAACATTTGTATTAATTTATGACAGTTTTTCGTGCTTATTGCAATAAATAAAACATATTTGCAGTGCATTCTAAGTAATTTTATAGAAGTAATTTTGGCTTATTATTTTTATCTCAGTTATAAAAGATAATACATCCGAGACCCGGAAATTTTGTGGGAATTTCCGTACCGGTATTGGTTGCAAAAATACCTGTATTTCGGTATCAATGGTATATCATATTTATCAAATTATTATATTGAAAACGTAACTATCTCTCTCTAATGTTCTTTATTTTTACATTCTCATACTATAAAATCTAGTGTGCAAAAAGTACTGTTTTCACGAAAATTTTCGATCTCGAGATTCTGAAGTATTTTCCAATATATGTTTTAGAACCTTCTGCATACGTTTTGTCCATTTTTGGAGTGATTCCCTTCGGTCTGTCTGTCGTCCATCTGTTGTTGTTGTTGAAACCCAGACCGTCCGACCTACCGGACGGGTGTAAGGTAACTAACTGTTTGGACAGTCGGGTAATGCCACTCAATTTAGACCGGAACCTGTGGGGCAGGCATCCACAGGCACCATACCCTCCTTCCCCTACCACCAACCTCTCGGAAGGACTTACTGACCCACATGTTTAACGTGATCGTACTCCGCGTGAACATGGCGGTAGTTTTGGCAGTGTCTGGAATCGAACCCGGGCCTACCGAGTGCATCTCCAGCGCGTTAACCACAGGGCTACCGTGCCTGTGTGGTAGATTTCTTGTACACACGATAGCGATCACAAATATTAATAGTTTTTTCACAAACCCTTTATTTCCGGCTTTGAAAACAAAATATCTGAAACGGGATAGATTTTGTTTTTTAAATTCGAGCAAATTTTTCGAAACTTATTCTAACTTTTATATTTCTTTAACATGGGACAGCATATAGGACAAAATATGACATAATCATGAATAAAAGGGGTTATTTATGGCTTAATGGCCTCGAAACTTAATAGTTTTAATAACTGTAGTGGAAAACAGCTGTTATACAATTTGCGTGCTCTTGACGTCATTAGCCGTGAGTTATACGCTCGTGAGTTATATATTATCTAATTTGGTATTAATTGAACGATATTTTCCTACTCTTTGAATGAATAATAATAATAATAATAATAATAATAATAATAACAATACTAATAAAAGTAATAATAATAATAATCATCATCAGAAGCCTCTTAAAAAGAATTCTGGAATGAGGAATTTGTTTTGAGTCACACCCAAGTTAATATATCTATATAATGCTTATATTACTCATCAATCTATTCATACTATATTTACCAATTTTCCTAAACTTCTTTGTTCTTTTCAATAATTATATATTTCAAGGTAAAAAATTACACTTACAAGTCTCAGGGGTTCCACAAGGTGGCTGTAAGAGCAATATATTAGCTAATTTATATCTTTATCATTGTGGAAAATCTTTTACTTCAATAAATCATAAAATTTATAGATATGTTGATGATCTGATTTGTTTGGTTTTCACAGACAACTGTGTCATAGATATAGATTTCTATCTGGATAATTTGGAACTGTCTATTCTATCTGGATAATTTGGCACTTTTATGCAAACACCCCTGACATAGATTTTGCATTCTAACCAAGGGAATCGACAGACTTCCTGGATTTGTCAATAAGAAAGCACCAACATTATGGAATTTATACAACCATACACGACAACAGAAATTCATACAATATCAAAATTAATAATATTATTGATTGGAATTCAAACCTCACTAAAAATATATTCAGAAATATTATTATCGGGTACTTCAGAAGAAACAGAAACTACAGTACTTTTAAAAAAGACTGCATTCATGAATGTAATAAAATAATAAATGATGCATTAAAAAGAAATTACCCTAGATATTTTTTACAACATTATTACTATTCCTTTTTCAAAGAAAGAAATTGTACATTGTTTGATTCTAAATGAGAATTCTTAATCATATATATTTTCATATCTGCGATCCTATCATCATGAAGTCTTTTCGCGCATGTGCGACTTTCCCTTATAAAATGTTGTGTTTTCATGCTGGATAGTAAGGTGTATCTCTTCCATGCTTGGTTCCATCTTTGCTCTTTTGTCCGTTCGGGTGCTTCTGTCTTTGCACATGTGGGAGATTGACCATAGAGTTACATTGGTGCCGTGAGCGTTGCCCGGGTCGTAAAAGCTGCTTTAAGCGGGAAAGGGGTGTCGCAATCCACCCCAGCCATTCTATGCAAATCATATGGTCACTCCTGTTCTCGCTTATATTTTTTCTTCTTGTTTATATCCTTGTATTCCACTCTGGATGCAGAGCTGCTAAGCGCCACATCCTCTGTAAGGTTTCTGTTTTCTCCTTTACTTAAATAGGAGTTCCGTTCGTGATATACTTATTTTTATATGTATATATATATATATATATATATATATATATATATATATATATATATATATATATATATATATATATATATATAAGATTTAAAATGAAAAAAGAAAATATATAAGTGGAATGATTGTGTTTACAGGGTTGCAGAAAGGTCAAGGGGGATTGCGACCCCTATTTCCTGGTTAGAAACTAGCTTTGACTTCATGAAAACGCTCCCAGAGACTCTGCACGCCCGAAACAACAATCGATCATGCCCGTGGGGAGAAAATGGCCGAATCCCAGGCATCATAAAAATGATCAAAATAACAAAAATTGGGAATTTTACTATCCAGCAAGACGAGAATCATGGAACAGTTGCATAAAGCATATAAACTTCGAATAGGAAAGTATACTTAAAAAAGTCGCGTCAAACTTATAGGGCCATCTGGATGTGCATCAATCAGATAATCCTAGGTAAGAGTTGAGTTGTATTGTATGATGTCGGATAAATTAACATAATTTTTATCACTATAATTTCTGCAAAAAACATCATAATAGTGCTGTACAAAGCGGAAGGGATATGATTGTTCCCGAGTTCCGTTGATTAAATGCATCATGCATTTACTAAATTCTGTAATAGATGAGTTTAATAATCTGTATCTGTTCAAGAGAATTACGATTAAATTACGTTGTACGTTTAAACTCAAGTTGGTATTCCAGTGGGTAAAATAATTGATCTTGCAGTCATATAGATGTCTCTTGTCAAATAATTTATAACATAATTTCTGTTCCAAATTATAATAAATGGTGATGTCAAGGAAATCAACTGTTCCTACATTCGCTGACTCCGATTCGATTAGTTCAAGACACGGCGGGTAGAATGTAAAATCAAATATAGTACATTGATTATCCACTCCAATCATGACGTCATCAACGAATCTAAAGAATGGTATTTCACTAATTAAATGCGTGCCTTTCTCATAATGATGTAAGTAAAAATCCGCAAGTAACGAGGAACATCCCCCTTCCCATTGGGATGCCTTTGATTTGTCTATAAAATGCGATTCCATTATATAGAATATTCTCAAATATGACAATCTTAAGGAGGCTTTTGTACTTGTTGATTTCCACATGTTTGTGTAAATCTAATGTAAAATAAATTTCCATTAAAATATCAAAGAGATATTGTAAGTTGATATTGTTAAATAGGTCTTTAAAATCAAACGTTCTAAAATAAAATCTTTCAGAATAAGTTTTCAATCTGTCGACCACTTCATAACTATTTTTAATCATAACTGAGCCCCCGTTTCGTATTTTCTTCATAACAGGTGTTAATAGCTTTAATAAAATGGAATTCACTTTGGTTAAATAGGTATTACAACCTATAGTGACAGGTCTAAATTTAACAGGTTTTTTATGGATTTTTGGTATGAGCACTAAATATGACCTTAAATTTAGACCTGTCACTACAGGTTGTAATACCTATTTAACCAAAGTGAATTCCATTTTATTAAAACTATTAACACCTGTTATGAAGAAAATACGAAAAGAGGTCTCAGTTATGATTAAAAATAGTTATGAAGTGGTCGACAGATTGAAAACTTATTCTGAAAGATTTTATTTTAGAACGTTTGATTTTAAAGACCTATTTAACAATATCAACTTACAAGATCTCTTTGATATTTTAATGGAAATTTATTTTACATCAGATTTACACTAACATGTGTAAATCAACAAGTACAAAAGCTTCCTTGAGATTGTCATATTTGAGAATATTCTATATAATGGAATCGCATTTTATAGACAAATCAAAGGCATCCCAATGGGAGGGGGATGTTCCTCGTTACTTGCGGATTTTTACTTACATCATTATGAGAAAGGCACGCATTTAATTAGTGAAATACCATTCTTTAGATTCGCTGATGACGTCATGATTGGAGTGGATAATCAATGTACTATATTTGATTTTACATTCTACCCGCCGTGTCTTGAACTAATCGAATCGGAGTCAGCGAATGTAGGAACAGTTGATTTCCTTGACATCACTATTTATTATAATTTGGAACAGAAATTATGTTATAAATTATTGACAAGAGACATCTATATGACTGCAAGATCAATTATTTTACCCATTGGAATACCAACTTGAGTTTAAACGTACAACGTAATTTAACCGTAAATCACTTGAACAGATACAGATTATTAAACTCATCTATTACAGAATTTAATAAATGCATGATGCATTTAATCAACGGAACTCGGGAACAATCATATCCCTTCCGCTTTGTACAGCACTATTATGATGTTTTTTGCAGAATTTATAGTGATAAAAATTGTGTTAATTTATCCGACATCATACAATACAACTCAACTCTTACCTAGGATTATCTGATTGATGCACATCCAGATGGCTCTATAAGTTAGACGCGACTTTTTTAAGTATGCTTTCCTATTCGAAGTTTATATGCTTTATGCAACTCTTCCATGATTCTCGTCTTGCTGGTTAGTAAAATTTCCAATTTTTGTTATTTTGATCATTTTTAAGTTGTCTGGGATTCGGCCATTTTTTCCCCACGGGCATGATCGATTGTTTTTTCGGGCGTGCAGAGTCTCTGGGAGCGTTTTCATGAAGTCAAAGCTAGCTTCTAACCAGGAAATAGGGGTCGCAATCCCCCTTGACCTTTCTGCAACCCTGTAAACACAATCATTCCACTTATATATTTTCTTTTTTTACTTTAAATCTTATATTTCAAGACTCTGATAGTGCGGCAATTTGCGCCTTTTTCTTTCTTGAATTTCATACTTTTTGGGATTGTATTTCTTTATATATATATATATATATATGAATGTAAGTAGATAAGGACGGGAGTGGCCATATAAATTACATAAAAATGGCAGGGGTGGATTGCGACATTCCTTTCTGTTACAAGCAGCTTTTACAACCCGGGTAACGCTCATAGCACCAACATAATTCCATGGCCAGTCTCCCAAATGTGCAAAAATAAAAGCACCAGAACGGACTCAGAACCAAAGAAGTAAACGAATTTTGAAAGAGAAACATCCGTCAGTCTAACCCAACGGAACATTTCCTTATAAGAGTAAAGTTGCTCATGCGCAGAGGTATATCAGGATAACAGTTTCGCAGTTATGATTATTAAACCTCCCTTATCATATCATTATTTAGATTACAACTTTACTTTAAAAAATGAATTGTAATAATGCTGTATAAAATTGATAGGATAATTTCTTTTTATAGCTTCCTCTGCAAATTTTTTACATTTGTAAATGCAGTCTTTCCTAAAAGTATTGTATTTTTGGTTTCTTCTAAAGTGACCAATTATTATATTTCTGAAGATATACTTTGTAAGGTTTGAATTCCTGTCGATTATATGATTTATCTTGATCCTGTATGATTCTCTTTTGTCGTGTAACTCTGTATATATTCCATATTTCTGGTGTTTTTTTATTGATAAATCCAAGAATTTCACCGATCCGTCTTCACTCTCTGGATTTTCAATGAGGTCTAGTTTGCTTGGATAGAATGAAAAATCAAAGCAAGGGGTGTTTTCATAGCCTCCAATTAACACATCATCGACGTAACGGAAGTAAGGCATTTCCGATAGGATATGGGTGCCTCTTTCGTATTTAGATAGATAGATATCTGCTAGTATTGGCGAGCAACTCCCTTCCATAGGTATGCCCTTGATTTGCTTGTAAAAATTTCTTCCGTCATGAAGTATGTTTTCTTTAATACCAATCCCACCAAGTCCATGTATCTTCAATAAGTTATAAATTTTTTTAAATCGTATTCTTCATGTAAATCTTTCAGAATTGATTGTAAATTAGTCAAATCTATATTGTTAAAAAGATCTCGAAAGTCGTAACTTTTAAAGTTGATATCGTTGTGGCAAAATTTTAGCCGGTTTATTAGTTCCTGTCCGTTTTTTATCATGATAGCGTTATGTTTTTTAATATCAACCATAACTATTTTGAGTAAATCCAGAAGTTTTTGTTTGCTTTTTCCAAATATGAACCACATCCAACCGTCACAGTTCGAAACTTGACAGGTATTTTGTGTAATTTGGGAATGAGGACCAAATATGGATATTTTATTGTTTTAATATCCATTCCTATTCGTTTGTAAAGTGCCCTTATTCTTTTTGTCAATATCAATGCGTTACTGGGTATTAAAGCATACATTTCACTATCCCTATAACTTTTGTTTAGTGTATCCACATAGAACTTCTTACATGTGAAGGCATAATTTGATACAATTTTATCGGTATATGTTAAAACATATTCCTCTTTAAATTGCTTGATATAGGATGGAACTAGGATGGTGTGCTTGATATAGGATGGATATAGGATGGATTGCTTGATATAAGTTGGATATAGGATGGTGTGTTTTTTATTGTACCTAACAGTTGTTTTGTGATATTGTAAGATATCTATATTGCTTTTAAATAAAAGCGATAGTTATACAGAAATTCGGGTTCATTTTTGTATGCTGAGAGTACATCCACGATTTCAGAATATACGTTTTAGCAAATTGGTATTAGGAGTGGGGTATCTGGAAACTTGACAAACACGATGGAGGAACGGTTAAGTGAGATGATGTCGTAGATGAAACAATAGATGAAAACATGACGAGATGAAAGTAGTGATTAAAGTTGGACGAAGCCATGAAAGAAGAAATGAAACAAGAGGTTAACGCTGGACAAGAAGAAATGAAAGCAGATATGAAAGATATTAAATTCGGACAAGAAGCGATGAAAGAAGGAATGAAACATGAGATTAAAGCTGGACAAAAAGCGATGAACGAAGAGATTAAAGCCGTGAAGGAAAGTATTAAAGGAGAAATGAAAGCGAGACAAACGGAGACAAGAGGAGTCTATAGAAGTCGTGCAAGAAGAGATAAAAGCTGTACAACAGGATGTTTAGCAAAAATTTGCGATGTCAACGAAACTGTACACAAGCTCGAGAAAAGATTAGTGGCTATAGATTGAAAATCGCAGATCGCTGTTCCGGATTTTTGCATTTCGTCAGACTACGAAGTAAAATCTCCTATGTATGACGGACAAAGCATTGAATGGATTTTTGGGCGTAATTTGATGTTATCGTGAAGCCAATGATTTGGATGAAAAGAAAAAGTCCTTCCAACTATGAACAGGAGGGCGCGGTAGCCCAGTGGTTAGCGCGCGGGAGTTGCATTCGGTAGGCCCCAGTTTGATTCCCGCTCTGCCAAAACTGCCGCCGTGTTCACGCGGAGTACGATCACGTTAAAAATGTGGGTCTGTATAAGTCCTTCCGAGAGGTTGGTGGTAGGGGAAGGAGGGTACGGTCCCTGTGGATGCCTTCCCACTGGGTTCCGGTTTAAATTGGGTGGCACTTCCCGGTCGGCCAAACAGTTACTTTACATCCATATAGTAATTAACACCAACTATATAAAATATGCTTTTTGGAAACATCGTTTAAATCTCTTCTCTAATTTGCCCGTCCCGGACCCTTCCCTTTTCGACTCAAACTGTCCGGTTTCTACTATCCCTCCTTCTAATCGTATTGCTAATCTTGTCCCCCTCCCTCCCTCCTCTTTTTCTAAATTCAATGTTTATACAGATGGCTCTTCCATTGATGGAAACACTGGTTTTGCTGTCTGTATATTCAATCATGATACGCTTCAAGAAACATTCACTTTTAAACTAGCTAATGGGAACACGGTTTTTCAGGCAGAAATTGCCGCCATTAATTTTGCTATTAATTGGGCCTCAACTAATAATACTAAAATTAATATTTTCACAGATAGTTTTTCTTCTCTTTCGGCTCTAAATTCCATTAAAAATAAATCCTCTTATCTTTCAAAAATTAAACTTAATGCTTTAGCAAACAAAAATCTTATTAATATTCGTTGGGTTAAGGCCCACTCTGATATCTCGGGAAATGAGACTGCGGATAAGTACGCCAAACTTGCTACCTCCTCGGGTTCTCCCTTTTCCCTTCCCTTCCCGTTTTCCCTCCTTAAAAAATTTTGTAAACAAAATATTTCTCATCATTGGCAAATCTTTCTTAACTCTTATATTTCCCCCCGGACTCATGATCCGGCCCGGATTTCTTCCTTCCTCCCTCTGGTCAATCCCTCTCTCCAAATTACTAACAAATATTTAATATATTTTTTAACTGGGCATGGCCCATTTCTAGATTATCTCCATTATTTTAAACATAAATCCACCTCTTGTTGCACCTGCGGTTCTTTCGGCGATGCCGACCATTTTGTTTTTTCTTGTCCCCATACAAAAAATTTTCATCTTACAAAACCCTCCCCTGCCAATTGCGCAGCCTGGTTCTCGAGAGTCAGTTCAAATAAATCTTCTATAGATAAAATTAAAAACTGTGTTCTCATTGCTAGAGACATCTCTAATCAAATTTCCTGATCAGCTTGTGAGCCTCTCCCTTTTCGCCCTTTTGGTCGGTGGTCCCCTGTTGTCCTTTTCCCTGGAGGTGTTACCCTCTCTTTGTTTGGTTGCCTTGTTTTGTCTGTGTTTTGTTTTTGTCTTTGTTTTGTCTGTGTTTTGCTGTGTTTTGATTGTGCCCCGTTTGTTGCTGTTTGTCTTGGTTTAGTTTTTGTTTTTGGTTGGTTTAGTTTTAGTTGGTTTGGTTTAGTTTTTGTTTTTGTCTTCGTTGTTGTTTTTGTTGTATTATTTCTCATTGTGCACCAGTTGAAGTAACAATTGTTCAAGAATTATTGTAATCCGTTTTAATGTGTCTTTCACTGTTTAAACTTTATATTGTTTCAAAATGTGAAACATATTATGTAAACTCTCCTGTAAATTTTTGATTCTCAAAATAAACGTTGCTGGACCGTCGGACGAAAGCCATGGAAGTTGGGAGTTGGTTTCGGCTAACTCCTTCCCGGCCGTCCAAATGGATGCTCAAGTCCTTGTTGACGAGCCGGACGGCCTGGGTTTTCAACACCTTTCTGGTACCGGCCGTCCAAATAGTTGCTCAAGTCCTATGGATGAGTCGGACGGTCTGGGTCTTCAACACCTTTCTGGTAGCCCGACCACACATTAAACTGTCGTAAGCCCTAGGGTTGGCTGTGTGGTCTGGACCTTCCACACCTTTCTGGTAGGTCGGGGAGTCTGGACCTCAACAACAACACTATGAACAGGGCTGGATTAAGGCTGTTTGGGCCCTAAGCACAGAAAATTTCAGTGCCCCTAGGCAGGGGGTTATGATCCCCCCACTGGCTGAAAAAGTTACATTAGATCTCCATGGGGTAGAAAACAAAAATTCGCACAATAATCTCCATTTGATCGTTAAAGGCTCCTTTTCAAAGATTCTGGCAATGTTTATAGCGCCCAAAGCATGTCTTTATAAAAATACTTTTATGCTAGGGGTCCCGAGAATTATGCCTGAATAGAAATAATTTGTTTTCACGCAGACTTAATATCTCAATTCTTCTGCGGTACTGGATTTCCTTTAAAGTCTACAGCAGGTAGCATATAGCTTAGCTTTCAAAAAGCTTTCAAATATTGTGAAATCATTTCTCAAAATGTTCATATAATCTACTAGGACTGATATAGGTCTGAGCATGTTTTTAAATCAAGCTCCTCTGCGTAGTTCCCAGAAGTACTTGAGATGTGTTGTGGAAGTAGGCTTAAAATTTTATTCCAATGACAATATGGAATGGCATTTTAAGCCACATCTATGTTAACATGAAAACAGACTCCATCCAGTTTTTGCGTGTTCTTGCATTTTGTTTTCAATGTGTTCGGATTTTTTAACACTTTACAACATAGTTGAAAAGTGTTTATGATTTTGTTCATTCATTCTGTCTGTCTGTCTGTCTGTCTGTCCGTTAGCACGATAACTGCCGTAAAAATCACTTTATCAAAATTAAATTTTAGTATGTTGTTCAAACGGTCTGTGGAACCAATGGGAATCTAAATAAATAATATCACCCAATTAGATTTTTATTGAATCCGGGTTTAAAAAATGAAATACATTGAACCCTATGGGACCAAATTTTTCAAACATTTTTTAAGCAAATTTAAAATTCACAAATTGCTCCGAAATTTTTAGGAAATATTCACATTATGCCATAAAATATATAAAAAAAATTTCAGTAAAATATGTTAGGTAGTTTTTTAATTAAAAATTATTTAATATAGGGAGAAAAACAAATTCAATTAAATTCTGACTTTTGGGATATCCTCCAGAAAGAAAAGAGAGATATATTATATAATAAATAACTTTCTAAGAGTTTAATTATTTTGTATATGAGAGAGGCTTCACATTTTAAAATATATTTGGTAGATAACAATTTTTCAAATTTTTTTAAATTTTATATAACTCTTCATGACATACTTATTTGATGGCATTTTTAATGCACTTTCCTACGTCCTAGAGAATTAAAATTTGGTACACAGCTTAAATTTGTTGAACATTCAATTTGATAAAAATTTGGTGGATCTTTAAATATAGATCACATTTTTTTCGAAATGGCCTGCAAATAATCCGCGTTCACTTCTATAAATCATTGTTGTAATTAATATTGTTAAAAATTCTGATGTGGGCAGCACATATCTTTCGCTGCAGACTCATATTCACGTTCTCTTTATTTCTTCAATAATAATTTGAATTTATCTGCACAAAATAACATCCATAAGTATTTTAAATGTCATTGAATTTGCACCTTAAACTTAAATTTGGTTCTCATTTGATAGAGGGACTTATTATCAAAAGTGACGTAGCGAAAACGCGAAAAAACTAGAATATCTCAAGAACGGCTAGTCCTAGAGTAATGGGGTTAGTCTTATTCTTTTTGTTGTCAAAAATCACGTATAAAATAGGAATTTAATTGATATAATTGAGCACATGTAGTCTTTTATTTTTATATTTAAAAATTTTTGCGGGCCATTTCGCAAAAATAGCCCGTTCCTTTTTCCCGAATCGTACTAGAATAACCTACAAATGATTTATATACCAAATTTTGTTAAGTTTGGTATATAAATCACTTGTAGGTTATTGTAATATTATACACCAAATTTTGTTAAATTTGTTCCATTAGTTTTTAGCTAGAGTGGATAAAGGCAATTTCTGCCGGCCATTTCGCAAAGAAGGCAGATTCTTTTCTTACGAATCGTAGTATAATCTAATGAACATCAGGGTTTAACTACAAAAAACATACCTAAATTTTATGAAATTCGGTCCATTAGTTTTTGAATTAGAGTGGATGTAATATCCTCACAGACACACAGAAACATATACAGATATACCCTTACACACACAGACGTCTTTCTAAAAATAGTTTTTTCGTGTTCTAGAAGTCTCAAAACGTGTAGATCCTTCGAAAATTCGAGTTCCGATTTTCGGCACGATTCCAATACTTTGAATACACACACACACACACATATATTATCTGTGTATCTGTGTATTATCTGCGTATCTAAATTCCGTGCCTACGCAATTACAATAGTTATGATTTTAAATAATCCCTAAACTTTTATTATTCCTTCAACGAAGCCTAATTTTAACTTATGCAGAATGCAAATATCTCAAGCGATTGTAATGTGAGTTACATAAGAATTGCTGAATTTTTTTCACACAAAATTATTTAGCTCTGGAGTCTGGAATACAAATTATATGAATGAAATATTCATTGATTTTGCATAGAGAATCAGATGATTTATATTTCGATACAGTTTTAAATATTTAAGTATAATAAATTACTGTAGTACTGTGATAATATAAAAGATATCACCACTGAATGTATCACATTTTAGAAATTTTTAAAATTAAACTGCATTTCAGTTGGAAAGTGTTTCATAATCAATGCTTATGCATGATTGATCTTTCTTCTTTGAATTGCTTCAACTTCACGTGTTTTATCATAATTTATTGACCTAATGCATCTATATATTTGTGAAACTTTCAGATATAGTGATACTTGTTGCTTTTGCATTGAGTACTTGTCTTTCATCGAGTACTGGATAAAGTTTTTAAAACATGACCGTTTACAAAGTGGAATTCAAGTATTGCTCACCAATATGTGGATGAAGAGAAAAAGAGAGTAGCTGAACTGTCGAAAAAATAATCACTGCTACAGGGAACAATCAACAACACTAATGTTTAAATATTAGTGTTGTTTGTACTCAGAGAATGAGCAACACATGTTATGAATATCGCGTATTTATTAGCTTCTAAAAGTTTTTTATGCATGACCTGATAGCGGCCTAACACATTCGAAGCATTGTCGTACGATTTGCGTTAGCATTTACACATTGAAAATTCGCCGAAAACACATGAAAACACCCTTTCTCATTAGATTACCGAAGTCAAGCAGCATCGAGCGCGGTTAGTACTTAGGTGGGTGACCACCTGGGAACACCACGTGATATTGGCACATTTTGGGCGCGGTAGCCCGGTGGTTTGCGCGCTGGATTTGCACGCTGCCACAACTGTCGCCGTGTTCATGCGGAGTACGATCACGTTAAACATGTGGGTCCGTAAGTCTTTCCGAGAGGTTGGTGGTAGGGGAAGGAGGGTACGGTCCCTGTGGATGCCTCCCCCACTGGGTTCCGGTATAAATTGGGTGGCACTTCCCGGCTGTCCAAACGGTTACCGTACACTTTTCTGGTAGGTCGGACGGTCTGGGTCTCAACAACAGCAACAACATTGAAAATTCGCCGGCCGCCCAAACTGCTGCTCTTAGTCTACGGATGAGTCGGACGGCCTGGGTTTTTGACATTGAAAATTCAATGTTCTTGACTTTGATAATTCAAAGTTTGATTCGCCATATCTTCTCCAGTATAACTTTTCAAGAATTACAATCATGTCTCAAATTTAAAATTTAAATATAAAACACTTTAATAAAAGTCTTTATTTGATCGTACTAGAAGACGTTAAAAACTTGTTATACTAGCCTTGCTTTTAGACGTAAAACGTCCATCATCAGAGTCATGTGATAAGAAAAATATATAATAAGATTTTTATATCCAGCCAAAAATCGCGAACAAAATCTGCTTAACATTAATGGTGTAATTAGATAAAGAAAATGATGGGAACAAAAAAAATATAATATTACATTTAATTGACGGCAAAAATAAAATACAGAATTAACACATTTAGATGCTTAAAAAGCGGATAATGATTTAACCTTCAAGGACTAAAGAATGAGGCGTATCTTATATATGATTACCTGGGGGCTTTATCGTACAATTAATCTATGTATCAAATTTCAAGTCTCATTTGAAAGAAAGAGTTTTCCATTCAATCGGCATATCGAACATTTTGGTGTGCGGTACCCCTAACGTAGAAAACATTGGAAAACTGAAAGTATACACTTTCTTCTTTTCATACAATCTACCCATATACCAAATTTGAAGTCTCTATCTCATCGTAAAGTTTGTTTTTTTATCATTTCACCTTTACAAAGTTTTGGTGTGGAGTTCCCCCTCTATTGAACGTTTTATAAAAGAAATATCTCGGGCGGTGTTTTATCGAAAGTTTGTCCCTTGTATTGAATCCCAAATCTCTACTTATTTAGCAAATGCCTAAAAAAGAAGGGTCGAGGGGGGAGGGGGGTCAAGCGCTTGAGTCGCATACCAATTTTCAAGTCTCTATTTAAATTAAATAAAGTCTTTTCTGGTTTATTCGATAAATGAAACATATGTGTGGCACCTTATGGTAACAAATATTGGAAAACTGAAACTGTCCATTTACTTTTAATCAAACGATCTAACTTTCCACCAAATTTCGAGTCTATATCATCACTACATTTTTCTATTATTTCATATTTCAAACTCTTTTGGTAACCCCCCTCCCACTTAGATGAACATATTTTGAAAAATTCAATTTTTACCAGGAACTTTATTGGCAGATTGATTGACTCGTACACCAAAATTTAACTGTCTATCTCACTTAAACAATTGCGTTTTTTATTTATCCGGCAAATCGAACATTTATATTTACAGCTGTCGTATGGACTTTTGGAACACCATTTCAATATCCTGCATTTCGGAGCCATTTTGCCGAAATATTTTCTGTCCTCGTGGACTAACGTGGAGAAATGTGATTCTGGTTTCGTTGTCGCCAGTATTCGTCTGGAAGTGACGTCTGTTGCGGTTTTATTTACGATACGTCACTGATGCAGGTGTCGTTTAGCCAATGAAGGCTTGATTGATGGGTGACGTATGTTCGGATGACGTTAGTGGCATTTGACCTTGAATTTTGGTGGAGTGCGGATGACCGAGAGGTCACCGCGTTTTCCCCGATGAATTATTAAATTTGCGTGGATTGATATTAACCTTTTGCTTACGGGTGGGACAGCGTCCATCCCAAACGAAGAACCTCCCCAAAAGACAGGTATTTGACATACCCTATCCCAAATAATTCGATCCAACTTTGTAGACATTGGCGTCCAAAGTCCGCAAAAGATTACGTCAATGTCCGCAAAAGGTTACGCCAATGCACGCAAAAGTTTAAAATGAAGATATTAAAATTCGGAATGCTGAACATTGCGTATTGGACGATCAGTAGTGGTCGCTTGTAATCTTATGAAAAGTAATGATTTTGCAGGGGTTTGGCGACTTTCGGTCCGGAACGCAAAAGGTGAAATGGCACAGTGGCGCTTTACTCACATATGAAAGTGCTACCCGAGAAGGATTAACCTGCATGCCTAGTGTAGTAACAAGTAGTGCCGAGGGATTTAGAGCATCCCAGCAGGATTGTACCAGACTTTAAACTTTTGGCCATCCAGGGCCTTTCGAGTGTTCTAACAGCGGTTGGAGTTAGAGTGTTCCGTCTTCCCCTCTCCTCGGATATGTACGAAAGGTATTTCTAAATTATTCTATAACTGTGAATACATTTTTATAATTGATATGATCTGTATAAAGGAAATTGTTAATTACCAGTGGACAAGGAGATGCTCATATGTAATTGTTTGAAAATATAGTTAATTTCCATTTGAATAAATATTTATCATTTAATTAATTTGTTCTGCTTTCTACAACTTATTTAATTTATGTGTTGCTTCTTTCCTTTAATATTGATCTATGGCGGACAAGCCGATTCCTAGAATAGGCCAGGGAATGAGACCTGTTCAACACGATGCATAACGTTATAAAGTGATATCTAAAATAGTTTACGATCACTAGCACTCTTCTAAAAATATTACCTTCTGGTTATATCCTGAGTTAGACAGCAGTTGCCGATCTGACACTTATTTTCGACTAGTTGGTATTTACGAAAAACCTATTTCACAATTTGATGTCGTCCGGCCTTCCATTTTGCTACTCTTAATCTTCGGACGAGGCGGTTGGCCTGGGCTTTCGACCCTCACTTTGGGACAAACACTTTTTGCTTGGGAAACCTAAACCCTTAAATGGAATCTTTGAAAAACCCTATATTTCTTGTGTGGATTTTTTATCAAATGATTGACTAATGTACCAAATTTTTAACCTTTATCACATTTTAAAGGAGACGTTTCCCATTTATTCGACAAATCGAACATTTCCATCGCAACTGCAGGTTTATTGAAGTAGGAACTTAAATTTAATACAAAGGTGGATCAGATGATAAGATCAACTTACATAATTGCTGTTTTTGAATTTTAATTATTTTAAGGGATGTCATATGTAAAAATATTCAAATTGTCCAGTAAATGGGAAACTCCAGGTTTATTGAGCTAGAAATTTGACATTTGGAACACAGGTAGGTCCTATGATAAGATCAATATAGATAACTGCTGATTTTGAATATATATATACACTCTAAGACAAAAAAATCGACGCACCAAGAAAGAATTATCTAAATGAGACGAAATTTGGTACCTGTAATGTGCAGAAAAATAAATGATTGGAATTTCAGAACAATTGGATGATTTATTGCACTGAAAGATCGACACAAAGTGAGTACGCCAATATGGAGTTGGTCCACCTCTGGCCTTGATACAAACTGTTACTCGACGTAGCATTGATGGATAAAGTTGCTGGATGGTGTTCTGAGGGATGTCTTTTCAAATGGCCTCCAATTGACGAGCAAATTTTTCTACATTCTGGGATGGTCGCAGGCGACACCCCCATCTCAGCCCAAATGAGTTCAATAGGCGAGAGAGCTGGGGATTTGGCTGGTCAAGGAAGTGTGTCGTAAGCATGCAGACAATCATTAGATAGGCGTGTTATGTGTGGCCTGGCATTATCTTACTGAAAAGTTAGCCCGGGGTGTCGCGAAAGCAATGGCAATACAACGGGTTGTAGAATGTCGGTAACGTACCGCTGTGATGTGATGGTGCCACAGACGACTATCAAAGGGGTCCGGCTATCAAATGAAATGGCACCCCAGACCATAACGCGCTGTTGTCGGGTCGGGTGGTATGTGACAGTAAGGGCAAGATCCTGATGATGTCCGGGCTGCCTCCAGACACGTCTATGCTCGTCGTTGGGACTTAGTCCGAAACGGAACTCATCGCTGAAGACAATTCGTTCCCAATCAGAACAATTTCACGTTGATCCGGCACCGTTGCAATCCCTATTGACGGTGCATACTGGTCAGTGGTACGGGGAGTAATGGGCGCCGCGAGTATAGATTTCGCTTCCGTAGTCTTCTATCAATGGTCCGGGTGGTCATTTCCGTGTTTGTCACACGTTGGATGGTTGATAATGAATCTCGTGCTGTCACAGCTGCTCTGACAATCGCTCTATGTTCCGGTTTTGTTGTCGCTCTAGGTCGCCCGCTGCTCGCTTGCCGCTGAAATCTACCATTCCGGGCACATTCCTGCCAACACCGTGTGATTGCTGCATCGCTCCTACCCAAATGCCGAGCGATTTGGCGGTATGCCCATCCAGCCTCATGCAGTCCAACCGCATGCCCTCTTTCAAACTCCTTTATATGCGCGTAGTGGCTGCGAATGCTCCGTGGAGGCATTGTAATAATCAAGGTACGTAAACGCAATCGAAATCCACTGCATGTTTTGTTTCTGAAAGCAATTTTCGCTCCTTATATACCCCACCACGGTGCTCAGTCTCTGTGTTGTAGTTCCGATTCATTGGTTGCGAAGTATTGATCATCTGCATATTCGGTCGACAGGTGTTTGCATGTACAGTTTCATTACTATCGGGTTATTTTGCGGTGTGCGTCGATTTTTTTTGTCTTAGAATGTATATTTTTTTAAAGGGTGTCATAGGTAAAAATGTTCGAACTGCCGAATGAACATTAAACTCCAGGTTTATTGAACTAGGGACTTAAATTTAATATAAAGATGGATCAAATCATAGCATTAACTTGAGCAATTTATGTTTTCATATATTCAATAGGGGTATTATAGGCAAAACTGTTCGAATTGCTGAACTTGAGCGAAACTCAAGATTTATTCAACTAGGGACTTTAAATTTGATACAAAAGTAGATCCTTACGATAAGATCAACGTAGATAAATGCTGTTTTCGAATATTAATTATTTTAAGGGATGTCATTTGCAAAAATAATCGATTTGTCAAGTAAACTTTCAGCTAGCTACAGGTTTATTAAAGTAGGAATTTAAATTTAATACAAAGGTGAATCAGATGATAAGATCAACTTGCATAATTGCTGTTTTTGAATATTAATTATTTTAAGGGATGTCATATGTAAAAATATTCGAATTGTCAAGTAAACATTTAACTTCAGGTTTATTGAAGTAGGAACTTAAATTTAATACAAAGGTGGATCAGATGATAAGATCAACTTGAATAATTGCTGTTTTCTAACATTTAATTATTCTAAGGAGATATCATAAGCAAAAATGTTCGAATCGTCGAATGAGCGCGAAATTCCAGATTTATTGAGTTAGGGACTTTAAATTTGATACAAAGGTAGAACTTATAACAAGAGCAACATGAATAAGCGCTGCTTTCGAATATTTAATAATTTAAGGAATGTCATATGCAGAAGTGTTCGAATTGTCAAGTAAGCAATAAACTCCTGGTTCATTGAACGAATGACTTAAATTTAATACAAAGGTGGATGATATGATATGACCAACTTGAATTATTGCTGTTTTCAAACATTTAATTATTTTAAGGGGATATATTACAGCCAAAAATCTTCGAATTATCGAATGAACGCAAAACTCCAGATTTGTTGAGCTAGGGACACTAAATTTGGTACAAAAGTAGAACATGCAATTAAACCAACATGGCAAACTAATGTTTTCAAGTATATATAATTATTTTAGGGTGTTTCATGAAAAAAAATGATCGAGTTGTTGAATGAACGGGAATATCCCTGTAATTGAGGCAGAAACTTGGAATCGGTAACGGTATGTCCTATAGTATTGGAGTTGATTTTATCAGTTTTGCATAAAAAGTCCGCACAAAAAATGCATTTAAAGTACATTTAGGAATATTTAGTATTTTATTTTAGATGCTTTAGATTCTTGTGGATCATTTTGAAAAAAAAATTAATTTATTTCAAATCATAATCATCATTTAATCAGAACCAGGGTGTCACATATATGACTTAAGTTCCTAATTCGAGAAAATATCGTAGTTTTCTTGCAAGAGTGTATAGAAATATGCACAGACAGAAATAGACACATATACTTGTATATAGACGTCACGATAAAAGAAAATTTGATGTGGGCAACACATGACTTTCCTTATATAATGCATGAATTTACTCCTTTTACAGTTAAAAAAATGGTATTCTTATAGTAGATACTTATATTCTTTCCAAGATATTGAATTTTCTTCAATTAATTTTCATTGATTCAGCGTCATTTTTATCCATTTGCGAAATTTTTGTTAATTTGGCAACAATTAAAAATGTCGCCAAGTTGGCGACATTCCACCAAATTCGTCGCCAAAATCTCGCCAAACGTTATGGACGGAAAAATAAGTTATTCTTACAGCAGATAACTGACTATTGGCGATCAAGTACAAAAGTATTACTCAAAGTATCTTTTTTCCTGAATGGAACGAGCTAGTTCCACGAGAATGATGTCACCCAATTTATCGCATGGTATTACATATGAAAAGTGAACATGTTTCTCAACAGGAAATATTTTTATTTTATTTTATGACTTTTTGATAATGTTTTTGAAAAATGTGCAATATCTCGAGAACGGTTCATGTTAGCGTTCTAACATTTATGTCAATCGTTTTCTAATGAAAAATTACACAAAAATGTTTTATTTGCGTAACTTTATTAGCGGTTTTGTTTTTTTGACGATTTTTTCAAAATTTCACTCGAAAATTTTAGGGGTTCTGAACATTCGATTGCGTATAAAAACAATAGCCTCCCAGTGTTCACGGATTGTAATTCTTGTACCAAATTTCGTTCGAATCAGTCCATTCGTTTGTCAGTTATCGTCTCCACAGACTCACTGACACACACACACACACATACTTGTACACATACACACACATACTTTCACACACACACACACACACATACTTTCACACACACACACACACAGACATCACTTCAAAAATGTTTGATTCGTGATCAGGGATGCTTGAAACGTGCTCTCCGGTCGGAAATTCGAATTCAAAATTTCGACCCCGTCACAGTACTTTCTTCATGCATTATGTATATAAGGAAAGTAATTATTCAGTATTAGAAAGTGCTCAAAATGTAAATCCATCTAAATTTCCAATTTCAATTTTCGATCTATTCCTATATTCTCCTATACTTTGCCATGCATAATAAAGAAAGTGAATATCTTGTCGAAGTAATTTATTTATTTCAGTATGCCCCAAGTACTGATAATTATAATGAATGGCAGAATTTATCTTTCTGCTTTAGTTAGTTGTCAGACTAATAGAAAAATAACATCTGCAACATTTGGGGAGCCCAGAACGCTGCTAATACTTATCAAAACAAATAACCAGAATTTAAATATATTTTGAGCGTTGATTTACATATTTTCATTTTGTAGGGTTTTAACATCCATAAGAATCATCTGATTTTAATGGACATTTGCATATGTCTTCGATGAGGAGCGAATCAAAAACCCTACGGATAAAATTTTGCAAAATTCTTTTTTTTTATCTCCTTTGACATTACGCACGGGGAAATTTAAATACGTGAATTAATTGAGTGCCCTTCGGGAACAACTAAATGCAAAACTTTAAAGTCAACAACTCTTATTTGTTGTTTAATATACATGGTGATCGGAAAGTGGAAGGACATCAAATTTTAAAGTCATATAAATTGAAACGGTTTGATTATTTTCAGTTAGGTGGCACTAATTTACTTTAAAATATATGATGTGGGCAGCACATGACTTTCCTTATGTAATGCAATAAATTTACTTGCATGGAGTTAGAAAGAAGGAGATAAAACGCCTATGGGTGAAAAGCTTGAAAATGCCATAATGTTTCGAGAATTATATCTAGGTGTCGCTAGTGTTAGTAAAGTAGCTGCTACTGTTAGTTAACACAGTATAAAGACGTAGTATTTAGTATATGTACTTTCAATTATTTTTAAATTAAGTGTTCCCTAATTATGAGTATAATTAACCAGTATTTTTACTTTCCTTATATACATAATGTATAAGGTAACTATTGTGACGGGGTCGGAAATTCGAATTCGAGTTTTCGACGGGAGAGCACGTTTCAAGCATCCCTGATCACGAATCAAACATTTTTGAAGTGATGTCTGTGTGTGAGTGTGGAAGTGTGTGTGTGTGTGTGTGTGTGTGTCAATGAGACTGTGTAGACGATAACTGACGAACGAATGGACCGATTCGAACGAAATTTGGTACAAAAATCATAATCCGTAAACATTGGAAGCCTATTGTTTTTATATTTAATCGAATCTTCAGAACCTCCCTAAATTTTCGAGTGAAATTTTGAAAAAATCGTCAAAAAATTAAAACCGCTAATAAAGTTACGGAAATCGACATTTCTTATGTAATTTTTCATTAGAAAACGATTGACATAAATTTTAGAACGCTAACATGAACCGTTCTCGAGATATTGCACATTTTTCAAAAAAATTATCAAAAAGTCATATGAAATAAAAAAAAATATTTCCTATTGAGAAACATGTTCATTTTCACATGCAATACCATGCGATAAATTGGGTGACATCATTCTCGTGGAACTAGCTCGTTCCATTCAGGAAAAAGATACTTTGAGTAATACTTTTGTATTTGAATGCCAATAGTCATTTATCTGCTGTAAGAATAACTTATTTCTCCGTCCATAACGCTTGGCGAGCTTTTGGCGACGAATTTGGCGGAATGTTTTATATTAATTTTAGAACGCTAACATGAACCGTTCTCGAGATATTGCACATTTTTCAAAAAAATTATCAAAAAGTCATATAAAATAAAAAAAAGTATTTCCTATTGAGAAACATGTTCACTTTTCATATGCAATACCATGCGATAAATTGGGTGACATCATTCTCGTGGAACTAGCTCGTTCCATTCAGGAAAAAATATATTTTGAGTAATACTTTATTTGAATGCCAATAGTCATTTATCTGCTGTAAGACTAACTTTTTTCTCCGTCCATAACGCTTGGCGAGCTTTTGGCGACGAATTTGCCGGAATGTCGCCAACTTGGCGACATTTTTAATTGTTGCCAAATTAACAAAAATCTCGCCAAATGGATAAAAATGACGCTAAATCAATGAAAATGACGACTAATTGAAGAAAATTCAATATCTTGGAAAGAATATAAGTAACTACTATAAGAATTACATTTTTTTTAACTGTAAAAGTAGTAAATTCATTGCATTATATAAGGAAAGTCATGTGCTGTCCACAACAGATTTTTTTTATAGTTGTACGATAGAGTACAGAATATATGGAGATAAAAATAAATTGAAAAGTAAAATAATTTTGAATACGTAATAATATTATTTATTTTATCAGTTCTAATTTGCATTGCAATAATAATTTATTTTTACAAAATGGACAGTTTAAATTAATATTTTAGGCATTTCGCCATGGAAATGCATACAATGCAAGGATACTTATATTATCTCAGCTCCACCTGAATTATTGTCTCAAACGATATTGACGTTTTCTTAGTATGAAGTTTAAACTTCTTGCTTTTACCTCCATGTTACTTTTTTCACAGTGAAAATATGGTATATAGGAGCTACAAAATGATACTTTTAACGCTGAATTGTACATTGGGAACGTTTCCGGATGGCAACATGTAGAATTATTTCAAAGTGTTCAATTAACTTATATTACGAGCATATCTAAATGGATAATTATCAATGCTGATAGCATCTTCAATTCAGCAATGCAGCTCATGTGTCAAAATATTTGAATAATTACTTCATAAATTTGGAATCAATTTCATAAATTTAGCGTTATTTTTATAAATTTAGCATCATTTTCGTAAATTTAACGATATTTTCGTCAATCTGGGACAAAATATCGTTCAAAGGAAATATCATCCACTTTTCCAGATGGCAACATGTAAATCTTACACACAAAAGTAAAGAAGAGCCTCTCTTATATATATAAATGATTATCAGGGAATTGCTAGTCGTAAAAATACAAAACTGCTACTCAAAGCATCTTCTGTCGTGAATGGAACGAACAAGATCCATGAGAATGATGCTAACAAATTTGTCGCATAATATTGCCTGAAAAGTGAATATATTTCATAATAGTTAATATTTTCTTTTAATTTTGTATAATATTTTTGATAAATTTAATAGAAAAAAGTATATCTTGAGAACGGTTTATTCTAGTCTTCTAAAGTGTATATCAATTTTTTTCGATTGAAAAATTACAGAAGAAACGATGAGTTACATAACATCATAAAAGGTTTTAATTTTCTAATGATTTTTTTCAAAATTTCATCCGAAAATCTGTGGAGTGGATTTCTGAACATTCGATTGCATTTAAAATCAATAAATACGTTTCTAATATTCATCGATTTGTATATGTACCAAGTTTCATTCAAAACGCTCTATTGTTTTGTGAAATAACGCATCCACATTTGGCACTGGTTTAAAAAAGACGTCATGTTGGCGATATTTCGCCAAATTAGTCGCCAAGATTGTCGCCAAAAGTTACATATTTAATGATACTTACTACTGTTTATTTTTATGTGAATTTTTAGATACATTTGTTAAAAAAAGCGTGCAATATCTGGAGAACGGTTCAAGCTAGCGTTCTAAAGTTTGTGTCATTAGTTTTAGAATTAAAAAGTACGTGGAAAATGATAATTTATTTAACCTTATTGAATATCCTGATTTCATCATGATTTTTTTTTTCCTGAAATTCATCCAAAAAGGTGTAATCGTGTGTGTGTTTGTATGTGTGTATGTTCCGTACGTTTCATCGCTTTTTAAAAGCAATATAGCTTATCAGTATTCACGGATTGTAATAATCGTACTAAATTATGCATAACGTAATTTGGTACGCTCTATTCGATCGTGATATACTGTATTCACAGACTCACGGATATACACACGAACACACAAACACATGCAGACACACACATACATCCATACACACATACACACACATACATATAAACACGCATATACATACACACAGACATCACTTCAAAAATGTTGGGTTCCAGTTCAGGGATACTTAAACTTATTCTTCCGTTAGAAAATCGACTTCGAATTTTCGACTTCAATACTTTTTCTGTATATTATACTATGCATATAGGGAAAGTAACATACATTTTTATCATGCAGAAGAATTTATACGTTTGTCCCAACAGAATTGTTTGTTAATTATTTCAGCTAAAAATAAAATTATAATTCAGAGGAATTATTAATTCACTGTGGCATTAAACTAGATTTTCACTTTATACTTAGCCATCTGATATTTGAAAATCAATCAGAAGGAAATAATTCTTTTCACCTTTTGATGAATGAAAATTATAATAAGTTTTCATCTTTCCTGATCGTTTCTAGTGTAATAAAAAAAACGTTACATCCTAAACATTTGGAATTCAAATATTTTGTTCTAATTGACTTTTATATACCCTTTCTGGAAATTCTGAGACTCCATGGTAATTGTTTGATTTTCGGGGCATTTTGGCATAAGTTTTGCAATGAAGACAGAATTGCAAATCCCTGGGGAATAAACTTTGGCGGAATACTTTTTATTCCATCTCTTTCATTATTACGAATGACAGAAACATCAAGAAATTTAAATAAATGATTAAGTCATGTCTTTGTCGTAAGAAAAATTGTAAGCTTTAGGATTTTATGAATAATAGTATTATTTTTACAGGAGAAGGATGTATTTCTAATAAGAAGTGTATTTTGGAAAAATTTATCCTGAAATGGGTAATATTTATACATGATTTCCTGGAAAGTCCTTAATCACCCCAATAACTTTGTAAGGAAGGGACCATGAGTATACTCGTTAAATCTATTTACGTAAAGTGACTGTACTTGATTGAATAAAAGCGATTATAGCGCTTCTAGCGGATAATGTGAAAAGTTAGAATGATGAATTCGGCAGCCAAACGAGATATAAAAAGAGACAATTACAGAACTGTATAGCGTTGTCTAATGCAGTGATTCCCAACCATTTTTTTTAAAGACACTATTGAAATATTTCGTAAAGCCTGGCAGAACCCTTAATTGACAGACACATTACGTTCGACAGGGGTAAATCACAAAGCAGCCGTGTAAAGCAGCAGAGTTCATAAATAACTATCTCATACTTTTGAATGAAATGTTAAAAGAGTATTTATTATTAAAATAATATTTATTTCCTATTTCTATTTATTAATTACTGTTAATAATAAAAAAATTAATATTTTTGCTTTACATCTGACTTATTAGTTCCAAACAAACGTTATGTATATGTTTTGTACTTATTTTGTGTTGATATAGTTGTTTTTTATAAAATTGTTTACAAAAAATAAATAAATAAATAAATAAATGTTACATTTTATTATCTTTTACACATCAGAATTTTTATGTGATGTGGTATTATTAAGAAAAAAATATTTTAACAGGTTTGGCATTGTTTATTATTAATTAGCTTTTTTATAAGTTTTATCTAGCAAACCCATCTGGCGAGAGTACTGGTAATGCTCATGAATGCGAAATGAATTCCTTGATTTCAACAAAATTTCCTGTTTCAACAGAGATTCTCTTCTCAAGTAAAATACACGCTACTTAAATATTAATTATCCCGCCAACAGCTAACTAAGTCGAACATTCTGAATGCTTTATTCTTTCTCTAATAGAACGCGTTAAAAATTAAAAAAATTAAATTTATTTACCGAATGACAAGAAAGGTGGCAAATGACATTTTTCTTGCATTCGAACATTTTGACGGAACCCTGGGACAGGATTCCGCCAAAATGGAATAGGAGGAATAGACTCGCGGAACCCCAGAGTTCTGTGGAACTCTATTTTGGAACTACTGGTCCAACGAGTAGACATCGACGCCAGGAGTTAACGAAGAGCGCATACGAAATGCAATAAATACCAGGCTTCCTTTTTCCCTTTCGAAACAGACCGTCCGACCTACCCGAAAGTGTAGGGCTAAGACACACGACCGTTTTCTCCTGTCCGTTTTGGGGACGTTGCGTGGAGAACTTGACGTTCTCGTGTGACAAGCTACAGGTATTGCTTTGCACCCAGCCCGCAGCTTCTCCAAAACAAACGGGAGACAACGCTCCTGTGTCATATCCCTAAGGTATCTGCTTAGACGGCCGGGAGTGTATCACCCAATTTAGACCAGAGTTCAATGGGGGCGACATCTACACATGAACCTTACCCTCCTTTATCTAACACTAACCTCTCAGAAAGGCTTTTGGATCCATAGATTTAAGTGCCCGTGCTCTGTATACATACGGCGACAGTTTGGGGCAGAGTCTGGGATTAAATTAGGATCCTCCAAGTGCAATTCTCGCACTTTCACCACTGAATTATCCCGCACTAATAAATACCAGTCATACTTAATCGGTTTCTAGATGCGCAGCCGCTCCGCAATATTGTTAAACGCTGCAGAACGATTAATGAGCGTACGCAAATAATATCAGCAATGTAGTATCAGTAGTATCTTTACGAACGTATGAGCGCACCTATATTTTTAATATTAAAAACTATATTTTATAGCTTATTTTTATCTTTTTATATAAAAAAAAGGTATCGATCCATTTTAATATTAAAAAAAAAATGATTTTATATCTAAATAAGGCCTTTTTTACATTTAGACCAAATTTTAGATAAATGCGTGAAAAAAGATAGGCTGCCCCATATTGGGACTACCTCATACATAGGATGAAATTAAATAAATGCGTGAAAAAAAGAGGACTTCCAAAATGAATGGAAGTCCTCTAAGCTTTAAAATAAATGGGGGGACCGTTAGTCCCCCCATAAACATGAGACGGTATAAAAAAAGGATTTATATGAAAAAAAAAAGAGGACTTGAATCCTCTAAATAAACTTTATATTGAAACGCGTCCGTAATTTACGGACGTGTTTTTATAGAGATGAACAGATAGAGTTATAAAATAGAGTTTTATAAATAATATAAATAAAAAAAGAAAGTTTAATATATATTAAAAGAATTACTGCCTGATATAATATACACTTGGAAAATCACATAAAATATAATCACTTTTTTTCAATAAAAGTAAGTTGTATACAATCTTTACTAAATTTTTTCTCTCCACCAAAATTATAATATGACTTAATATTCTTACTAATTTTTTTAAGATCTTTATCATTATAATTACTTAAAAATGCTGTTCCAGTATCACCGTTTGATTCTATAAATCTTGCTATTACACTAATTCCTTTCTTTTCTAGAGATTTTTTAACTCTTAAGATATTAAGCTTTCTCTACATGTATGACTATATTTTTAATACTAAACATTTATTAAATCTCTTTGAGAACCGACAAAAAAAAAAAAAAGATTCGGCTTTTCATTATCCATTCTACTTTGAAGGAGAAAGTTTATCAGCCCGGGATGTAGTATTTGTTTCATTAAGCGGGTCAAAATATTATTTTTCGAACGCGTTGGGAAAAAAATTCCCGTGAAGTAGGAAATGTTTTTAGATAAACCTCATTAAGATTGATATTTTTCAGACAGCACGCAGTCGCTAACGGATGTTTAAGAGTGAGGAAGTTTATTCTTTATCTAAGACGGACATATTTTTTTTAATTTGTTTAGCGCGAAGGAGAGATTTTCTCCTTGATAGGACAAAGTGCATATCTATCAACGCGCGGCGCAACAAATATATTTGGAGGATCCTTTCACACATTTATTTAATTTCATCCTTTTTACCGACCTGAGGCCTCATAACTCTCAAAATAAGGTAGCTCCAAAATGGAGCGGCCTATCTTTAATCATTTATTTGGTCTAAATGTAAAAAAAGGCCTGCTATAAAATCATGTTTTTAATATTAAAATGGACCTTTTTTTTATATATATATAAAAAAAAAAAAGATAAAATTAAGTTTTTAGTATTAAAAATATAAGGATTTTTTTTTTTAATATCTTCAAATTTATAGTATATCTCTTTTTTCACGCATTTATCTAAAAAAAAAAGTTAAAATTTAGTCTAAATGTAAAAAAGACCTTATTTAGATATAAAAGCATGTTTTTAATATTAAAATAGACCTTTTTTTTTTTTTATATATAAAAAGATAAAAATAAGCTATAGTTTCATATGAAAAACGAAGAGATTTAAAAAAAAAGAGACGTGATTATAACTGTAGAAAATTGGAAAAAAACTATAAATCAAGCTAATTATGTATGTAAAGTTCTTCATAATCTCAAACCAGCTATGATATTAATAATTATCATGCTTCCTCTAATTCGTATTCGTATTTATCATTAATCATACCTGAATACTTAAATAAAAATCTACCTTTATTGATTTCATTTATCGATTTATCAGAAAGTTGTCCATGTATATTCGCTAGATAATAATCTTTTTCTAAATCGTCCACATATAACTTTGCGATTACTGTATTTCCATATTTGGTTTTAATTTTTATCAATGATATTAGATCATATTCCCTAGGATATAAATCATTTAATTTAAATGTCTTGGGATAACCTCTCAGTCTATTGAACTCTTCCATTTATTAGTAAACATTTTTTTATAAATACTCATAAATATCTTTTTGATTTTCTAAAGATTTATACATTATGGTACAAATCCAGGGGGGATGGTCATCCCCCCTGAATTATAGAGATATTAAGAAAATTTTAGATTATTATAATACAAAATAATAAAATATAAAGAAATGAATCAAGTATTTATAAACAAAAAAAAAATAGTTTTATAAACAAAAAAAAAATAGTTTTATAAACAAAATTAAAAAACCTTCTAATATATTAAAAAAATGAAATCCTTTATTGATTCATCTAAGATATCTTCTAAATATATCCTAGGCTATAAATCAATTAATTTAAGTGAACATTTATAAATTCATGACCAATAGAATAAATTCTTTGAAATAACATATAAAACTCCTAATCCTTTCAATTTAATATCTTCATTTTCTTCTTTTTCAATTAATTCAGTCAACCTTTGAAAACTTTCTGATAATAGTTTTTTATTATGATCATATTTTATATATAAATCATACAATTCATTACAAAGATAAGTCATATAGTAAATTTCTTCAGAATTTGTAAAATTTAAAGCTCGAATATCACCTAAGCATTCATCCATTTATTAGTAAACATTTTTATAATGTCCTAAAGCTCTAGTATTCATACCATCTTCTAATATAAATCTTTTATCATCTTTTGCTGATAAAGCTATCTTGTTCACTTGAATTGAATACAATTCATGTTTCTTACTTCTAATTAAATTCTGTGTTCTATATTGATCTTTTTTATTTAATAAACAGTCTTTATAATCCTCAAATGATATTCTGTTTTTAACGGTACTAGTCTTAGTACCTTTAGACCTCTTAATCTCAAAATTTTTATCTTCAACACTCTGTTTTTCTAATCTTATTGAATACATTTTACTTCTTAAACCTACAAATTCTTCCATAATCACACCGTTATTTTCATCTTTCATTTTACCTATTACTTTTTTATTACATCTAGGCATATTATACAGATTATTTACTTGATAATCAGATGTATCGAAATAATCAATCATAGACTTCATATCTTCATAAAAGTCATCTGTTTTAATATCATATATAAAACTATCTGTATCCATATATAATAACTTAATATTATCTTTATATCTCGGTTTCATAACATTATAATGAAAATCATACATTAAATGTTTAGATAAATCTAATATACTCATTCCAACATAAATCGGTTTATTAAAATATAGTTTTGTTTTTTTTCATGTGAACAGCTACCAAATTTTCATCAAAAATGGTTCTACATTTGAAATTAGGTTTAGCAATTAATTTTTTAACTTGATCATAATTACAACATAATCTTACATCGATTCGTTTTCTTATAGATTCCATAGTTTTTCCAAATATAGAATTATTCATTAATTTATAAAAATCTTTCTCAAAATCATTAGCAGCTATCTTTCTCATTTCAGTGTTTAAATCTATATATTTTTTTAACCAATTCGATTGTTTAAATTGTAATACTCTATGTACTCTTACAGCCTTTAAACCCATTTTCAAATATTGTTTTAAACTTCTATAATGAACTACATATTTCTCTTTATCATGTAAAGTTGTTAATAACTTACCTTGTTTCGAATTTTCAGGAATTCTATTTTCAGGACATAATGGTAAATCTGAATGATAATCATGTAACTCTTTTGGATATCTTAAACTAATTTCAAATATATATCCAATATCTGAATCATCTTTTATTTTATTGTTATATAATTCACGTTTAACATAATTTATTTCATTACACCATTTAAATTCTCCATATGGTAAATATTGACTCATAGCCCATCCATATAAATTATTAGCATCTAAATACATTAAATAATTGGATTCTTTACTTTTATCATAATTTTTCATATATTTATTATTTGCTTTTCCATATCTATTACAACATTGTGAAACACCTCCTCTTAAACCTTTTTCTATCATGAGAATCATATCATAATCATTTAATAAATCTAATTTAACATTTGTTATTTTTAACATTGCATCCCAAGATAAACCAGGAGCTGTAAAATACCAATCTGGATCTAATTTATAAGTTTTTAAACAAACATCTCTAAAATTTTCAAATACATCTGTTAAAATTAATACATCTGTTTTAACATATAAATCTGTATATTCACCTAAATTTTTTATATTAAATTCTTTCCAAACACGTTGAGCATGTTTATATTCTTCATCAGTTATATTACATTCATTCAATTTATTATAAAATTTATCTTTTGAAGGTAATTCTGTTTCTTTGTATTTATCTCTAGAATCCATATAATCATAAGGATATACACCTTTTCATGTAATGAGATCTAATTTATCATCAGGAAAATGTAATGATGTCTCTCTAAATTTAGATTTTAAGTATTTAATATATTTCATTTTTCGTATTTTTGGTGGACACTTCTCAATATTTTCGGGTCTCAAGTTTTTTGATAAATTATCTAAACTGCAAGACATAAATTTAAATGAATCAATAAATCTCAATTTCATACCTCCTATTTTTTTGCTGAAAGATATATATTTTTCTTCAGTATTAGGTATAACATCTATTTTTGATTGATCAAATCCAAGTTCTTTTATAAACAAATGAGAATCATAACCTGTTAAATTATGAATTTTTACTGGAATAAATTTTGGAATTTGATAATTTAAATTACAAATATTATGAGCTGGACCTCTATATTTTCCAGTTATATGACAATGATCAATTACTTTATCATCATTTAAGATTTGATTTTCACATATATGACAAATATTAGTTCTTTTATAATGATTTTCATCGAACTCTATCATTGATTTGATATTTTCATATTTTTTAGTTTTGTCTTCTATCATTTTTTCAATTTTAAGAGTATCCTCTTTTAACATAGATACAAACTTTTTGATTGTATCTGGTCCTCTATAAACAACAGGAGGTTTATAGTATTCATTTTCATATTTGATATAATAACAAAATGCATCTGCTACATGTTTTTGATATTTCACAGTATATGATTTAGTTTGATCTTGCTCACATGTATCAATTTTAGGTAAGAGAGATTCAAAATCAGCATATATAGTATATGGCACTCTCATTTTTCTTTCATGATTTTTAAATTGAATAACTTCATCTTTTTTAGGCATATTAATTGTGACAGCATCTTTACAGTATTCCACATGTATCTTTAATCTTTCCTCAGAATAAAAATAATTTAAACATCTATCACATAAAAATATACGAAGATTATTAGTAATTTGTGATCTGATCAAACTATTCATATTTTTAATCCAACAATAATGATCTTTCATATAAAACAAGTTTACATGTTTTTCTAATTTATTGTTAGTTATTCTAAGTGGATAAATTGAACTATCATAACTATAAACATTTACAGATATATTATTCAGTTTTTCAAATTTCTTAATATTGTCTAACGAAACAGGAAAATCAATACCTTTAAAATTTAATACATCTTTATATTGTTCATATTTTGACACTCTTTGAGGATCTTTTTTTACAGGATGAATTGCTGATAATATTGACCACATAAAACATTTATTATCTTTATTTTTTACATTTATTATAGCTTGTTTAGATTTAATTTTTTCAGGTAAATCAATATAACTTGATCCTCTCAAGGGTTGATACTTATTTATTCTCAATTCCAAAAATTTAATTTCTTCAAGACTCCAACCAGATCCTTTTGATATAAAATCATCAGATTCATTTATTAAGTTGTCAATAACATAATCATAAAAAGTATGTAAATCATTAGATTTTAATATAATTTGATTCTCAGTTTTGAATGTAAATTCTTGAATTTCTTCATTCAATTTATACAAACAAAACAATTTAAAATTTACCTTTATTCCATTAAATTCTTTCATAATATGCTTTATTTTTTCTATTACAACCTTTCTTTTCTCTTCTAAAAATTCTAGAGGGGTTTTAATATTATTATAATTATTAATTCTATATGATCTTAATCTAGATTTATAAGCAGTTTCATATTCCTTAATTTCTACATTACCTTCATCTAATGCTTTTTTATGTTTTCGACTTGATATGTGATTATCTAAATGTTTATAATATATACCGCAAATAATACATTTTCTTTTTTGTTTTGATCTTTTAATCATTAAGTCTTTCTTTATATGTTCTTCTTCATCTTCATAATATTTACCACATATACGACATTTTCTATCTTCTGTAAATAACTTTTCAAGATTTTCTTCTACCGTAAATACATTTTCTTCAGGAAAGACAGATTTAAAATCATTTTTATCAAATCTTAAATTAAAAGAATCAAAAATCTTTTTAATTTTTTTACGTTTTTTAGGTTTATCAATAAATATTTTTTTCTTTTTTTCCAAGTATGCTGACAAATCTAAATTTAATAAATCTACTAAAACAGGTTTATATTCACCTGTTTTTCTGATATATTTAGTTAATAATTTTATTAAATCAACCTTCTTACAACCTTTAGGTTGTTTAATATTCAATAATTTTACTACATTTCTAAGTTCATTAATAGTCTTTGACTTTAAGTTGAGCTCCATTTATTAGGAAACATTTTTTACAATACTTTTTCCAAGATGCTTACTGTGATAAATACTTTTTAAATGCCGCTTTTTGTGTGTATAGGTATATTGCATACCACATTCACATTTAAATTTTTTATATTTGATTATGGAATCACAACATTTGCAATGACTTTGGAAATAAATTTTTTCATTTCTATGATATATGTTGTTGTTGTTGTTGTTGAAACCCAGACCGTCCGACCTACCAGAAAGGTGTAAGGTAACTGTTTGGACGGTCGGGAAGTGCCACCCAATTTAGACCGGAACCCAGTGGGGGAGGCATCCACAGGGACCGTACCCTCCTTCCCCTACCACCAACCTCTCGGAAGGACTTTCGGACCCACATGTTTAACGTGATCGTACTCCGCATGAACACGGCGGCAGTTTTGGCAGTGGCTGGAATCGAACCCGGGCCTACCGAGTGCAACTCCAGCGCGCTAACCAATGGGCTACCGCGCCCCTCTATGATATATGTAAAACTCATTTACTGATTTCATAGTCAAACAGTGTATGCACTTTTTTGTAAGCTCCATTTATTAAGAAACATTTCTTGAAATACTTTGTAAAAAATCATTCCATATTTTTTCATATTTCTTTTTAACTTTTTGAACTTTTATATTATTTTCAATATTAAAAATATCACAAATCTTTTTCATAAAATAGTAATAGTTAATTGATTTCTCATAATACATAAAATCTAAAAATTTTAAAAACATATCCTCAATTTCTTGAGAAATATTATATTCCCTTCTTAATCGGTTAAAATAACAAACTCTACTATTATATCTTTGTTTTAAACTTTCGTAATCGATAACATAAAAATGTTCTTCTTCTTCTGAATCATAGATTAATTTCATCTTATTCATTTATACTAATTCAGATGTCCAACTATTAAATTCATCAGGATATCCTAGCCATTTTACATAATACTTATTTCCTTTCTTTTTTATGATTTTTTCAATTTTATATACATCATCTTTTTTATTATATTTTACCATTTCATTTTCATAAAAAGTTCCTTCAATTTCTTTACTGTTTAAATCTTTTAATCGATAAGTAATTGGATCTGTTTTCAATACTTCAGAAACTATAAAAATCTCTTCAGTAAATGTAGAATCATCTACTTTCCTGAATGTTTTTTTAATTGTAGATATTCTAGCACTATCTCCTATCTTAAATTTAGGTTTTTTCATGATCTTTTTAGTATATAAATTTTTATAAACTTGAGATTCATTTTCTCTAGCCTCAACAGGTGTCATTTTTATAGATCTATGATATGAATTGTTATAATTTTTAAGTAATTTAGGTAATACATCAATATATCTTTTAGTATTGTTAGCATGCATATATTTTATAATTTTTTCTCTTATACTTCTATTAAATCTCTCAGCTATTGCAGATTTTATTTCTTTATTTTTAGTTGTAAACCAATGTATATTATTATCTTTAAATAATTTTTGTGTCTGTTTTCCTGTAAATTCAGTACCTTCATCTGTCAAAATGAATTTTGGTATTCTTTCTTTAAAAACTTCTTTAAAGCCTTGTATAACTTCTTCAGATGTTTTTCTTTTTATAGGAAAAGCCCAAGCATATTTATTAAAAGCATCTATAACCGTTAACAAATAATTAGTTCCATCATTATATTTACTATAATTTTTTATAAATAACAAATCAGCGTCAAATTGATTATTACTGTTTGGAACATAAACTCTTCTTCTTTTAAATTTACGAATGACAGGTTTATATCTAGTATATACATCTTGTTCATGTAAAAATTCTTCAACATTAGGTAACCCTGTTTTTCTTTTCAATTCATTAATTCCACAATAACCTGTTTCTGGATTATAATATGTCTCTTTTAACTCCCTAAAAAAGTATTCTTTTTACTTCCACAAATAGTACAGATACCTTTACCAACAGGTTTATTATTTTTAGAAGTAGTTTTATAATAATTTTTAGTTGGGGTTTTATCTTTACACTTGACACAATATATAGAAAGACCTAATCCAAAAGTTTTTTTAACTTTAATAATAGGTTTAATAATTCCTCTAGCTAATCTTTCTTGAAATGTTGGATCTTGTATAGCATTTAAATTATCTATTAATTTTTGATCAGCAACATGTCTCAGTTTTGTATCTTTTGTTTTATTGTAATCAATATCATGTTCTTTACATGCTTTATCAACTCTATTTATTCCAGGATCACCTCTTTTTAATCTTTTTTTTATTTTGTATTTGGGCCACAATATTGATATCCTGGTAAATGCATTTCTGGAAGATTTACTTTATCTTGTATCCATCCAACAATATCACCACCTTTCTTTTTACAAACCATTTATTTATTTAGAAATTTATATCCATTCAATTGCATTTGTTTTACGTATTTTTCAACTGGATTAAATTTTAAACTTTTTATGAAATCCTTTTCACACATATAAATTTCTTCTTCTGTCATATCCTTAGCTTTAAACGAATTAATGAGTTCTTTATAAAAATTATAACAATGTCTATATTCTTCTTTCCTTTCTGCTATTTTTAATGTGAGATCTATGGCTTCTACTATACCAACTGATAAACTTAAAAATGCTAGAGGTAGAAAGGCTATTGCTGATAAACCCGTTCCACTTAGAATAACCTTACTTAATGATAATGAAATACTTATCTTTTGATACATATTTCTACTCTTTCTGTAAACATATAATCTTTTTTCTAAATACACATCCATTTATAAAGGATTAAATTTTTTCCTGTATCTCATATCAGGATTCACTAAATCTAACATAAAAAAATCATATTTTTCTTGAACACTTTTATTATACATTTGTTTGAATTCTTCAGTACTTAATAAACCATCTATCTCTCTTATAATCTGTTGAATTTCTTTTGGTTGTAGAGTGAAAAATATATCGTAATTACAGTTCCTTCTTATATTGATAGGTGTTAAAAAATATGACTGAGTTAAATAAATAAAGGATGCGTTTTTCTTTCTACCTCTAATAAATAATTCTTCGATGTTTTTTTGATCTTTCTCAATCACACAATCATCAAAAATAACTAAATTCTTTAATGTAGGATTTAAATCATCTACATTAATAAAATTTTGATCTGAAGAAAAAATTACTTTTTTTTTTAATTTATCATATAATTTTAATAATCTTTTCTTATTCTTTATATTCTTACATTTCAAAATATCTTCTCTTTCTATATCTTCAAACAATGTATATTTTTCTTGTAATTTAGAATATTTAGGTTCGTATAAATCTTTTGCACATATATATAATGTATTAAAAAATAATAAATCATAAATCAAATTTAACAGTAAATTTGTTTTACCTGAACCTGAAGATCCTACTATAAGCAATCTAAATGGATGTTTAGGTAACAAAGGATGTTGTTTAGGATCAGGTAATTCTTCTGGTTCTGTGTAATCTTTAATTTTTATCATAATTTACTAGCGGTAAAAATAAAATTTGCTGCAGTAAAAAAATAATATTATATAAATGAACTTAGAAAAAGAACGGAAACACAAGTTTTTAAAGCAAATAAAAGATTCAATTAAAATAGTAAAAATAGAAAAAGAAATAAGAAAGAATAATGAAGATCAACTAAAAGAAAAAATAGGTATTCAAAAAACCTTAGAGGAATTTCATAAACCAATCACTCAAGAAATTGAAAAATATGAAAAATCAAATAAAGAAGTTGTGAAAAGTATTCAAAATGTTGTAGAAAATATTTCATTTCCATCTATAGAAGAGCCTATTGAAGCTGTGAAAGAATTAGTATCTTATGATATTGATCAAAATTTAAATTTAAAATATTTAAAAGAGGAAAAATTATACAGACCGTCAGTATTTTTAAATGATCAAGAAAAATTAGAGGAGATGTATGGAAGAGCTAAACAATTAAAAGAAGGATTATCTAAGAAAAGAGGCAACTTAAAAAGTACAATTTCTAGGGCTAAAAATTTTTCAGAGGAGGAATTAAACCAGAAAAAGAATGATATAAAAGAAATTAAAAATAAAGAAAATATGTTGCAAAATTATATGCATAGATTAAATATGATTCGAAGTAGTAAAGAAATGAAGGTAGGTAAAGGATTGAATGTATTATCAAATTTAACAGAAAAAATATGTAACGGAAGTAAATCAAAGAAATTGTATAATCAAGTAACTTTATTGTTAGATATGTTATTAAAAAATAAAGAAATGACTTATAATGATGTACAACGATATCATAAACAATTTCTCTGTTAATAAATGATAAAATATAAAGTTTATTTGAGTGAAGGTCAGAAAAATAAACTTAAATCAGCTTTTAAAAATAAAGTAGAAGTAACATTACAAATAGATAAATCTAAAACTCCTAATCATGAGATGTATTTAACTAAAACTCAAATTAATCATATTAATGATAAAAAAAGAATTACAATCAGTAAAACTCAATTAGATAAAAATGGAGGATTTTTACCATTTCTAGCGGCACTTATACCCTCATTAATAACCGCTGCTAAATTAGCAGTTCCAGCATTAGCAACAGATGCTTTATCAGGATTAGCTAGTTCAGCTGTGCAAAAAAAGGGATCTGGGAAAAAAAAAACTTGGAAAGGGAATATATCAACAGTGGGAATTAGCGACAAAATTTTTATAGAAAATATGAAAAATGAAAATGATTTAGAGGTGTGTTTACCTCCGATTTATTACCTAAAACTATAGGAAAATTTGAAAATGGAATCATTAATTTAGATGTATCAACAGGTCCCGGAACTCATTGGGTTTGTTATTATAATGATCCTAAATATAAATATGTGGAATATTTTGATCCGTTTGGTGAATATGACAATATGAAGAAGGACTATATTCCTAAAAATATTAAATCATTTCTTGTTACATCCAATAAAAAAATAGGTTATAATGATAGTTTTTTACAGAAACCTTCATCTGTGAAATGTGGTATATTTTGTATGAAATATATAAGAGAAAGGAATAAAGGTATATCACCTAAAAATGTTCTCAAATCATTTCCTACACAAAAACCTAGTGACTATAATGAAAATTTTGTTATGTATAAATGATAAAATTAAAATCTGAAGGTCATGAGAAATCAGAGGAATTTACTGTAAATTTTATTACACCTCTTAAAATAAAAAAATTAGCTTTACACTCATTCTCTATGGAAGTTTCCTGGTTTAATATAAGTAAGAATTATGGAAATAACAAATTTTGAATGTATACATTAGACAAAGATATAAAAATCAGTTTAGACACAGATTTAGACACAGATATAACAATTATTATCTCAAATGGTAATTATACTGTAAGACGTTTAAATGAGTATATGATGAAAATATTTGGTAAGGATCCACCTGTCAAATTTGGCATTATTGAAGCAAGACAAAGAATATCTATTAAACTGAAAAAAAATTGGGTAATTGATTTTACAGAAAGTAACTTTCATAAAATTATAGGCTTTTTAAAACCTACATATGGAAGTTATGATGAAGAAACAGAGATTGAAGGTGAACATATTGCTGATATATCTAATGGAAATGATAATATTTATATTCACTGTGATGTTGTAAAAGGATCTTTAATAAATCAATATAATTCAGAAGTCATATATTCTTTCACTAATAAAAACCCTCCAGGTAGTATAATTTCAAAAGAATTTAATAATTGAATATATTTTCCTGTTAAAGTAGATCCTGTTGAAAGAATAAAAATGAGGATTACTAATCAAAAAGGTGAATTAATAGATTTAAATAAAGGAGCTGTAGAATTTAATTTTATTTCTTCTTAAATAAATGAATAGAAGAAAAAGTAAAAAAATACAAGGATTTTTAAAGGTTTTATTGAAACCTAAGAATATATTAAATGTTATATTTTCTATGAAAAAGAAAGGAGGTGGTTTAAAAATTCTTCCTAAATTTATGATTTAAGTGATACTCGTTATTATTATAATGATCACATTAAAAGTTATGAATTAAGAGAAATTCATCCAAAAGAACATAGTTCAGATGAGAATGCTACCTATGTTTTTCATATTAATGATACTAAAGCAAAAATTTTATATTCTAGAGGATATCTTGAACTAAAATTAAAAATTACAAAAAATGATAAATCATCCATTGGAAATGAAAATGTGAGTCTGGTAAATGGTGGAGGTTTTATCAAAACTTTAAAAGTACATATAGGAGATACTGAAATTGAATCAAATACACAGTCAAATTTTTCAATCATGAATCATGTTTTAAGATTAATTCATTACACTCCTGTTTATGTAACATCACAAGCTCAAAATGAATTTTTTTATCTAGATACATCTGATTCAGCTGACCGTAATGAGTTCAAATATGATGGTACTTTAGAAGATACTACTAAAATAACTGAATTTTTTAATAATTTGAAAATGAATAAAGATTATAACGAAGGATTCGTAAAGAGATGGGAACTAACGAAAGATAGCAATGTCATTAAAATATGGACACATTTAAAAGATATAATCGATTTCTTTAGAGAATATGAAAAGATAATTTCAGGTTTTGAAGTGAAAATAGAAATTCAAAGAAATGAAAATAAAAATATGATATATACTAATATAAGAAACGAAAATTATAAGGTAGTAGTTGAAGGTTTAACCTTACATTTACCTTATATAGAATTAAAAAATTCTGCAGAAAGTTTGTTTCTGGAATCATATCTATCTAATAAAGATATAGAGGTAAATTGGGATCGACATAGATTTAAGATGGTAGGCCCTTATAGAAGCAACAGTGGATCTGTGACAGCAACTACAGCGTCACATGAAGTTTTAAGTGTCTATGTTATTCCTCAATATGTTGAAAGAGATAATAATTATGAAAAAAATAATATGATATTTGATCATATAGATATGACAGAATGCTGGTTGATGATTAATAATAAACAAGTTCCTCTTATGCGATATAAAACAAATTTTGCCAATAAAGATTATATTAGAGTGTATGAAGCTCTTTTACATGAAGGACTTTACGATAATAATACAGATACAGGACCTTTGATAAATAAGGAGAATTTTGGTAAACTGTATCCTATTTTTCCTTTTGACTCATCAAATCATGAAAACTATACCGATTTAAATAATTTAGATATTGAATTTAATTGGATAACGAATAGTCAAAAGGAATATAAGTTTTATTTTATTTTTAAAGAAAGAAAGAGATGTTTTATAAATTTAAAAAATAAAACTATAACAATGGTTAAGAGTTTAAAATCTTAAAATTAAATAAATGAGTGCTTATTATCCACCTTATGATGATCAAATGAAAGAAGGACCTATTGGACCTCCAGGTATAGGTTTTAAATTAATGAATGATGGAAATTATGATATGGAAAATAGAATTTTAAAAAATTGTGAAAATCCTATAGATGATTTAGATTTAACCACTAAAAGTTTTGTTTTGAATAAAATAGAGAATAATCATCATGAATTGAGAGATCATATAGAAACTAAATATGATGAGAGTTTTTTATCCCTTACTGTAGAAACAGGCAAGAGAATAAAAGAATTAAATGATACAACTTTACATTCTTTAGAAGGAAAAGTTTTTGATGCAAAAGGAAAAAGAATAGGAAATGTTGCAGATCCTAAAGATGAAAAAAATGTTGTGAATAAAAGATATTTTGAAAAAAATTCGTTAATATTACAGAATGATAAATTTGATGCAAAAAATAAAATAATTACGAATGTTTCTGAACCTGAAAATGATAACGATGCTGTCAATAAAATATATTTAGAAAATAGAGATATCTGGGTTACTATAATAGATGATTTTCATACAGATGGGGATTATAAAAAAGTAAATTTCAACATGATGAGCTCAAAATTACTAGATCAAGAGATGCGATTATCTACCGATATGTATATGAAAATTTCTATATATATAGATATATATACAAATATATATGATACAATAGAAAGTAAATATGATAAAAAACCACTGAGGTATCCAACGATATCTCTAGATATCAATGGTGAGGAAATTTTAAATGTTAATAGAGATCTAGTAACCTGTTTTGTTTATGGTAAACGTGATGATATCATTACATTAAAGATAAAATATGATGGTTACACTTTAAAACCTTATATGCATATTGAAAAAATTTCTTTCTAATAAATGGATATTGATTGGAATGAATTTTCCAGAAAAAATTTATCTGAAGATGTAATTAGAAATCTTATTAGTCATGTAAATTGGGATTTAGTTTTACAATATTCAACACTGTCTGAATCTTTTATTGAAGAATTTGCTCAACCTGATGATTGGCCTAAAATTTCTAGATATCAAAAATTATCAGAAGATTTTATTGAAAAATGTAAAGATAAAGTAGATTGGGTAAACATATCTCAATATCAAACTTTAAGTAACGAATTTATCATAAAATTTTCTGATAATTTAGATTTATATAAAGTATCAATATTTCAAAATCTTACAGAAGATACAATGAGAGAATTAAAAGATGATTTAAATTGGTTGTATATAACTAGATATCAAATATTTAGTGAAAATTTTATAGAAGAATTTATGCATAAATTAGATTTTTGTTATTTGATTAAATATAAATTTGAGCTATTACCTGATCACTTTTTTAAAGTTTATCGGAAAAAAGTACAAGCTATACAGATGAGTGAATTAAATAAAAAGTTTGGTCATAATGAAATAGAACCTTACCAAGAGAAAATTTTTGAAGAGATATATGAAGTTAAATCAGTCTTGAGAGAGAGTGTTTATCTTTTGAGACAATTAACTAACAAAGAGGATAAATAAATATTTAATAAAAATGTTTCTATATAAATGGATGTTGTATATAATAATGGTATGGAAAAAAAAACTATGTCTTTCTTAAATATAGAGAATCCTACTGAAGTGAAATCTATTTTTATATATAATTGTTCTCTTGAAGGAATAGAAAATTTAACTAATTTAAAAGAATTATATTGTGGAGGAAATAAATTAACATCTCTTGAAGGTATAAAAAATTTAACTAATTTAGAAACATTAGATTGTAGCGAAAATGTTATTACATCTCTTGAAGGTATAAAAAATTTAACTAATTTAAAAAAAATATATTGTGATTTAAATAAATTAACATCCCTTGAAGGAATAGAAAATTTAACTAATTTAGAAACATTAAATTGTAGCATAAATGATATTACATCTCTTGAAGGTATAAAAAATTTAACTAATTTAAAAAAATTATATTGTGAGGGAAATAAATTAACATCCCTTGAAGGTATAAAAAATTTAACTAATTTAAAAGAATTATATTGTGACGGAAATAAATTAACATCACTTGAAGGTATAGAAAACTTAACTAATTTAGAAACATTAAATTGTAGTACATCTGAATTAATATTTTTACCTAGAATAAATGATGAAGAACCCATGATGTTAAGAAGAAATAATGTAGGATTTCCAGTCTTAAAAAATGTTTACTAATAAATGGAAGAGTTCAATAGTCTTATCGTCAAACATATGTATTAGATGATTTATATCCTCTGATATCATTGAAAAAAAATTAAAAATATGATTGCAGGTACAGCAATCGTAAAGTTAATTGTAGAAGACCTTTCGAATAAACATGGTTCTAATAGATCGATAAATAAAATCAATAAAGGAAGATTTTTATATTTAGGTGATAACATATTAGAGAAAGCTTAATAGAGTTAAAAAAATAATTCTAAATAAATGGATCTTTATAAGATTAAAAAATCTCTAGAAAAGAAAGGAATTAGTGTAATAGCAAGATTTATAGAATCAAACGGTGATACTGGAACAGCATTTTTAAGTAATTATAATGATAAAGATCTTAAAAAAATTAGTAAGAATATTAAGTCATATTATAATTTTGGTGGAGAGAAAAAATTTAGTAAAGATTGTATACAACTTACTTTTATTGAAAAAAAGTGATTATATTTTATGTGATTTTCCAAGTGTATATTATATCAGGCAGTAATTCTTTTAATATATATTAAACTTTCTTTTTTTATTTATATTATTTATAAAACTCTATTTTATAACTCTATCTGTTCATCTCTATAAAAACACGTCCGTAAATTACGGACGCGTTTCAATATAAAGTTTATTTAGAGGATTCAAGTCCTCTTTTTTTTTTTTCATATAAATCCTTTTTTTATACCGTCTCATGTTTATGGGGGGACTAACGGTCCCCCCATTTATTTTAAAGCTTAGAGGACTTCCATTCATTTTGGAAGTCCTCTTTTTTTCACGCATTTATTTAATTTCATCCTATGTATGAGGTAGTCCCAATATGGGGCAGCCTATCTTTTTTCACGCATTTATCTAAAATTTGGTCTAAATGTAAAAAAGGCCTTATTTAGATATAAAATCATTTTTTTTTAATATTAAAATGGATCGATACCTTTTTTTTATATAAAAAGATAAAAATAAGCTATAAAATATAGTTTTTAATATTAAAAATATAGGTGCGCTCATACGTTCGTAAAGATACTACTAGTATCCATCTGTAAGATAAAGAATCTACATTATTGTTGCTTGTAAGTGCTGCTTATTTTTGCATTCCTGAATGGGATATATATTCACCAACCACTTTGTTATGTCAAATAAATTCCTTGTAACTGTCCTATTGACGATTCTTAATAATTAGATAATTTTCTACAACTCTGTAAGTGGAATTTTCTGTCTATCTCGTTTTGTTGCCAAGTAAGTTCTTTGTTCTGACTTTTAAATTCACCGCTAGGAGCGCTTCAATCATTTTCATTCGATGGGATACGGTCACTTTAGTTTAGGTAAACTTAATATATAAAAGCATGAACTTCACCTTACAAAGTTCTTGGTGTGTTTAATGAATTTCCTTGTAATCTTGTATATGCATCTCGCTCTCCTGTAGGATGAAGAAATCCGCTTGACCTGTAGGAAACAAAACGTTACGTTGTTCAATAATGATGAGTTTGCGTATTTGGATTTACACATTTACGACAGTGGATATTCTATTATTTGTCTGTAATTTTACATCATTGCATCTAAAGTGCCGCGAAAGGTACAGCTTCATTCATCTTCTAGGTGCCGTTTTTAAGTGGCAGTGGTAAGATTTTTACTTTCCCTACATAATAAAATGTATAGGGGAGACACTGTAACGGGATCGAAAATTCGAATTCAAATTTTCGAAGAGCACGTTTCAAGAATCGAATGTTTTTGAGGTGTTGTTTTTATGTGTGTGTATACGTAAGTCTTTGAAAGCGATTTCTCACAAACGAATGGAACGTTTCGAACGTTTTTTTGCAACAATTATTACGATCCGTGAAGACTGGAATCCTATTGATTTTAAACGCGATCGAACGTTTGGAAGACCTCCCAAATATTTAGTGTTTAGAAAAATCATAAAAGAATCAGAAAATTTAATAATATTAAATAAATAATCGTTTTATGTATATTGTTTTATTCGAAAACGAATGATACAAACTTTAATCTTTAGAACACTAGCTTGTCCGTTCTTGTGATATTGCACATATTTCAAATAAATGTATCTGTGGTGCGCAAAAATAATTAATATTTAAACTTAAATTTGGATTAGATTAATTAATTTTAGATTAATTAATTTAGTAAGATTGGTATGGTCGTAAATTGTACATAGTGGAACTCATTACTATTCTATACATTGTGTTGTTTGTCGCTGATAACCCTCCAATTATTTATCTTTTGCGCGAGTTCTGTAAAAGAATATTAATTAATATAATACTAAATTGATTACACCATTTTAATTTTAACAATAAAACATTTATTAACAACATAACATACTTGTTAAATTCATTACACAATTATTCATATTATTTCGGAGGAGAGCGACAATGTTAGACCATTATTAAAAATACCTTAAATGTATTTAAGATCTGGTATTATTTGAGGAACACATACTTTCAAGGCTGTCTTGGACTTAATATCGAACACTTCTGGGCTAACTGTACTCACGACTTTGTCGTTTACATTTTGCAATTGTCGTGCAGAAGTCAACGTGAATTTCGATATCACCTCTGGCAGAAATCACGATGCATTCTCTCTGTCGAAATCGTTCTCTATATGTATCGTACTTATGTCATTCTCTTAGTCTACATATCTAGTCGTTGTTTTTCAGTGTCGTGCTGTAAGTCTGTTTCTCGCTATATCTTCCTGTATCTCATTTTGTTGTGACTCTTTTGCCTCAGGTCCAACACTGCTCCTTTGCTTTTTCCCGGCCGCTCATTTTGCTGCTTCATGTCTTCGGACGAGTCGGTCGGCTTGGGCTTTCGACTCCTATTTTGCTTTGATTGGCAGTATTCACAGCGACGCCACAAACATCTTCTCAATTGGTCAGCCTTTCCATCAAATATCGTTACATATTTTATTAAGAGTCCTTCGACCCCTTCTTTTCTTGATACCACTAAATTTATGATTTTATCTGATCTTTGGGGGGGGGGGGACGGTTAGCATGTCGTAAACACTGGCGTCATTCAGATTGGAGGTATTGTCTGATGTTTCAGACACAATACATAATGTGCATAAAACTGTCTCACAAAAACTAGTGTAAGATCTATTCCTGGTCTCACACATCTGTGTGAGCCCAGAAATAGATCTCACAGTATCTAAATAAAATACATAAAAATGAACAGTAAATATTATCAAGTAATGTATCACTTGGCACAAAAATGCGACGAAATTGGCGAAAAATTTGGTTAACAATATGACTTACTTAAAAATGATAATCAATTATATGATAAACAACGATAATAAAAAATGATATAATATAAAATGATAAATAAAAACCAACTTAATGAATTTTCAATGTGGGGCTAAATTGACGAAAATGTCGCCAAATTGGCAAAAGGACGCTGAAGTTATGAAAATAATGCCATAGGAATGAAATTATAATTGACATATTTAAATAAATATAAATATAATGGAGTATATTGCTTAACAGATGTTAGCCATATTTCCAATTGTCAAAGTGTATTTGACTATAACTTACTATAACTTACTATATTAACTTGATTATAACTTACTATACTTGACTATAACTTACTATATATAATATACTTTAATTTGTTATTTCAAAATGATTTTACATGTTGTCATCCCCAAAAACGGACTAAATGTAAGTATACTTTTCGACGTTAATAACATTGTGCCTTGGATTTTGTCCAGCATTACTTCGCATTGAAAGAAGTAAAGTATTTGCATTATGCAGCCAAAGTCATCTGCTGCCCATATCAGATTTTCATCAGTTATAACTTAAGTTCCGTACGGAACAATACACATTCAGCTATACATAATTACACACCATGGCCAAATATATGTGAACACCTGCTCAACCATGAACAAACTTTAACAGGAAAGACATTGATATGAATTTTGTCCGTGTTTCATTTTATGATAGCTTGGAGTGTTTTATGAAGACTTTGCACTAGATTGTATAATGCTTCCACAGGAATTACCCTCCATACTTACACAAGAGTATTAGTAAGATCGGTAGTAAGGTGATAATGGGAGAATTAGCCTTCTAGTTTATTGCGAATACTTTTGATGGCGTTCAGATTTTGGTTATGTTATAGCCCATATGTTATTGGCTGGTGATGTGGTGGGTCTTGTGCGATCGCTGTGGTTTGTTTCTCAGTGGCATCGGAGAAGATGGGAGATCCGCGCTGACGTGGCGAGGGCACCAACTAAGGCTCCTCTATATACGAGCTGACTCATCAAGCATATTGAAGCCCACCCTAGCTGGAAACGCAGTTTATTAGCATTAAATTTATTCGTATTTTCACTTTAAGAAGTATAATTGAAATAGTTATGAGTGGTTGTTCTGCACCGAACTTCTCTAATCATTCCAGAAAGGGTTTTAGGCTATTTCGCTTTCCTATAAACGAAGAAAGAAGAAAACAATGGCTAATAAATAATTGGATACCCGGTAATGGAGAATATTTGTGCGAGCTAAATTCTACAATATTCGAATTGAAACTTCTTTTTTTATATAAAGTATTTTATAATTTCTGTAACTGGAGTATGGAACTCTATGGGCTTCAATATGCTTGATAAGTCAGCCTGTAGTAGAGGAGCTCTAGCACAAACTATTACATGCTCCCGTTAGCACATAACTGGCTGTGATCGTAACGGAAGGTTTGAAGCTCTAGTTTTGCAGGCAGGCGTGTGATGATGACAACGGAAAGGAGTTATCGGTGATGAAGGAGAATTGCTCCGAGTTTCCAGTTGTGACTACTTGTAAGTATGCATGAAGAAAGAAGGTGAATCGGCGTCAAGTAGGAAGAGTCGTGTAGAGGATAAGGAAAAGGCATGAAACCACAAAGACAGTTTTCAAATAATATTTTTTTCTTTATTTCCGATATGTAGATGCTTCCAATTTAAACATACACGGATTCACTTCATTCTAAATAGGTCAAGGACAAACTTTTCCAAATCAATACAAAACAGTAGTAACAGATACGTCTTTCGCAGAACGGAATTTCAAATATCTCACCGCTGATTAAATAGTTACTAATTAGATTTTAAAGGCACGATAATTTTGTAATCACTTTTCATAATTTAACGTTTTAATTTAACAAATTTGGAATATTAATCAAATCATCCTGCCCCTCGGGCGTACGCGCGTCCTACCGCTTTGAGATTACATCGCCAACTGAAAACTAATTACATTATTTTTACCGAAGCGTCTTAGTGTTAATGCGCGTGCTCATGACAAAACACAAAAGAGTTCCAATACATTTCAATACGAAATGTGAATCCGGGTAAATGTACAAACGCGCGAGATTGTAACATTACGCCAAGGGTTATCGATACAGGCGGGAAAACTTTAAGAAGCCGAAATGCACAATTAGCGCTTTATCAATTTGGAATAAATATTTAAGAACAAGTTTTAGAATCGAAACGAAAATAGAATTTGCCGAATATTAAATTAAGAAGGAAATTAATTAAATAAGCAGGGGTGCTTTTCATAACAGTTATATGAAGGTCAGTCAACTTTTCCAACACAAATCTTATTAAACAATTCTTGCACGAATCTCACTGAGTGAACAGGAGAATTAATGATAGTAGAGCTCTGAAATTCGATGGTGAATCCATATCAGTCCTCGTCTAAGCTCTATCTGTAGCTAATCATTAGAGATATTTAAAGGAATTTTTATGAATCGGAAATGAAAACAAAAACTGAAAGTGAAATTTTAGTGAACTCCTACCTTCCCTGGAATGTAATGCTGAGTTAATATCGGTCATCTTCTAAGGTCTGTCTATGACCGATCTTGAGAAATAAATGAATCAAGATTTTTTTTGTAATCGAAAATGGATAAAATACTGGAAGTGGAAAACCTTAGTGAGCCTCCATTCTCTTCCGGGATTTGATGTTAAACCCATATTAGTCACCCTTTAAGTTATATCTATAGCAGATTCCAAGAAATAGCTGTTTCAAGGAAAATGCAAATTTTTGATTCGGAAGTGACATCTTCAGAAGTGGAGTGGAAATCCTTCAGTTCTTCAGAATTCTTCAGAAATCCTTCAGTGAGTTCTTTTATCCCGTCCAAAACTTGACGCTGAATACATATTAATCATTATTTAATCCATATCTATCTATTTATAGCCAATCTTGAGAAATAGAAGTTTCAAGGAAGATTTTCGAACAGAAAGAGCAAAAGAAACCGGAAGTGAAAACTCTTAAGGAATCACCTAACTTATTCGAGAATTTAATGTTGAATCCCTATCAACTGTTATCTAAGTTTTATCTATATCCAATTTTGAAATGTAGACATTTCAAGTAAAATTGAAAAAAAAGTAATTTATGTAAAATGGAAAATTTGAACCGGAAATGGAAAAATAATCGGGAGTGGTTTTCCTTAGTGAACCTTCCATTATGATCTAACATTTGATGCTGAATCCAAATCAGTCATCATGTAGCTATACCTATAGCAGATTCTGTCAAATAGATGTTTTAAGGACATTTTTTGTCGCAAAAACCATAAAATAGTAACATTTCTGAAACCAATATAATTTAATAATATAATGGCATTGTTGATAATTACTAATTATATCGTAATCATCACTAAAATATTTCTAATCATTTGATTAGATTGGCACCTTTAGTTGCTTCGTACAAATGGAATCTGGATTTTAGATATTTTTATTCACATTCATTAAAACATTCCTTCCTGGATATCAATACTGTTTAATGCTAAGTTTAATAACTTTTGAGAAAATTATTTTGTTTCCCACCTTTACGTAACTCTTCATTAAATTCGAAGTCACATCACACCGAAAAAATTATTGAAAGCAAAAGCAATGACTTCCTTTCTGATATATAAACTTCTTTAATGAATCTAAAAATATCTCTCATCTTTTGCTAGTCACCAGCCTAATAAGAACATTGCATTTTTAAACAGTTGGACAGATTGACAATTTCTATTGTTCATTAAAACTAATAATTTGAATTTCCATATTTTATTTTCAATTATTCTCAGTGATTTTCTTGTTCCATTTTTACAGTCGCTTGGAAAAATTTAATTTTAATAGACATTTACATAGTTCTTTGTTAAGAAGAGAATCAGAATAGTTCGGAATTTTTTTTCAGAACTCTTTTGTTCCACTTATACATTTTGAATGATATTAATGTAAAGAGTAAAATGATTTATTTGCGCACCCGCTAGCACAATGGTATTGTTTGCCGGAACAACTGAATAATTGCTATGAAGTGTTTGGTTTCTTTTAAATAAAATCCCTTTTGGTGAAAGGATTATGCCAATGTTCTTTTATTACTTGTTTAAATGTTATCTGATATTTATTAATGAATTTTTTAAAAATACTGTAAATTCGCTCAAGTTGCTGGCTTGAGAAATCTGAAAATACAAATAATTCGTTAATAAGAGCATATACAGTGGATTAAATCTTTTAAACGGTTTTAGAAGCCTAAACAGGCGGATTCTTTTGAATTAATAAAGAGGCACCTATAACAGCAAGGGCAAAAAGGCATCTGTCAACAAATAGTCATACGAATAGTCATATGTTGTTATACGAAAGCTATAAAAGAGCCCAATATTCAGCTTCGCTATCTTAAAATCTGGAATTTGAAAGTAAAAATATCTGAATTCCTTCATAAGATTGGGTTACAGATTCATTAGGGATATATATTGTTAACTATCGTTTCCCCTCAATTTTAGGCATTCCACCAATTTGCTCATGTCTCAGATTCTAATTATGATAGAGCTTGGATTTAAAGACTAATTTTCTTAGCTTGAGCTATTAAAATCAGCATTTGGAAGTGATTCTCGGATTTCATAGTTATTTTTTATTAAATGTCATTTTATAACTGCAAAGTCATTCTTGTGGTTTCGCGTCGCCTCATCGGTTTCACCATTAACTCACGCCTTTACGTTCCATTTCCGATCGGGTAAACTATTACAACCTCGTAAAGTTTGGCCCATCTTATTTGTATCACTCTGTATATTTTTTACGCGTGACAACGCAATTTATTTCAAGCATAATCGAATGTTTGATGGATGTCTCCTATTTGTGATTGAAATATTAAAAAAAAATAGTTAAAATGTAAAAATTTTCAGTAATGTTACTTAAATAACCATTTTTAATGTTATTTGTGATTAGTAAATGTGAATGACGCAAACTTTAAAATGCTAGAATGAGTTAATTTCGAGAAATTGAAGGTTTTTCAAATAAATTAAAAAAAAAAATTACATTATTTTAAGAAAAAAGTATTAACAATCGACAAATATGCAAAGTTTTCGTGTGCAATATTTTGCGACAAATTTGCTTACATCCTTCTTGTGAATCTACTTCGTTCTATTCACAAGATTGATACTTTGTTATAGTTTCGTATTTTGACGCTAAACAATTCGCCAATATTCATGTATTAGAGACTAGCTGTTCCCACTCAAAGCAACTGCTATGAGTGGCGCTAAACAATTCGCCAATATTCATGTATTAGAGACTAGCTGTTCCCACTCAAAGCAACTGCTATGAGTGGCGCTAAACAATTCGCCAATATTCATGTATTAGAGACTAGCTGTTCCCACTCAAAGCAACTGCTATGAGTGGCGCTAAACAATTCGCCAATATTCATGTATTAGAGACTAGCTGTTCCCACTCAAAGCAACTGCTATGAGTGGCGCTAAACAATTCGCCAATATTCATGTATTAGAGACTAGCTGTTCCCACTCAAAGCAACTGCTATGAGTGGCGCTAAACAATTCGCCAATATTCATGTATTAGAGACTAGCTGTTCCCACTCAAAGCAACTGCTATGAGTGGCGCTAAACAATTCGCCAATATTCATGTATTAGAGACTAGCTGTTCCCACTCAAAGCAACTGCTATGAGTGGGGTATTTTAATGTTCAGTAGCTGTTGGTAACTTACAACCCATTCTCTGGAGTGTGAGTTTTCGTTCAACTTTTTTTTTTAAACATTAATTGAGTTCATTAATTGAGTTAATATATATATGTATATATATATATATATATATCTTCCATTCGTCTATCTGTCACACTTGGCGAATTTGGCGAATCAATTTTACTAAATATTCTCTAACTTGGTGTATTTGTAAATAGTGCCAAATTGACAAAAATATCGCCTAAATTACAAAATTGGCGCCAAATAGATAAAGTAATTATTTATATATATATATATATATATATATATATATATATATATGCTCTATAACAAAAAAAAATCGACGCACCAAGAAGGAGTTGTCCGATTGTAATGAAATTTCGTATGCAAAGACATTTTGAGCGAACATGCAAATGAATAAAATTTGGTGTTCAATGAATAAATAGTAGAAGCTCCAGCGCATCGGAATTGAGCATTTTAGCAGGTGTACATAAGGAGCGATTCTGAATCTGAGTCAAAATTTCTGTTGCATTTCGACTGCGGATATCTTACGTCTTTAGTAGTCATTTCTGGCACACTGACAGCACAGCGGTACGTAGACAACAATCTCCGACCGGTTGTGTTACCATTCCTTTTGCCACACCCCGGACTTACTTTTCAACAAGATAATGTCCGGCCGCACATGGCACGTGTTGCTATGGATTGTCTTCAAGCTTGTCCAACACTTCCTTGGCCAACTAGGTTTATTGAGCTCTCTCCCATAGAGCACATTTGGGACGTTATGGGAAGGCGATTGCAACCATCCCGGGAAGTTGTTGAAGATTTATCCCGACAGTTGGAGATAATTTGGCAAGACATTCCGCAGGACACCATCCGTGAACTTTATCAATCTATGCCACGCCGGGTGACGGCGTGCATCCAGGCCTGATATGAAACAACGCTTTATTGACTTCCTCCCTTTGTATAGGGTCAAACTCTAAATCATTAAATTTGTCTGAAATTTAATCGTTTCTTTTCCTATGTATGTTCTTCACATCCACCAATTTCTATCACAATCAGACAACTCCTTCTTGGTGCGTCGATTTTTTTTGTTATAGAGTGTATATACATATATGGACTATATTGCTTATTGCGGATGCTATCAATATCGATAATTGTCAAGTTTGATTTGAGCGAAATATAAGTTATTAGGGCACTTCGAAAGAGTGTAACACTAAGGGGTATCCATGAATAATAATGGAAAATCTTTCATGTGTTGTATCCCCAAGAGTTTAAATATACTGAATTTATGCCTCAGAAAACAGTCAGAAGCGATTAGGATATTATATTATCCGGTTGCTAATACGATGGTTTCTTCCTTAGACACAATGATTTCTTCATTAGGCACAATGGTTTCCTCAATAGTTTCTTCATTAGACACATGAAGTGGGAAGTTCCTTTATTTGTCCCCACCTGAGGGAAACTAATCTCACTGACCTCTGCAGGTCCAATTCACTCTCGAAATCATGTTATTTGATACTGTCATCGAGAAATGATGCCAAAAGTACAATTCAACGCTCAAAACGTTGGGCCGTGGAGTAATAAATTTGTTGCTTTATGTAGAGAAAGTCTTGCCGTCTGCAATCAAATAAAAAACATCTGATGATGTCCGTATCAGATTCTTTTTTACTTTCCTTATATACATAATGTATAAGGAAAGTATTGTGACGGGATCGAAAATTCGAATTCGAGTTTTCGATGAGAAAGCACGTTTCAAGCATCCCTGCTCACGAATCAAACATTTTTGAAATGATGTGTGTATGTATGTGTGTGTGAAAGTATGTGTGTGTGTGTGTGTGTGTGTGTGAAAGTATGTGTGTGTGTGTGAATGTATGTGTGTGTGTGTGTGAAAGTATGAGTGTGAAAGTATGTGTGTGTGTGTGTGTGTGTGTGCGAAAGTATGTGTGTGTGTGTTGAAGACCCAGACCGACCGGCTCGTCAACAAGGACATGAGCAACCGATTAGCCGGCCGGATGTGTGTGTGTGTGTGATTGTATGTGTGTGTGTGTGTGTGTGTGTGTGTGTGTGTGAGTGAGCCTGTGGAGACGATAACTGACGAACGAATGGACCGATTCAAACGAAATTTGGTACAAAAATCACAATCTATAAACAGTGGAAGCCAATTGTTTTTGTACGCAATCGAATGTTCAGAACGCCCTAAATTTTCGAGTAAAATTTTGAAAAAATCGTCAAAAAATCAAAACTGCTGATAAAGTTACGCAAATAGACATTTCTTATGTAATTTTTCATTAGAAAACGATTGACATAAATTTTAGAACGCTAACATGAACCGTTATCGAGATATTGCACATTTATCAAAAAAATTATCAAAAAGTCATATAATATAAAAAAAAATATTTCCTATTGAGAAACATGTTCACTTTTCATATTTAATACCATGCGATAAATTTGGTGACATCATTCTCGTGGATCTAGCTCGTTCCATTCTTGAAAAAAAATACTTTGAGTAATACTTTTGTATTTGAATGTCAATAGTCATTTATCTGCTGTAAGAATGACTTATTCCTTCGTCCATAACTCTTGGCGAGATTTTGGCGATGAATTTGGTGGAATGTCGCCAACTTGGCGACTTTTTCAAATGTTGCTAAATTAACAAAAAAACTCGCCAAATGGATAAAAATGGCGTTAAATCAATGATGATTCATTGATGATGACGACATGGAAAATGACGTCTCATTGACGAAAATTCAATATCTTGGAAAGAATATAAATAACAACTATGAAAATAATCTATTTTTTTACTGTAAAAGTAGTAAATTCATTGCATTATATAAGGAAAGTCATATGCTGCCCACATCAGATTTTTTTAGTGTAAAAGTTGTAAATTCATTGCATTATATAAAGAAAGTTATGTGCTGCCCACATCAGATTTTTTAACTTTGGAACGAATATTTTTCTTTAATAAAGTAGGGGTTGAGAACTTTTTGGTGTCGATTCCTACTAAATAGGCAGTACTTTGTATTTGTAAAGAACCTTGCTGCCCCAAACGGGAATTGAGCCTCGAATCTTCAAACTGGCCTGTCTACGCTCTACCTTTGAGATAGTGGGACGAAATTGTAAGCTCTTGCAGTCGAAGTGGACTCTGTAAATTGTCTAATTTAGTTTATCTCGCTTTGTTGCGGTTTAACTGTTTCAAATTCTTTAAAATTATTCACTAAGGGCGCTTCAATTGCTTTTATTCGATCGAACATGGCTGCTTTACCATAGATAGACCGAATGTGCACACTCATGGACTTTTCCTTACAAAATTAATGAGGTGCTTAAGGATTTTTCTAGGAACTTTGCACACATACATATATACATATATACACACATACATATATACACACAACATATATACACACATACATATATACACACACAATACATATATACACATATATACACAATACATATATACACAATACATATATACACACATACATATATACACACACATACATATATGAACACACTTACATATATACACACACAAAACATCATTTCAAAAATGTTCGATTCCAGTAAATAGATGTTGAAAACATCTTAATCACTCAAAACTCTTATTCGAATTTTCGACCCCGTTATAATACTTTCTCTATACATTCAAATATCTATGCGGGAAAAGTAATAAAGACGTAAAACGTCAAAACTTTTTCGAAAAAGGTCAGTTTTAAGAGTTTTTCATCCACCCATCTTTTTTTTCTGAACTGCTGAGGGTATATTATTCTTTAAATAATGAAGTGGAGCTTGAGAACTTTCCTTTTCATCAGTGTATTTCTGTATCATTAACTATTCAAACTCCAGGTCTGCAGAAACTTCGGAGCTGAGAAAGTTTGCTGTCACCACTTGAGGCAAAAAATGTTGAAAGATTAAGAATATAAAACGGCGCAAAAAGTGTTTTCTTTGATAATCATTTTGGCAGCGGAAAAAGTTTGTTTAGAAGATTTTTGAATGAGTTTTGTACTTGTGCTGACAAGGATATGTTTTGACCGCTTGTTAGCGTTATTTTTAAAAAGGAAAAGTTTAGTATTATTGGGGTTAATGGTCTTTCCGGAACGGTTTTAAATCTGGAAAGAAACATAGATTTCTCCGGTTTTATATTTTGGGAAGATTTTTATCGTAATAATTTTTCACAATGTTAATTTTTATGATCATTACAAATTTTGAACTCTTCTTAATCTTAAATAATAAAAGAAAATATGTGTGTGTGTATGTGTGCGCGCGCGGTTTGTAGTAGGAAATGTAAGTGTTGTATGGCCATAAAATTTGACACACAGTACATCAGGACCCGTAAAAGTGTAATACGGGGTTAATTTTAATTTCGAATTAGTTCTTTGTTATATTATGTATAAACCTGATTTGCAGCGATTTTGATCGATATTCGCATAAATCGATTCCTTAGTGACCTAAAATATTATCACAGAGTTTCCATATACACACCACCGAAAAGATCGATCGAAAATGCTCTTTCAAATAAACTTTGAACGGAATCCATATGATTAATAGACAACTTTTCGTAAATTAAAAAAAAAAAAAACATATATATATATGTATATATATATATATATATATATATATATATATATATATATATATATATATATATATATATATATATATATATATATATATATATATATATATATATATAAATATATATATATATATACACACATATATATATATATATATATATATATATATATATATATATATATATATATATACATATATATATATATATGTATATATATATATAGAAAAATTGAAATATACAAAGTGAAAAAAACATGTAAAAAGGAAGGAAGGCTCGGCAAAAAGCTTACATTATGGCGGTAAGGGGTTGTGACCTTACTCCCCAGTTCAACGAGCTCGTCAAAAACGCCGCGGCATTTCACTCCTGGTCGCCAGCCCTGGCCCAAGCCAACCTCCGGAGTGACTTTGAAATCATCACGAGACCTGGATAGAGAAGTGCACGAGAGTCATATCACCTCAAATAAAGCCAACTGAATTGCCAACTCAAATGAAATGCAGTGCCAGCCGCGGTCCTGTGATCACAGTGCGGTCCTGTCATATGGAGGGTTCGATGATTTTGTCTCTAATTGAACTCAAAAAAGACTTAAGTCTTACACCATATGCAAAATTGGTTCTGTATAAATTATCAATATTTTTACGCATAAAGGAAATTGGATATTTATTAAAAAATGCTTGTTTTAAAAATTCTTGATCAAAATTGATACGTAAATGTTCCTCTTTGATAGTTCGTTTTATTCTGATTAAACCTCCCAAGAATACATTGCGCAACACATTCAAATGTATGTTGGAGTTCCAATGTATAATTCCAATAATGGGTAGTTTAAATAGTTTTCTTTTATCATATATGGTGAATATGAGAGGGATTTGACAATAGTTGATATTCAAATCCAAAAATTCGACCTCGTTGTTATTTCTAAGAGGGTTTTCCTTCAAGATTAGGTTTGGTGGATAAAAATCAAAGTTCATTGTGTAGTTTTCATTCTCATATCCAATAATTACGTCATCCACATAACGTAGGTAGATGATTTCGTTGTTTATGTGTGATCTTCTTTCATAAAAACTAAGATATATATCAGCCAATATGGAAGAACATCCCCCCCCCCCCATGGGGATGCCCTTAATTTGTTGATAAATAGATAATCCGTTGTAAAGGTAATTTTCTTTAATAACTATTTTGATTATAGACTTGAATTTATTGAATTCCAGACTCCTTTTTAAGTCATATTCTTCAAACAAGCTGTAAAGTATATTTGTCATGTCATCAAGATCTTTAGTATTAAAAAGTTCCTGGAAATCATAAGTTCTTAAGTGCAAAGGATGTTTATGATCTTTCAATATATTGATCACTTGTAGACTGTTTTTTATAATATAGCTTCCTTGGTTATTAAGTTTCAGCAAAATAGGTTGTAAAAGCTTCATTAACATATTATTGGCTTTCGTAAGATAGGTATTGCATCCAACAGTAACTGGTCTGAAAGTAATAGGACTTTTATGTAGTTTCGGAATATTAATCAGATACGGATACTTGATAATTCCTGTATATTTGATACCAGTTAATAAATACAAAGCTTTGATTTTATTTGAGATTTCCTTAAGGGAGAGGTTGATTTTACTGTAAAGAACTTCATTTTCATATTTTTCTTTCAATATGTTAATGTAAAATAGAATATTTTGATTAAACATGTCATTTAGTATACTATAAGAATTTGGGCATAATTATGAATTTCAAGTTTCTTTATATTATATACTCCGTACGAAGAACGGGTATGCTGCTAGTTATATATATATATATATATATATATACATATATATATATATATATATATACACGACTCTACATGACAAACGAGATTCATACAAGATCAAGATCAACCCTATAATAGATTGGAATTCTAATCTCACAAAGAACATTTTCAGAAACATCATTATCGGGCATTTCAAAAGAAACATTATATATAATACATTCAAGAAGGATTGCATAAATAACAGCCAAAAAATAGTAAAGGAAGCCATAAAAAGGCATTATCCTTTATATTTCTTAAAAAATTATTATAATTCTTTTTTCAAAGAAGACGAATATACTGATTTATTCAATTGAGATTTTGAGCGTATTTAACCATATCTGCGATACTAGTGTAAAGATTGCTCAAAACGCATGCGCAAATTGACTTACAAAAACTGGGGAATCTCGGAACTGTAATCCTTGGCGTCTCTTATCCATTACTGGTCTCCCTTTTGATTTTGTCACTGTTGGAGTGCTTTTGTCTTTGCGCATATGGGGGACTGACCATGGTATTACATTGGTACCGTGAGCGTTGTCCGGACGAAAAAGCTGCTTTAAACGGGAAAGGGGTGTCGCAATCCACCCCTACCATTTTATGAAAGACATATGGTCACCCCCGTTCTTTACTTTCCTTTTGTATTTCTTTATATATATATATATATATATATATATATATATATATATATATATATATATGTATACATATATATATATATATATATATACATATACATATATATATATATGTATATATATATATATATATATATATATATATATATATATATATATGTATATATATATATATATATATATATATATATATAAACATATATATATATAAATATATATATATATACATATATATATATATATATGTGTATATATATATATATATACATATATATATTTATATATATATAATGATTAATAGACGAATATTCGTAAATTAAAAAAAAATATATATATATATATATACTAATTCGTGTGTTGAACACCTCCACGACTTTTGTAATATAGAAAAAAAAACGAGTAATCCAATGTATATAATTTAACACCACTTACTTAAAATATCACACACCGCTCCTAAATAAAAAATAATTTCATGAAGTCATCCGTTCATTCATTATAACTTTAGCAAGCGAGTAAACCCTGATAAAGTTTCAATTATTTTTTTGGGGGTGGATTCGTTCCGGAGTTTTTCTGCCTACTGAACCACGCTTACAAGACGTGGGAATCGTGCTGTCCATTCGGGCATGTGCATAATAGAGGTGTACATCCTGATGTGTGATCGAGATTTGGAGTCTGGTGTTACCCGTGTCTGTATTATTTTGGTAGCAGACACTTATTTATCGGAAATTAAAAAACATTACGTTCATTTGCAAGAGATATCGCCAATATATAAATAAATTGGTGCAATTGTCTTGAGAGTTTTGAAATTAGGATTGAAATTGTGTCCGTTAATGTAGAACGTAGAGTTTCCGCAAGTGACGGATTTCGGTTTTGATATTTGAGGGAGGAGGGGAGGGGGATATGTATTCCGCCCGTTGTGCTGATGTACACGCATTGCATTTAATTTTCACTGTTATTTATATGGATAAAATTTATTAATTTTGTTATTTTATATAACTACTATGCTTTAAACTCACGAGCAATAATCTTTGTAGAAATATTACAACATGATTATGTAACTACGATATAGTCTGCATTTCAAATTTTATTTTACCGCCGAGCAGCATTTATTCACTCAGATCACACAAAATGAGCTGCAATTTGTTAAAATCGGTTCAGTTAGTCAGGCTGCAGATATTTAAGAAAAAGGCAGGAAAAGTCATGTTTTTCAATTTTTGAAATGTTAAATCTCATTTATCTTCAAGTTTGAACAGAAAGCATACTTCTTCCACTAAAACACACAAAATGAGCCACCAGTCTTCTATATCGGTTCAGAAATTAACCATGTAGGTCCATCAACACTGAAGAAAAAAAATCTGATGTGGGCAACACATGACTTTTCTTATATAATGCAATGAATTTACTACTTTTACAGTAAAAAAAATAGGTTTTTCTTAAAGTAGATACTTATATTATTTCCAAGATATTGAAATTTCGTCAATTAGTCGTCATTTTCATTGATTTAATGTCATTTTTATCCATTTGGTGAGATTTTCATTAATTTGGCAACATTAAAAAAGTCGCCAAGTTGGCGACATTCTGCCAAATTCGGCGCCAAAATCTCGCCAAGCGTTATGGAGGGAGAAATAAGTTATTCTTATAGCAGATAAATAATTATTGGCGTTTAAATACAAAAGTGTTATTCAAAGTATTTTTTCTCATGAATGGAAGGAGCTAGATCCACGAGAGTGGTGTCACCCAATTCATTGCATGATATTACATATGAAAAGTGAACATCTTTCTCAACAGTCTCTTTTTTTTTAATTTATGGGATTTTTTGATAAATTATTTCAAAAACGTGCAATATCTCGAGAACGGTTCATGCTAGCGTTCTAAAGTTTATATCAATCGTTTTCTAAGAAAAAATTACATAAGGAATGGCTATTAACTTTATTAAAATAGCTGCGTAATTTTATTAAAAGTTTTGATTTTTTGATGATTTTCTTAAAATTTCACTCGAAAATTTAGTGGATTTCTGAACATTCGATTACTTTTGAAAACAATAGGCTTCCAGTATTAACGGATTGTGATTTTTGTACCAAATTTCATTCGAATCGCTCTATTTGTTCGTGAGATATCGTCTCCACAGACTCACTGACACACTCACATACTTTCACACACACACACATACTTCACACACGCACACTCACACAGACATCGCCTCAAAAATGTTTGATTCGTTATCAGGAATGCTTGAAACATGTTCTCCCGTCGAAAACTCGACTTCGAATTTTTGACCCCTTCACAATACTTTCCTTATACATTATATATATAAGGAAAGTAAAAAAAAAAACCATAATGGCGATCGTTAAAAGTGCCATTGTAAAGTGTTTTCCTCGGATACTATCACACCAATTGCAATGTTCGTTTTTTTTCGGCGATAATTTGTCAAATCTGTCATCCCACGTCATGGGAATAGATGCCAGTACTGATGTTTTCTCCGTCTGGTCTTCGAAAGTGAGAGGAGGAAAAGTGATTCCGGAGCGTTTTACAAGTTCGTAAAAATAAGTCGCTGGTGCAACAACGTCCCATTTCTTAACATTTGATAAACAGGAAGGCGTATAGTATACGTATTTTAGATTATTTTCTAATTTAAGCTCCTTAATTATGAGTGGAAGTAGCAAATGTTTTTCTCCGGGTTGCAAAAACGGTACAGAATATCTGGGGATAAATGTAAAATAGATTTAAAGACATTGGAATATTTTTTATTGTTTAAGTTCTAATTTGCACTGCACTGATAATTTATTTCTGAAATATTAACAGTTTAAATAGATATTATTTAATTCGATATATTTACCAAATGTAAAAAAAATAAAAACTGCAACTTCATACGATGATTATTTTCTTTGGATGCGATTAACATCGCTGGTTGAAATCGAAGCGTTGCGAAAACGGTAAACAATTTGACCCTTATCTCTAAACCTAATAGATAAACATGTAAATAATTTTACTTGTTTTATTAAAAATATGGTATATTTTATAAACAAATAAAAATAATTTCAACATTTTAATATTTTAAGCTTTTTTTCGAAAAAAAAGCTTCAAATTTTTGTCCGAGCGATTTCTTGTCTTACTTTGCTTATTTTCACTCGAAATGTCTTCTAAACTATAAAATATAGATCTAAATAGTAAACGACAAAACTGTTTAGTAAGAAATTCTGTTTCTGGATACATAATTTGTTTTTACAAAGGTATTATAGTTATCGAGGAATTATCTTGTCAAGTTCAAGAGGATTGGAAATTCCCGGTTTTTTAAGATTGTCATGCTTATATCTCAAAAGCTAAAAGGTCTAGCTATAAAAAAGAATGTAGCTCTTTAAAAACACTATAAGGATATACAATTGAATTTCGGACCAGGATTTTAACTCATTAAATAGAGTAGTTATAATTTTGATATTTTAATATTTTGAACTATTTCAAGACGGTGGTTATAATTTCGATATTTTAATATATTAAACTCTTTTGAAAATGTTTGAAGAAAACAAATTACCTACAAAGAAATATGCTATTTGCGCAGAACCATTACAGTTCCATCGGATTGGAGTTACTGCTGAATATTTAATTTGTGGGACATACATACATACAGGGTCGGACTCGGTTTAATTGTATAGATAATTATTTTCGGTACTATTTTTAAACCTGTATCATTCAGCCAGTAAGTTATATTTACACCAAAGCTAGAGATCAAAAACTGCAAAATCAAGGGGAAATATTCCCAAAAATAAGTAAAATATTTCCTTTTTACAGTCTCTTCAGCTTTACCGAAGCAATGACAAAGGGTGAATTCAAAAAATGGCCTTGTTCCTTGATAGAAATTCTTTTTCGTCCAGTGGAATTGCGCCATTTTCTCAAACATGGTGTCGAGATCACATACATTCTAATAAACTCAGAATAGAAACATCAGGGCTGGCTGACTACTTTCTTTAGAAATATTCAATGCTACGTATTCGTATGTCTCAATATGAAAAGTGTATCATTTTAGTTTTATAGCGAAAATATTTTTGGTTGATTGCATTAAAATTGTATGCGGTAGAATTCTGTCGATCCGCAGACCCAGTGAAAGAGCCCCCTCCCCCCCCTCCTCTCACTTTGGCGCAATCTGAAATTCTGAAAAAATTCCACGAAACAATCCGCTCCTTCTCTTAAGGGGACGGTCAACGTTGAATTTTTTTCATTTATTTATTGAATTAGAAACATGAAATTTTGTATAAATATTCCTCTTAACATTACTATATAAAATACCATTAATTTTTTTCAATTTTGTTATAATTTTGCATTTTTTTTAAATTTAATTTTTTTAAGGAAAATTTGAAAATGCTCCTTGCGTGCCATTTGCTCACATTTTTGATTAATTATACATTATGATTACTCCAAAACACATTATGAACAAATTTGGGTATTCATTTTTAAATCCCTCAGAAAGTTAATTTTTTAAAAATATTTTTCTGCATTAAAACTTAATTTTCATCATTTAATTAGGTTCTTATTCACTTTTAATTATCTTAATAAAGTCCAATTATAAAATGCATACCCAGTTTCATTTAAAGGTATGAAAGGTGTCTGCTTGTCAAATTTCATGCATCTCAGAGAAAAATTAAGACGCAAGGAGCATTTTAAAAATGTAAAACCTTTGAAAATTCCGTTTCGAAAAAAATGCATTCAACCTTTTTCTTACGGGAGGGACAGCATTCATCCCAAACGAAGAACCTCCCATAAAAACAGGTATTTGACATACCCTATCCCAAACAATTCGATCATCCTTTGCATGCATTGGCGCCCATGGAAATCGCCGAAAGAAACATTGCACCTGCTGCAGCAGGTGCAATGTTTCTGTCGACGATTTCCATGGACGCCAATGCCTGAAAAAGAGGATGGAATTGTTTGGGATAGGGTATGTCAAATACATGTTTTTTTGGGAGGTTCTTCGTTTGGGATGGATGCTGTCCCACCCGTAAGCAAATGTTAAATGTGTAAAATATTGTTATATATTAAAAGCATTTTTAGTCGATTTTTGCTCATTTCAACGTCCACTGTCCCCTTAAACATGCAAAATATTTCAAAAAAAAAAAAAAAACAATCATCGTCAAATAAAATTAACATATTGGTAAATATATATTTTATTTTAGCTGAAAATGACGAGTACTCCTAATACTATTGCGACGCATCCTCTAAAATAACAATTTCTAAACTTGAATTTGCACTGTCTTATCTTTAAAGACTTTATTATTCAATAATTTTCCCCAGTAAACATCTGCTCGGCAATGGTTTTACAGCCATCCTGAATGAAGTTCAAAGTGAAGCTCATATTAACGCCGGATAGAATTAGAACCCCGTCCATCTGGGGAGGTGATGTTACAAAAAATCCTCGCATTATTAGAAAAGTCCCCTCATCGTATTTCTCAAGGATAAAGGTCACTTATAAACCAAATAGTCGGAGAGCCAGCAGCAACTATACCAACCCATCGAATACGAAAGTTTGAGTATTGCATGTGATAGAACTTTAAGGTGTTAACGAAGATGTGCGAGTTTGGCAGTCCACTTAAGTGGCCTTCGCCCTTGGTGAATTTTTGAAATACGTTAAAATTTACATCTACTTACCCCACTGAGACCAGGGATGAAATTGGTTGACGAATGTATAAGTCTGGCAGCCACCCCAGGTGGCAGTTTTGAGGCCAGACACTCCAAAATCGTCCCATCCAAATCGATCAAATTACCCATTGGGTACATGAATGAAACTTGTGTCAATCGACAGCTTTTTACAACGCGAGTTCAAATTTATGAGTCTGGTATACGTCCTAGGTGGCGTATTTCGTGCCAGATAACTTAAGTTGAATAATAAAATAAGTCAAAATTTTGAAACTTTGAAAATTTATAGTCAAAAAACATACATTTAAAATTCCACAAAATTTTAGAGAGGTTTAAAAATGCGTAGATTATGATTATGTAAAAGAACAACAAAAGAACCCCAATATATAACAATTTACTTTTTTTTATAACTCAAATTTTAAAATTAAAAAAAAAATCTGATGTGGGCATCACGTGACTTTCCTTATATAATGCAATGAATTTACTACTTTTACAGTTAAAAAAAATGTTATTCTTATAGTAGACACTTATATTATTTCCAAAATATTGAATTTTCTTCAATTAGTCGTCATTTTCATTGATTTAGCGTCATTTTTATCCATTTGACAAGATTTTCGTTAATTTGGCAACATTTAAAAATGTCCACAAGTTGGCGATATTCCGCTAAATTAGTCGCCAAAATCTCGCTAAGCGTTATAGACGGAGAAATAAGTTATTCTTACAGCAGAAAAATGACTATTTGCGTTCAAATACAAAAGTATTACTCAAAATATCTTTTTTCAAGAATGGAACGAGCTAGATCCACGAGAAGGATGTCATCAAATTTATCGCATGGTATTACATATGAAAAATCAGTTTCTCAATAGGAAATAATTTTTTTCTTATTTTATATAACTTTTTGATAATTTTTTTGAAAAATGTGAAATATTTCGAGAACGGTTCAAATTAGCGTTCTAAAATTTATGTCAATCGTTTTCTAATGAAAAAATACATAAGAAATGTCTATTTGCGTAACTTTATTAGCGGTTTTGATTTTTTGACGATTTTTTCAAAATTTCACTCGAAAATTTTGGAGGGTTTTGAACATTCGATTGCGTATAAAAACAATAGGCTTCCAGAGTTTACGGATTGTGATTTTTGTACCAAATTTCGTTCGATTCGGTCAATTCGTTTGTAAGTTATCGCCTCCACAGGCTCACTGACACAAACACACACACATACTTTCACACACACACACACGCACACAGACATCACTTCAAAAATGTTTGATTCGTGATCAGGGATGCTTGAAACGTGCTCTCCCGTTACTTAAATGCAATAATGTATAACGAAAGTATTGTGCGGGGTCGAAAATTCAAATTTGAGTTTTCGACGGGAGAGCACGTTTCAAGCATCCCTGATCACGAATTGTACATTTTTGAGGTGATGTCTGTGTGTGTGTATGTATGTGTGTGTGTGTGTGTGTGTGTATGTGTGTGTCAGTGAGTCTGTGGAAACGATAACTGACGAACGAATAGACCGATTCGAACGAAATTTGGTACGCAAACTACAATCCGTTTTCACACACACACACACACACACAGACATCACTTCAAAAATGTTTGATTCGTGATTAGGGATGCTTGAAACGTGCTCTCCCGTTACTTAAATGCAATAATGTATAACGAAAGTATTGTGCGGGGTCGAAAATTCAAATTTGAGTTTTCGACGGGAGAGCACGTTTCAAGCATCCCAGATCACGAATTGTACATTTTTGAGGTGATGTCTGTGTGTGTGTATGTATGTGTGTGTGTGTGTGTGTGTGTATGTGTGTGTCAGTGAGTCTGTGAAAACGATAACTGACGAACGAATAGACCGATTCGAAAGAAATTTGGTACACAAACTACAATCCGTGAATACTGGAAGCCTATTGCTTTTATACGCAATCGAATGTTCAGAACCCCCCTAAATTTTCCAGTGAAATTTTGAAAAAATCATCAAAAAATCAAAACATCTAATAAAGTTACGCATATAGACATGTCTTATGTAATGTTTTATTAGAAAATGATTAACATAAATTTTAAAACGCTAGCATGAACCGTTCTCGAGATATTGCACATTTAAAAAAAATTATCAATAAAAAGATATGAAATAAAAAAAGATTTCCTATTGAGAAACATGTTCACTTTTCATATGTAATATCATGCGATAAATTGGGTGACATCATTATCGGGGATCTAAGTCGTTCCATTCATGAAAAAGATACTTTGAGTAATGCTTTTGTATTTGAACTCCAATAGTCATTTATCTGCTATAAGAATAAATTATTTCTCCATCCATAACGCTTGGCGAGATTTTGGCGACGAATTTGGTGGAATGTCGCTTGGCGACTTTTTAAATGTTACCAAATCAAAGAAAATCTCGCCAAATGGATAAAACTGACGCTATATCAATGAAAATAGCGACTGGTTGATGAAGATTCAATATCTTGAAAAAATATAAGTATATACTATAAGAATAACCTATTTGGTTTTACTGTAAAAGTAGTAAATCCATTGTATTATACAAGGAAAGTCATGTGCTGTCCACATCAGTTTTTTTTAACGTGAAAACGAATTCAATGGGTATTTATTTTAGCGATATATAGCTAAAAATTTCACATAAATTAACATTGGCCAACGGCCCTACCGTGCTAATAACACCGGTTCTCGTTAGATTACCGAAGTCAAGCAGCATCGGGCGCTGTTAGTACTTGGGTGGGTGACCACCTAGGAACACCGCGTGCAGTTGAAACATTTCGGGGGCGGTAGCCCGGTGGTTTGCGCGCTGGATTTGCACGCTGCCACAACTGTCGCCGTGTTCATGCGGAGTACGATCATCTTAAACATGTGGGTCCGTAAATCCTTCCGAGAGGTTGGTGGTAGGGGAAGGAGGGTACGGTCCCCGTGGATGCCTCCCCCACTGGGTTCCATTCTAAATTGGGTGGGTCTTCCCGGCTGTCCAAACGGTTACCTCACACCTTTCTGGTAGGTCGAACGGTCTGGGTCTCAACAACAACATAAATTAACATTGAAAGATCCAAAGGATTAGTTTTAATTGTTTTATATGCAAGTTGGGCATGATAGAAGGGGTAGGGGGGGGGTGGAAGATTTTTCGCAATCACTGCTATAGAACGGCTTTAAAACGTTAAGGAATAAACGGAAATAAATACGTTTTAACATATATTTTGACCTTGCCTTTTTAAAAAAAGTTCTTAAAGTTGGAACTCAGTCACTTTGTTGGAGTAGAATGAAATATTGCCAGATGAAATTTAAGAAATAGAAAGTCAGTGGAAAAGGAAGTTAGTTAAGTGGTCTGGTGTGAAGACTGGAGGTTATACAGTGTTTCTGGACAGATATGAAACGGATTAAGAATCTCAATGTGTTGTTTAAGTAACCTGCTGGACTTGCTTTGATAACTCTATAAGTGTTTGAGCGTTCTGATGGTGAGAGTGACTGCAGTTTATTTTCCCTACAGTACATAGTATAGTATAGGGGAAGTATGTGAATCATGACGAAAAACGAAAAACGAGTTTTCGACGGATCTACACGTTTTGGGGCCTCTAGAATACGAAAAAAGTATTTCCAGGCTGATGGCTGTGTGTCTCTCTCTCTCTCTCTGTATGTGTTTTTGCAATGCAAGCATCCGCTCTAACTCAAAATCTGATGGATCAAATTTCATAGAATTTTATAGATAAGTCGCATTTGGACCACCCTGGTGCTGATTAGATTTCTTCCTGGGTCTAAATTTTTCCTCTCTGTTCATAATTTTCATTATTATACGTTTACTTTATCTTGTGAAATATTAAAATCAGATAATAGAGAATGAAATTATAAGATACAAACTTTGAAACGCTAGGTTTAACCGTTCTCCAGATATTACACAATTTTCAAATAAATGTATCTAAAAAGTACATAAAAATGTACACTAAGAAGTATCATCAAACGTGTAACAGTTGGCAAAAAATGGAACGACAATGGCGACTGATTTGCCGAAATATTGTCAATTCAGACTTTCTAATGTGGGACAAAATTGATGAAAATATCGTCAAATTGTAAAAAGTGACGCCAAATTGATGAAATTATAACTAACAAATTTTAATAGAGTATAGCAGATGTTAGCAATATTTCGAATTGTCAAGTTATAATTGTGCTAAATATAAGTCAGTTGGGCATTTTCAAAAAGTTTTACATGTTATCATCCAGAAAAGCACCTGTCTAATGTTAGTGTACTTTTAATGTTAAAAGCATTGCCGTGGATTTTGTCCATAATTATTACTTTCCTTATATACATAATGTATAAGGAAAGTATTGTGACGAGGTCGGAAATTCGAATTCGAGTTTTCGACGGGAGAGCACTTTTCAAGCAACCCTGATCACGAATCGAACATTTTTGAGGGGATGTCTGTGTGTGTGTGTGTGTGTGTGTCAGTGAGTCTATGGAGACGATATCTCACGAACGAATGGAGCGATTCAAATGAAATTTGGTACAGAAATCACAATCCATGAATACTGGATGTCTATTGTTTTAAAACACAATCGATTGTTCAGAACCCCCCCTAAATTTTTGAGTGAAATTTTGAAGAAATCATCAAAAAATCAAAACCTTTAATAAAGTTACGCGAATAGACATTTCTTGTGTAAATTTTCATTAGAAAACCATTGACATAAACTTTAGAACGCTAGCATAAACCGTTCTCGAGATATTGCACATTTTTCAAATAAATTTATCAAAAAATCCCATAAATTAGAAAAAAATATTAACTGTTGAGAAACATGTTTACTTTTCATATGTCATATCATGCGACAAATTTGGTGATATCATTCTCATGGATCTAACTCGTTCCATTCACGAGAAAAGATACTTTGAGTAATACTTTTGTATTTGAACACCAATAGTCATTTATCTGCTGTAAGAATAACTTATTTCTCCGTCTATAACGCTTAGCGAGATTTTGGCGACTAATTTAGCGGAATATTGCCAACTTGTGGACATTTTTTAATGTTGCCAAATTAACGAAAATCTAGTCAAATGGATAAAAATGACGCTAAATCAATGAAAATGACGACTAATTGAAGAAAATTCAATATTTTGGAAATAATATAAGTGTCTACTATAAGAATAACATTTTTTTAACTGTAAAAGTAGTAAATTCATTGCATTATATAAGGAAAGTCGTGTGCCCACATCAGATTTTTTTTGCATGGAAAGAAATGAAGCCATTGCATTATGTGGGGAAAGTCCCATGCTGCCAAGACCAGAAGATTGAGGTCCACATCAGAAGACCCCGAAGAACATGGCATTTTCTGAGAGCGATACATCTGTCATTATACACACAGCTCTAAATATTTATTAATTTGGAAAAAGATAAAAATGATAAATATGGCTTGTACATTGTAAATGAAAATTTTATTAATGTCAAATAATAATTTTAATAAATACTTAAGTTGAGAAAAAATGTGTTATAATTTTAGAGTGTTGAACTTTTATGTTATGTTTATCTATTAAGAATTACATTATTTACAGGTTGATGCCGGACTTCACATGTTGGCAGTGCATGAAATGTACGCAGTTATACTGTACAACCTAAACATTTAAATAGGGAGTAACCTAAAAATTTTAAGCCTAAAAATTTAAATAAGGAGTAATTAGTTTAAAATAACTTTTGAACACTTTCCAATGAAATTCCAAATGAAATTTCCAAATGAAATTTCGGTATGTTTTTGAGACGGTCTGTGGAATATATGGGAATAAAAATAAATAATATCACCCATTTATCACCATTTTTAAGCGAAATGAAAATTCACAAACTGCTTCGAACATTTTAGGAAGTATTCAAATTATCACATAACATGTGAAAAAAATGTTCAGCAAAATATGTTAGGTAGTTTTTTAAATAAAAATTGAAATATTAATTACACCCGTGATACATGAAGAGATCACGTGACTCATTGCAAAATAAAATATGGCATCCATTTTTTTCCCATGTGTAAAGATCATGATATTTATTTAAGGATCTTTTACATTTATATTTAGTGGTGCATCCGTCATAAAACCTCTTTCATTTTGCGTATTATCTGTGTATCTAAATTCCGTGCCTACGCAATTACAATATTTTTTATTTGAAATGATCACTAAATTTTGATTATTTTCACAACGAAGCCTAATTTTAACTTATGCAGAATGTAAACAAATCAAGCGATTGTAAGGTGAATTGTATAAGAATTGCTGAATTTTTTTCACTCAAAATTTAGCTCTGGAGTCTGGAATATAAGTGATATGAATAAAATATTAATTGATTTTACATAGATGAGCAGACCATTTATATTTCGCTGACGTTTTAAGGTTTCAAGTATAAAAAATTACTGTAGTACTGCGATAATCTAAAAAATATCACCCCTGAATGTATCACATTTTAGTGACGATTAAATAAAATTACATTTTAGTTGGAAAGTGTTTCATAATCTATGCCTATGCATGATTGATCTTTCCTGTTAATGTAATTATTTCACCCCATTCTGGTGCCATTTTCTCGCAGTTTAGAGTCCGATATTTTAATACGCGTGACCGTTCAATTATCACTTATTCTTATGAATTTTCTTTTACGCCATAAATGTCTGAAACTTATTATAAAATATAATCAATCACGTTTTTGTAGTTTACAGAAATTATCTATGTAATGAAATTTACTTGAAAACGAACTTGAAGAATTTGTCTGGAATTTTTATTCGTACTTAGAGTATCTATATAGTATAGATATCTATCTGCCTAGAATTGGTTTTTTTTTCCTACTTATTTCAACCTTAGATTTCTCTTCCTCGAAACAGCATTTTTATGTCCGAATTGTCTTATGAAAAAAAGTTTGTTTGGACGCAAAAAAATTGAAAAACTCCAGACTTGGAAAAGTACTCGAGTTATTTTTCTCATTATAAATGCACTTTATGATAAAAATAAAGATAAAAAAACTGTATGACCAATAAAATATAAATTGACAATGTGGTAAAAATTATAAGAACAAAGTATGAAAATTGTAATCCTTTTTAGACCAATTTATCGCAGAAGATCATAACAAAACTGCAGAATAAGATTTTATAAATTTTGACTGAATGTAATATGATTTTATCAGATAGCGTACATTAAATTAAATGGGTATGACTCATTACAACTTTCTCATAACAGAATCCATATTTGAGTAGTTTGTGATTTTTTCTTTTGCAAATTTTGCTTCCGAATGATCACAATTATGGCATGTAACCTTTCGTTTTAAAGGGCTTGAAAAAAAAATTTTGATTGATACCAAGTTTGACAATGTACCACCTCGGAGAGGGGGGGGGGAGGCGAATGATGTCACGAACACAAAATTGTATCCCGGCTATTTTTCACTACAGTGATTAAAACTGTTAAGTTTCGTAATTATCGAGCCATAAATAACCTATTGTATTTTTAATCATGTCATATTTTGTCTCAAGCTGCCATGTTCAGTAAATATAAAATTTCGAATACATATCGTTTCGAATAAGTTTCCGTTCAAATTATACCTAGTTCTAGATTTTTTTGTTAACAAAGCTCGATATAAACGTTTGGGAAAATTCATTAATATTTGTGGCAGCTATCGTATATACAAAAACAAACACACACGAATAGACAGACAGAAGGACATCACTCCAAAAATATTCAAAACGTATTTAGGAGGTCCTAAAATATATATAGTAGCATTAAAATATGCCGACGCGGAGGTCGAGCTGTCAAGTCAAGCGTTTCCTAGTGATCTCTCGGTTTGCCGGGTTGTGGGTTCGAGTCCCATCTGCAAGCATGGATGTTGTGATGTTGGGCGCAGTGTGCTTCGACCCCCACTGGAGGGCTGGGGCAACGTCATGTGACGGTTAACAGGTTCACGGCTCTGGCCTTTCTAATTAAGATATTGACTGTCCGCGTTGTATGTTTGGGATCTTGTTCTGTTTGTATAATGTATGTCTTGTTAATGTATGTCTTGGAAAAAAAGAAAAAACGTACTAAAATATCAAAATCGAAAAATTTCGTGAAAACAATATTTTCTCTATACTATATTCTATGAGAAAGTAAAATACTGATGTAAGTAGCACATGACATTACCTAAAGACTGAAAATAAAATTTCAGAGTAAATTATTAATGCACAAAATCCACAGCACAATATTTTAAGCGTTGATTTCAAACCGAAATGTAGCTCCGTTGGCAATGTCATGTGCATTTCGAAATATTGCAATGTATCCATATTTTCAGCAACAAGCCTTAATAAAGCAGTTTATGAACAATTTTAATCTACCAATAAAATGCATAAGCTATGTACCACAGCTTATTAATTAAAGATTCTCAAAAACTGCTTTTAAAGAAATTAAATTAATATAAAATCTTTCCATAAATAAAGCCTACAATAAAATTTAGGGAATCAACTAGTTTCAAAGGCAAAAACTGCATTCTTTTGATGGATAAACAAGAAGACTGTCTTAACTCTTTCCTTACAATACATGTTAATGTATAGGATAAGTATTGGAATCGTGTCGAGAATTGCAAATCGAGATTTCGACGGATCTACACGTTTCAAGCACCCTAGAACACGAAAATCTATTTCTAACGTGACATCAGTGTGGGCGTGTCTGTTTGTGTATTTGTGTGTACCTGCATCCACCTTTGCTCAAAACCAAATAGACCAGAAATGCACAAAATCTCGTATTTAAGTCACTTGTGGGTCACCCTGGTGACAATTAGCTTTTGATACATTTCGGAAAAATGGAAACGACCTGTTTTGAGAAATGGTCCACTAAACTGTCAAATATCAGAACTGTTAAATATCAGAAAAATAAGACTAAATATAATAAGAAATATATTTGTTAAATATCAGAAATATAAGGCTAAATATAATAAGAAATATAACTATTAAATATCAGAAATATAAGACTAAATATAATGATAAAAACAAATGTTAAATATCAGAAATGTAAGATTAAATATAATAAGAAATATAACTGTTAAATATCAGAAATATAAGGCTAAATATAATAAGAAATATAGCTATTAAATATCAGAAATATAAGACTAAATATAATGATAAATGCAACTGTTAAATATCAGAAATATAAGACTAAATATAATAAGAAATATAACTGTTAAATATCAGAAATATAAGGCTAAATATAATAAGAAATATAGCTATTAAATATCAGAAATATAATACTAAATATAATGATAAATACAACTGTTAAATATCAGAAATATAAGACTAAATAAGAAATATAACTGCTAAATATTAGAAATATAAGGCTAAATATAATAAAAAATATAACTATTAAATATCAGAAATATAAGACTAAATATAATAAAAAATATAACTGGTAAATATCAGAAATATAAGGCTAAATATATGATTAAATGTTGTATTATTAAATACTTAATTTATTACCAAATATTATTAAAATTTAATTAACCAGTTAATTTAGTACTAAAATTAATTTATTATTAATTAATTACTAATTATAATTAAATATTTAATATATATATATATATATATATATATATATTACTTAAATCAAAGATCAAAGATAAAAGACAATGGAAGATCGTTGAGAAATTCTGGGTTTCGCTCAGATCCTTTTCAACCAACGTGTGGATTACTTAAGACTCCAGAAGTGCTGAGATGAACTTCAGATTTTTTATTCATTTTTTGGTACCAAAATATAAGCTACAGCTTATGAGACTACAAAGTACTTCAGAAAGTTTCGCTAAAGCAAATGAAAGCCTGGCTTTGCTTTTTCTTTCTTTCCTCGCAGCTTTTGGCATCAGCAAAGCGATGATCCGAGAAAAAAAGTTGAAAGAAAAACATTTTCTCTTGTTGAATTTATTTATTCTAATGTCTGAGTTTTTCTATCACGTTCAGAAACTTGGGGTCAAAGTTTAAGAGTGCAGAGTCGAACAAAAATACCAAGAAACATAAAGATATGTTGAAAGAAATATGCTTAATTTCAGTTTTTTAAATTTTTTTTCTAAATTTTTAATTTTTTTTATAGGTTGCATTTATTTTTCTTTAGTACTAATACTTGTGTTTAGATCTATCAAAGACAAAAAAACTAACACTCTTAAAATTGAGCTGCGACTAATTTTAATACGTTTTAATTTGTTTAAGAATGTATGGTACTTAGCGTTGTAAATACAGTAAGAATTGAAAATTGGCCTAGTTAGGTTCTGCTTCATCGTCGTGTTTTAGCCTTTTATGTCCCTTGTGAAGGCTTCAGGGTGGTTATGAGAGACTTACCTCCCATCTCTTTTGTCCACTCTGAAAAGAAAAGAATCCGGCTCCGACGGGTTCGGTTCAGTGGTCAATACTATTAGCTTGATGGTTTTGGAGAGACTTAAAATACCCCATAATTTTCACCCCCCCCGGGGGAGGTGGTGGATAAAAAATCCGATTGCGTTCAGTTATATCTGATGGTCGATACTATAAGTGTGCAAAGATTTAGCCTTCTAAGTTACCAGGAGGACATCTGGGAGGAAGAGGGGGGTCTGAAAAGTTTTTCGAAAAATGAAAATTAACCTCTTTTTTCTGTCCCTAGGGGATTAAATCGAAAATCCAGTTGCATTAAGTTTAACCGATTATCGATACCATCATATCCATTTTATATCATATTCTATCCGATTCTAAGATAATATCGATTCTGTCCGATTTTCTATCCGATTCTACCATAATATCGATTCTATCCGATATTCTATCCGATTCTATTATAATATCGATTCTATCCGATATTCTATCCAATTCCACTATAATATCGATTCTATCCGATATTCTATTCGGGACTACCATAATATCGTTCTATCCGATCGATACTGCACACAGCATTCTCGGCTACTATTGGGTTTTTGGAGTGTCTGAAAATATTTTTTAAGATACCCCCATTCCTCCCTCATGTGGTGAAAAGAATTCCGGTTTAATTAGGTTCTGTGCTGTTGTCGATACTATAAATGTTTAAAAATTCGGCCTTCTATGTCAATGAAAGAGCTTCTAAAGTATCTAGTAAGTCTTTCAGAAACCCGAAATTCCGCAACAATCGGAGGAGTCATTCAAAAAACCTGCTCCGTTAGGTTCTGTACAGTAATCTTTACTACAAATGTGCAAAGATCAGCCTTGTAGGTCACCGGAATTATTCTGAACGGTCTGGAAAAGCAAAAATACGTTACACACGTTATACAAGTATATATATATATATATATATATATATATATATAGTTATGGTATCAAAACAAGAATTTTATTATGGGTCCTACTGTATATAGATGTATTGTAGTAAAATTAATGAATTTTATAAATTTTGCCTCTAAGATTTTTAGTAAATATATTTGCTTCCAGACAAGCTTTATTTTATTTTTGATACAATATAGTTGAAAAGGATAATGTGCAATACGTTTAAGTTAACGCGTAATTTAATATGGTGCAAGTCCAAAGTAAATGAAATACGAACATTTTTTTTATTTATAAGTAAAGTGCTTTGTTATCTCCCTGTCTAGAAATGTTTCTTTAGATTAAATTAACAGTGGCTCAAATCGACTTTCTCATACTAGATTTTTTCTTTTTTAATTTTACAAGAAAAAAAAATAAAAAATCGGTATCGGCGGTCCAAATGCTTACAAATTTAGCGTGTTACCCTTCACTTTAGAAGACTTGAAAAAAAATATTTCGATTGATACTATACCTGAAGTACCCCCCCCCCCCCCCCCCGGTTGGGTAACTTATCCCCCAGGGCGACTAATGACGTCACGAACAAAAAATTTGTATCGCGGCTATTTTGCACAACAATGATTGAAACCATTAAGTATCGTGACCATTGACTTATAAATAAACCCTTTTATGTATTATTTCAATTTTGCCCTATGCTGCCATGTTAAAAAAATACAAAATTTCGAATAAAATTGAAAGTTTTCGCTGGAATTAAAAAAAACTTCTATATAGTTCTAGATTTCTTGATAATAAACAGCATAAAATTTTGTAAAAATCCATTAATATGTTTGGCTGCTATCGACCACAGACAGATGGACATCACTCCAAAAATAGCCAAAAGTATATTCAGAATGTCGTAAAACACATATTGTCATCAAAATCTCGAAAGCGAAATTTTTCGTGAAAACAATACCTTCTCACTACTAGGCAAGTAAAAATATTAATCTTTTTGAATTATAAAAATAATGGCTTCTTATACGCTTAGCAGCGCGCATCGTATTTTAGCATCTAATACTGAATTTAAAAGCATCTGAAGTTGAAAGTATAGCAATATTTGAAGAACTTGATGAAACATCAAAGTTTGAAATATTTGAAAAAACAGCAACTTTAGGAGAATTTGATAGATCAGCAACATTTGAAGCTTCATCCAATAGCAAAGAATTTATTTCCCTATCCACTTTGAAAAATGATTGTATCATTACAGATGTGCTTCCTCTGTCTTCTGCTAGTGAAAAATGTTTGTTACCCAAAATATCATTAATGCAAAATATAATTTTTAGATTTATATAATGCAAAAAAACAATTCTAAAAAATTAATTATCCATCAACTGAAAAAGAGTGAATAAACTATGAGTTACTACTCTACGGAAATTCTTTATGGAACAACTAAAATTATATATCTATTACAATTAAATACAAGATTATAAACAGCTAAAAGTGCTACTTTTTTACTCCAGAAAATTAATTTTCACAATCATTAATACTTATTTAATTTATGCAATTTTGGATAAATGTAATTGAAAAAGTGCAATATCTCGAGAACGGCTGATGGTAGCTTTATAAAGTTTATGCCATTTGTTTTCTAATAAAACATTACATACAAAATAATCATTTATGTTACATTATTAAAGGCTCTGATTTTTCAATGATATTTCCAAATTACTAATTTGAAAATTTGGGAGTCTTTGAAACTTTCGATTGCGTTCAAAATCAATAGGTTTGTTTACGATTGTAATATGCGTACCCATTTCGTTCAAAACACCCTATTCGTTTAGGAGATATCACATTAACAGACTCACGGATACACACACTAACATGCATGCACACTAACATACACACACACAGGCATCACTTCCAAAACATTCGAACACATGGCGACTTTTTTAATGTAGTGCCAGACTGACAAAAATGTTGCCGAATTGGAAAAATATCGTTAAAGTTACGAAAATGGAGTCGAATTGATGAATGAAAACAAATTAATAATTTAATAAAAATCATAGTATCATAAATTAATAAAATCTGACGTGGGCAGTACATGACTTTCCTTATATAATGCGATGAATTTACTGCTTCACAGTGAGAAAATGATGTAAAGATCCACCGTACAGTATTTGTAACGTTGAAATTTCACATTGGACGCTTTGCCGGATAACAGCACTTAAAACTATTTCGTACTTAAATACCTTATATTTCATGCAATTCTAAATTAACAATTAGCAATATTGATAGCATTTTCAATAAGCAATATAGTTCATATATTAAAATATTTTAATAATAAACTCACCAATTAGGCGTCATTTTCTTTCACTTGGCTTCATTTTTGCAATTTTGATGATATTTTTGTCGATTTGAGGCTAAATTACCAAGTTGGCGATATTGCGCTAGATTATTCGCCAAGTTCGTTAAATGTATCGTCTAACCAAATGGAAAAAAATCATTTCTATATCGTTAAGTGTTAGAAACAAAGGGAGAGAAGCGCATTTCTTATATATTAGAAAGTATGTCTGTCATGACGGAATTAAAAATGCGCAAAATATTGCCCCTCATTTAACATAGTTTTTATTAGTGCCAACATAAACGTCATAGTGCCAACATTTACGTCAATTTGACAATATTTAAAAAATCGCCAAATTAGCGACATACCGCCAAATTTTTCGTCATGTATTACAGACGGACGGAGAAATGAGTTATTCTTATAATCAATTTTTATGTTCTTTCCAAGATATTAGATTTTCATCAATTAGTCATCATTTTCATTAATTTATTTTCATTTTTATCAATTTAACGACAATTTTATCAATTTCGCGACATTTTCGTCAATGTGGCAACATTTGAAAAAGCCGCCAAGTTGGAAATATTCCGCCAAATTATGACGTCAGATTTTTGCCAAGCGTTACTGACGGTGAAATATAGATTATTCTTATAGTAGATTCTTATATTCTTTCCAAGATATGGAATTTTAATCAATTAGTCTTCCTTTTCTATGCTTTAGAGTCATTTTTATCAATTTGTCAATATTTTCGTATATTTAGCAACATTTAAAGAAAGTCATCAAATTGGTGATATTTCGCCAAATTCGTCACCAGAATTTCGTCAAACGCGATGAACGGAGAAATAGGTTATTCTTATAGTAGATTCTTATATTCTTTCCACGATATTGAATTTTCATCAATTAGCCATCATTTTCTTTGAATTAGCGTCATTTTTTATCAATTCGGTGATATTTTCGTCAATGTAGCAACATTTAAAAAAGTCACCAAGCTGGCGGTATTCCGCCAAATTCGTCGCCAAAATTTCGTCAAGCATTATGAATAGAGAAATAGGTTATTCTTGTAGTAGATAAACGAGTAGTGGCGTTAAAATACAGAACTATTAACCAAAGTATATTTTCTTGTGATTTGAACGAGCTAGATGCACGGAATGATGATAACAAATTTATCGCATAATATTACATATGAAATGTTAACATATTTCACACTAGTTAGTAATTTTTGTCTTTTTGACTGTGAATGAATAAACTGTGAAAGAGTTAAGGAATTTAAATATTTGGGTTTACTTGTTACTAATAATAATGAGATTAAACTAGAAATTAGAGCAAGAATTTCTGCTGGAAACAGATGTTATTTTGCCTTGCAGAAACTATTGAGCTCAAGCTATGTAAATATTAAACTCAAAATACTCATCTATAAAGTGATAATAAGACCAATTGTTCTATACGGATCGGAGACTTACACTTTAATTAAAAGAGATACCGGTCTTTTGGGAATATGGGAGAGAAAAATTCTGCGGCAAATTTTCGGAGCAATATGAGAAAATGGACATTGGAGGAGTAGAACAAATAAAGAGGTTTATGAAAGATATAAAGACATAGATATTGTTACAACTATAAGAAAAAAAAAAGAATTTAATGGCTCGGACATATGATGAGAATGGAGGAGAGGAGAGTCACTAGAAGGCTTTTGGAAGGAAACCCAGGAGGGTCAAGATCTTGAGGAAGACCTAGGGTCAGATGGAAAGAACAGGTAGAGGAGAATTTGAAATTGCTTGGTATTAGCAATTATAAGAGGAAAGCGGCCAATAGAAAGGAATCGTCAAAAATCTTAAAGGAGGTCAAGGCCCTACAAGGGCTGTAGTACCATGATGATGATAGTACTTTTTTAAAAATTTTATATGATTTTTGATAAATGTATTTGAAAACTTGCAATATTTGGAGAACGTTTCATGTGAGCGTTTCCAAATTTATGTCAATCGTTTCCTAATAAAAAATTACATTATAAATGATTATTTACTTAACTTTATCGAATGTTTTGATGATTTCCTTCAAAATTTCATTTCAAAATTTGGGGATGGTCTGAAAATTTGATTGAGTATAAAACAGCAGGCTTTCAGTGTTCTCTGATTGTAGTTTTTGTGCCAAATTTCGTTTAAATCGTTCCATTCGTTTGTGAGATAGAGTCCTCAAAGTCTCTCTCTCTCTCTCTCTCTGTCTCTCTCTTACACACACACACACACACATAGACACACACATACACATCACCTCAAAAACGTTCGATTCGTGTTCAAGATTGCTTGAATCGTGCTTTCCCGTCGAAAACTCGAATTCGAATTTTCGATCCCGTCACAACAGCACATCACAGAAAGTTTTCTGCTATGTAAAGAATTTAACAAAAAAACATTTTTCATTATTGATTATAGCACTCGTATCTGAATTGATCCCATTATTCTACTGTTCCTTTTATGCACACTGGAACAACTTCATCAAAATTTAAATTTTAGCGTAAATTTCCAGCAGCTGCTGACATAAAAACATACACAGACCTCTCTACCCATGGTCCCTGTGGATGCCTCCCCCACTGGGTTCCGGTCTAAATTAGGTGGCACTTCCCGGCCGTCCAAACAGTTACCTTACACCTTTCTGGTAGGTCGGACAGTCTGGGTCTCAACAACAACAGACCTCTCTACCCGTACTCCGTATTCAAATTGCCTCCTATGAATCTGAAGGCCAGAGAGAGAACCGCCGGCCTATAGGTGGGCATTGCAACTCTCAAAATAGCTCATACTGATATAATAACTGTATTTGCCATTATGGGAAATTTCTTATAAACTTGGTTTGGAAATCACTGTGTTTCCTAAAGGAAGAGAACTAAATTTTCCTTTAATAATAAAAATATCCAAAAGAAGGGTTTAGAGTGCAGTGTAAAATTAAGTTTCCTTAATTTTGTCCTTTTATAAAACATAGCAAGAAATGGACTGCTGTTGCTCCCTAATTATCTACTTCAATAACTTTTAACAATAATGCACTGCTACTTAACAGCGCTGGTAATTTATACCAAATTCCTACACCACATATAAGAACTTACCTCATTTTATATAGTAACATCTTGAAAACTCGAAGACGAAAATTTACAAAAAGTTCAAAGTTCTGAGAGTTTCACATTTATTATTGGATGCCAAAAACATGAGATAAAAATGGGTTTCTTTAATAATAATTTTCGCAGACGATAAGATTGAAAAATAATAATTTTAGCGATTTTATTTCTTAGATCAGAAAACTTTCTTCAAGAGATTATGAAAGTTTTTATGAAAGCACTTCAGATGTTGCTGAGGATAATATTTTTTTATTTTCCCTACATAGTAAAAGGGGAGGTATTGATGAGACAGAAAATATCACACTAGAATTTGATGAATGCATACGTTTTAAACATCTCTGGATCAATAATATTTTCAACAATTTACACTCGGTTGCTAAAAAATATATGCACTAAAAACTGAGTTGCAGCCGTAAAACGCAATTCTCCCAGTGCTGATGGCTGCCGCATACGTGTATGAAGGAGGACTGGCTAACGTTCCGATCTCGCATTTGTTGTTACGCGGCGAACGGCCATGACACGTGTTGTAACAAACCGAGGAGCCATCCCGTAGAACAGTCGATCTCTTCTAGTTGTGTTGCAAGCCAGTCTGACAACAATATTCTGCAGGCAATTGTTTTGAGTATGCTGTCAAGCAACATAAGTTCCATTTACCAACAAGACAACTCTCGACCACATACTGCACGACTTTCTGAACAATGTCTTCGAACATTTAATACCCTCTCATCGTCATCTAGGTCCCCATACCTATCACAAATAGAACGCATTTGGGGCATGCTGGAAGAGCCATTGCAGCCTTCTCAGAGTACCACTAAATTAGCTGACCAGTTGTAACATTTGGGCAGAACCCTTTGCTAAGGAACACAAGCAACTTAATTGACTGTATACAGCACCGAATGTTGGCTTATATAGTTACCATGGGAGGATTTACCACTTACTAAAATGTCATCTTCTTGCAGCCACCATTTTTTAATAAAACACTATTTTGCTCCCAAATTCGAATCATTTGCATATCGCCTCATATGATACATATATACCGAGTTTCGCGGCTGTAGCTCAGTTTTTTATGGGTGCATATGTTTTTTTGCAACGGAGGTACTTGTTTCTGTCTTCTGAAACAAATTGGGAAGATCGAATTAAATTTGGTATAATTATTTCAATCGGTGAACATTAGAGACCTATTCATTATTACGGTGAACAAACATATCAAGAGAATTAGCTTAAATTTTTTCACATTTTAATAAACATTTTAATTCGTTGCTCAAGTTTTATTTGTGTGTGTCTGTGATTGTTTTCCACTCTGTGTGCGTGTGTTTGTTTATCTCTCTGTGTGTGTGTGTCCGTGAGTCTGTGTAAGAGGTACGTCATGTACAAATAGAGCGTTTTAAACGAAATTTTGTATAAAAATTACAAACAGTGATTACTGGAAGCCTATTGATGTTTAACGCAATCGAATGTTCCAAAGATGCCCAAATTTTTGAATGAAATTTTGAAAAATTATCAAAAAATCCGAACCTTCAATAATGTTACGTAAATAATCATTTATTATGTAATTTTTCATTAGAAAACGATTACCACAAATTTTAGAACGTTAGCATGAACTGTTATCTAGATATTACACATTTTTCAAATAAATTTGTAAAAAAAATCACGTAAAATAAAAGAAGTATTAAATGTTGTCGATGTCGAAGGCCCAGACCACACAGCCAACCCTAGGGCTTACGGCAGTTTAATGTGTGGCCGGGAGAGGAGGTTAGCCGAAACCGTCCTCCAGTCAGTCACCAAGTTTCAGTCTGCAATTATTTAAAATTCAATAAAGTGGTTACATGGTAAATATATATACAGACAGTTTTAGAGTTTTACATAAAATACAGTGGGAAGGGAGGCAAAGAAACGTAGATTTTAACAAATTTTGAATTTTGAGGTAAAAATTAAATTATTTTCTTAAAATGAAATTAAATTTATGTAAAACGTATGGCCAAAAGAATCCGAGCAACCGCGGGAAAAGGGACAATACAGTAAAAACCAACAAAAGAAAGCAAAAAGAACATAGCTGAATAAAGGTTACAATCTGTTGAGGTAACCGGATAAAGTTAAGTGCAATACAGCACTACATGTACATGGTAAGACTTTCAAATATATGAACAGCCGAGGAACACAGGGAAAACAGATATATACAAGAGAGGAATATAAACAGGAAACAAAATATACAAAAGACGGACACCAAAAAGTGTAAGTACAGAAACAATAAGAGACAAACGCCTGGAACAGGGAGGACAACATTGACCGAAGGAAATTGAAAGCAGTTGGCACCAAGCTTGCTAAGGAACCTGATTGGAGATTTCTCTCGCAATTAAAACACAGTTTTTCAACCTATTTAAAAGAATTTTATTGGTTCTGACACCAGAGAACCAAGTCGCACGAAGATTATCTGGAGGACGGGTTAAGTGAAATTTTGAGGTATGGGGGCAATTAAAGACGTAATGATCTACGTCACCATATGAATTACAAAGACAATTTGAAGAACGTTTATGTTTGAAAAAATGAAGATAGTCAAGAAAAGGACCATGACCCGTTAAAAAATAGATTAAGAATTTGTTATAAATTTGAAAATTGGGGTTGACTTTGGGTAAATAGCTTAGAATTCTGGCAGGGTCATGAGTCCGGGGGGAAATATAATCATTAAGAAGAGATTGCCAATTTTTAAGAAGGAAAGATTTACAATTATTAATCAAAAAGGAGTAGGGAAAAGGTATAAGGAGTGGGGTGCCGGAGATCGTAGCTTGTTTGGCCAGTTCATTGGCGACTTCGTTGCCCTGAATGTTAGAATGGGCCTTGACCCAGGATAAGTTAATTAATGATTTGTAGGGGTGAGCATTAGTTTTAATTTTAGATAGAAATTTCGTTTTATTCTTGATAGATTTAAAAGCCGAAATAGATGACTGACTGTCCGAAAAGATGTTGATTTTTAAATTGTTTTTGCCGGCCCAGAGGATGGCCTGGTTGATGGCCTCATGTTCGGCTTGAAAAACTGTGTTTCCAGTTCTAAGTTTAAAGGATAATGATTCGATCAGTCGATCATTTTCGAAAATGCATATTGATAAACCTACATTATTATCCAGTTTTGACCCATCTGTGAATACATTAAACCTAGAAAACGAGGAAGGGTTCGAGGAAGAAAAATTTAAAACACGAAGGGGAGGAGGAAGGCTAGAAAGAGAACAAAGGGAATCAAATTGATCAGGGGGGGGGGAATGGAGGGGTCCGAAAATAAGTTAAGTTTATGTTTCCAAAAGTTATATTTAATAAAAAGAGTTTTAATGACTAAATGGACAGAGGGAATACCGGTAATTGAAAAAAGAGAAATGTTCGAAGTTGTCCGAAAGCCAGGGCAGATTTTTAATAAAAAGATTCTTTGTAATGAAGTAAGTTTTGAAATTTGATCCCGTGTGAGATTACCCCCCCAAACCCCAGATCCGTAAATAATAACCTTTTCAATTACAGTCAAGTACCATATTTTTAAAAGATCTTTATTAACCCCCCAGTTATTCCCAGAAATTTTTCCAAATGTTGAGGACAACTTGAAACATTTTTCTTTTAAGTAGAATATGTGAGCGCTCCATTTTAAGTTATTGTCAATTATAATACCTAGGTAGTTAAGAGTTTTGGAAATTTTGATGGGTTTATTCTGAAGTCTAATACATCGATTATATTTTCTTTTGGATCTGTATTTGTTGATAATAATGCATTTTGATTTTTCGTGGGAAATTGAAAGTTTCAAGGAAGTGAGGGAATCCGAGATGAGACGAAGAATTTGATTTGTGTTTTGGGTGGTAAATTTAATATCGGAACCAGACGTGACCACGGCCAGATCATCCGCAAAGGCCTGCAGGTAGAAGAGGTCGTTGTTAAGGGTTAAGATACTATTGAAATAGATATTCCACAGGATCGGAGAAATTACCGAACCCTGTGGAGCACCCATAGAAAGTAATTTAGAGAGGGACAAATTGTTACCGGTAAAAGTGATGGAACGGGAGGACAAATATGAATAAATAAAAGCACGAAAAGGGAGAGGGAGGTTAATTTTTTCAAAAGTAGAGGGAAGAACATTCCAATTTAAGCTGTCAAAGGCCCCGCAGATGTCTACCGTATTAAATGTTGTGAAATATGTTCACTTTATGTAATGGTATGCGATAAATTTGTTAATATATTTTTCATGGATCTAGTTCTTTCCATTTAAGAGACTAGATACTTTCGGTAATACATTTGTATTTTGACGTTTAGCAAATCGCCAACAGCCATTTATATGTAAGAAATCCTTTTTTTTCTGTTTTCTGTAACACTTGACAATAAATTTGAAGAACTTGGCGATTCGTTTAGCGAAATATCGCCAATTTGTCAATATTTTCCACCAGATTTACGAAAATATCATCAAAATTAAAAAAAAAAAATTCCAAATAGATGAATTAATTATTAAAATGGACTATTAATTGTTAAAACGAACTATTAATTGTTAAAATGTTTCATATGGACTATTGCGCATTCGGGATGCTATCCATATTGATACTTGTTAATTTAAAGTTGCGCAAAATATAAATTGATTGGAGACTTGGAAATAGTTTCAACTTTTGTCATTCGGAAAAGCGCCAAAAGTGCCATTGAACGCTAAAATACTGTGCATGAATCTTATACATCATGTTTTCACTGTGAAAGAAGAAAATTCATTGTATTATATAGGAAAATTCATGTCTGTCCACGTCAGATTTTTATATATAAGGTTGGAAGATATTATCCTTCACATTGCAGTAACATTTTTTCCTTATCATTTTTATTAACACTTTACAACAAAGTTGAAAAGTGTTTATGACTTCATCCATTCTGTCTGTCTGTCCGTTAGCACGATAACTGCCGTAAAAATGACTTAATCAAAATGAAATTTTAGTATGTTGTTCAGACGGTCTGTAGGACCTATGGGAATATAAATGAATAATATCACCCAATTAGTTTTGGATTGAACCCGGATGGAAAAAATGAAATACATTGAGCCCTATGGGACCTAATTTTTCAAACATTTTTACGCGAATTTAAAATTCACAAATTGCTTCGAAAATTTTAGTTAATATTCAAATTGTTCCATAAAATATATCAGAAAAAAATTCAGTAAAATATATTCAGTAGTTTTTAAATAGAAATTAAAATATTAATTACACCTCTTTATTAAGCGATCACTTGAACATGATATGAAAAGATCTCATGACCCACTTCAAAACGATATATGGCATCCATATTGTCTCAAAATCGTGATTTTCGAAGTTCTTTTTAATTCATATTGAGTGTTGTATCTGTCCTAAAACCACTTTATTTTTGCTTAGATTCTATGCATCTACATACTGAAACAACGCAATTACAATATATGTGAGTTTAAATGATCATCCAAATTTGATTATTTCTACAACGAAGCCTATTTTTCACCTATGTAAAATGTAAACAGCAAAATATGTAGAATGAGTTGTATTAAAATTGCTGTATTTCTTTAACACAAAATTATTTAGCTCATGGAGTTTGCACAGCTGATATGAATGAAATATTCATTGATTTTACAGAGAGAAGGACGATTTTTTTCGATGAAGTTTTAAGCATAGAGTTTAATTACTTGTAGCTCCATGGTCTTAATTTTTAAATAAAATAAATTATTACTTTCCTTATATACATAATGTATAAGGAAAGTACTGTGACGGGGTCGAAAATTCGAAATCGAGTTTTCGATGGGAGAGCACGTTTCAATCATCCCTGATCACGAATCAAACATTTTTGAAGTGATGTCTGGCTATGTGTGTGTGTGTGTGTGTGTGCGTGTCAGTGAGACTGTGGAGACGATAACTGACGAACTAATGTATCGATTCGAACCAAATTTGGTACAAAAATCACAATATGTAAACACTGGAAGCCTATTGTTTTAAACGCAATCGAATGTTCAGAACCCCTCCCTAAATTTTCGAGTGAAATTTTGAAAAAATCATCAAAAATTCAAAGTTACGAAAATAGACATTTCTTATGTAATTTTTCCTTAGAAAACGATTGACATAAACTTTAGAACGCTAGCATGAAGCGTTCTCGAGATATTGCACATTTTTCAAATAAATTTATCAAAAAATTTCCTAAATTAAAAAAAGTATATTAACTCTTGAGAAACATGTTCACTTTTCATATGTAATACCATGCGATAAATTGGGTGACATCCTTCTCGTGGATCTAGCTCATTCCATCCATGAAAAAAGATACTTTGAGTAATACTTTTGTATTTGAACGCCAATAGTCATTTATCTGCTGTAACAACTTATTTCTTCGTCCATAACTCTTGGCGAGATTTTGGCGACGAATTTGGCTGAATGTCGCCAACTTGGCGACTTTTTGAATGCTGCCAAATTAACGAAAATCTCGCCAAATGGATAAAAATGACGCTAAATCAATGAAAATGACGACTAATTGTCGAAAATTCAATATCTTGGAAAGAATATTAGTATCTACTATAAGAAAAACCGATTTTTTTACTGTAAAAGTAGTAAATTTATTACATTATATAAGGAAAGTCATGTGTTGCCCACATCAGATTTTTATAGTATTGTGATGAATGAAATTAATGGGAATATACACTGAAGAGCCAGAAAAACTGGTACAGTCGGGCGTGTGCAAATAATGGAGGTATGCAACCAATTAGCGTAACGCGATGCGGTCGACAGTGGGTATATAAGACAACAAAGTGTCTGAGGAGGCTATTAGATCGGTTCTTGCTGCTACAATGGCAGGTTATCAAGATTTAAGTGATTTTTTACGGGGAGTAATAGTCGACGCACGAGAGATGGGGCATAGCATTTCTGAAGTAACGATGAAATTTGGATTTTTGCGCACGACCATTTCAAGAGTGTACCTCGAATATCAGGTTTCCGGTAAAATCTCAAATCTCCGACAGCGGTGCGGCAGGAAAAAGACCTTGACAGAACGCGATCATCGACAGCTGAAAAGAATCGTTACACGAGATAGACGTGCAACACTTCCTCAAATTGCTGCGGATTTGAATGCAGGGCCATCAACAAGTGTCAGCGCACCCTCATTGCAACGTACCCTATGCAACGTACCCTCATTGATATTGATTTATACTTCATTGGCTCTACACGATATTAGGTAGGTGTACCAGTTTTTCTGGCTCTTCAGTGTATTTATGAATGAAATGCTGCTTTTATAGAGAGATCCAGGCGTGTTATTTTTTCTATGACGTCATTTGAATGAATTTCAGTTGTTTTCGATGAAGTTCTCAAATATAATAAATTATTGTAGTATTATGATAATTTTAAAAACATTACCGAGGAATGTATCGCATTTCAGAGATGTTTAAACCAGGCAATTTATATTTCAATGCTGTCATTTGAATGAAGTTCATTTTTTTCGATGAAGGTTTAAGTTTTCAAATATAATAAATTAATGTAGTATTGTGATAAGTTTTAAACTATTACCGAGGAATGTATTGCATTTTAGAGATGTTTAAATAAAATTGCATTGAAGTTGCAAAGTGTTTCATAATCAATGCTTTAAGCATGATTGATCTTTCTTGTTGGTAATGATCCAATTTTACCAAAAAATCCGGACCATAGCTTTCAATACTATCAATAAAAATGTAGCGGCGTTGTTCCGGGAGTTAAAGCGGCGGTAAATTGAATTTATTAATCTAAAATAATAGCAAAATAATAATAATCTAAGAAAATAAGAAAAATATTAATCTAAAAAATAACAAAAAAACATGTTGTTACGAACGTATCCTCTAGAATTGTGGGTGTAGACGCAGGATACAAGGATGAGTCCCAGTTTCTGGATAACTTATGTTTATTCACAAGCATAAAGTAAACAGGAACGATATACAATCAAACAGCACTTAAATGCTCCTCTCATTTCACAGAACAAGGGATATTATTCTCAAAATACTGAAGAAAATAATTTCACAAAATAACCGTTACTATCCTTAAAACATTGACAAAAATCATAGTCCAATGTAGCTGGTGTCACGGCCATTGGTCAGCTCCACACCAACGGAGGGATAAGTCTCTTTATAGTCGAGGCTCTAAAAAAACTTTTGGAAATCTCTATATCTCAAAGAATAATTGTTCTATCGAGAAGTTTTTGGAACATTCCGGAAGACGCCAAATTGGTGATAATTTGCCAAATCTGGCAACCCTTCTTCTAACTGGAAGATCCTGGTAACCCGGGGCTCACGTCATCCTCACGTCATGGACTGTGTTTTCTTCGCCTGGCCTTCGAGACAGACTAATGAGGAGGCGCCAAAGGGAATATTGCGCATTCACAGCATTATCATTCATATAAATAACAGAGAAAATTGCACGCAATGCAGTTGGGCACGCAATCGGTTACTTGCGGAGCTTTACGCGATTCCCCGTACATGGAGTGGTGTCAATAGGTAGTAAAGCCTCCTTCCCCTCGTTCATGGGTATGCCTCAGTTTTTATAACAGCGCCTTATGGGGGACCGCGAGCAGTCGGAAGAAAACTAAGTTTATTCTAAAAATGTAAAACATGGCTCGGATTAACAAAAAGTTTATTAATCAAGGGATGGGTTTTTGAAAATATTTTTTTTATGAAGTAGTCAGTGATATATTTAGGAGCTGCTGTTAAAGTATGAACGTTGGATGGCACGTCAATGTTTGTATATAGTAATATAAATGTTAAGGAGGTTTCAAACTCACGAAAAGTATATATTTTCAAAAATTCACGAAAATTTGTGTATTAGTCTTATGGACTTCATGCGCGCTCGCACGCCCAGACACACACACACACACAGCCATATTCCTGTTTTATGTGAGAAGATTGAGTGGAATCTTTGTAAATACTTTTTACCAGAAACATATGAGCCTGATTTTAAGAATCATCTTCATACATTATAGCTATAATAGAAATTTTACTTCTCTACAAGCAGCGTGATCTATTTTAAAGGAATAAAATGTTTTCATCCAATTTAGTACGATTATATTAATAGGTAACTACACAAAATAGATTGAAAAGAAAAGTCGCAAAAATTTTAGCGAGAATTGAAAATTATTTAATTTTTCAGCCATATCGGAATTTGCAAATCTGTAACGGAGATCATGTGTTAATAAAGATATTTTCTTAAAAGAATGCTTTTAAACTGAATATAGAAACTATCCATGCTTTAATTTATTACTTTCCTCATATACATAATGTATAAGGAAAGTATTATGACAGGATCGAAAATTCGAATTCGAGTTTTCGACGGGAGAGCACGTTTCAAGCATCCGTGATCACGAATCAAACATTTTTGAAGTGATGTCTGTGTGTGTGTGTGTGTGTGTCAGTGAGTCTGTGGAGACGATATCTCACGAACGAATGGAGCGATTCGAATGAAATTTTTTACAAAAAGCACAATCCGTAAATACTGGAAGCCTATTGTTTTAAACGCAATCGAATGTTCAGAACCCGTCCCTAAATTTTCAAGTGAAATTTTGAAAAAATCATCAAAAAATCAAAGTTACGCAAATAGACATTTCTTATGTAATTTTTCCTTAGAAAATGATTGACATAAACTTTAGAACTCTAGCATGAACCGTTCTCGAGATATTGCACATTTTTCAAATAAATTTATCAAAAAATCCCCTAAATTAAAAAAAAATATATTAACTCTTGAGAAACATGTTCACTTTTCATATGTCAATATCATACAATAAATTTGATGACACCATTCTCGTGGATCTAGCGCGTTCCATTCATGAGAAAAGATAATTTGAGTAATACTTTTGTATTTAAACGCCAATAGTCATTTATCTACTATAAGAATAAGTTATTTCTCCGCCCATAACGCTTGGCGAGATTTTGGCGACGAATTAGGCGGAATATCGCTAACTTGGCGACTTTTTTAAATGTTGCCAAATTAACGAAAATCTCGCCAAATAGATAAAAATGACGACTAATTGACGAAAATTCAATATCTTGGAAAGAATATATATATACTATAAGAATAACCTATTTTTTTTTTGCTGTAAAATTAGTAAATCCATTGCATTATATAAGGAAAGTCATGTGCTGCTCACATTAGATTTTTACTAATATAAACCCATTGATTTATCTGTCTGTTTATCTATCTATCTCTGGGTAAGACTGCTGTAATATGTTGCTAAACGTATTTCAATCATGGATAAATATTTCAATTTAGATACTAATCCAGACCATCAGCATTTTCCTAACCCTCCACATGAGCAGTAAATTTTTAAAAACGAAATATTTCAAATGTAAATTATTGTTCTGTTAAACCATTTCTAATCAGAGTGATCGCATTGTCGAAAACAATAAATGTAAATATTTTGTCTTTTCAAATTATTTTCAATTTTTCTTCCTTAGCAATCTTAAGTTCACAGTTATTTTCTCTTCCAAAGGCTTAGGTAAAATTAAAAACAACTTATTTCTTTTAAAACAGACGTCAGGGTTATATTCTAGTATATGTATATTAAAATTAAATTCTTTTCCTAAAATTTCTGGAATGTAACGCTGCTCAAATATGATATTGAATCGTGCAAACATCATATGAACTTTTCCCATCAAAATGTGCATTGCCTCGGAAGATGAGAAGATAGTAAAATTTTACAAGTATTGTGTTACAGTTTTATGCGAAAGGAAGATAAAAACAAATATTTTTTCGGGAATAATAATTTTTGCCGACAAATATTTTTTTAAAAGATCAGATGCTTTTTAAATTTGGACACTTTTCTTTGAACTCGTTAAGGCTTTATAAAAAAGTATCATTGCATAATTTTTTCTAAGGTAAAGAATCTAAGGTAAAGAATAAGGTTTAAAGAATCTCATAATTTTTTCATAAGGTATGTGACATAAAAGTATAAAAATAAATTCAATTTTTTACTACTGTACAAAGATTTTCCGTTACGAAAGGAAAATTTAATATTTTATGATTAAATATCTGACAAATTTTGAACAAATGTATGTGAACGCTCTGGATTAATAATCATATCATGTTATATTTAATATACCTGAATGTAACTTCATATTTAGCAAGGAGTTACATTTTCTTTCAAGTGACTGGTGTGAAATGCATAAAACTGAACCTTGCTTTGATGTAATGCTTTCGATACTACTGAGCAATATTATGCAATGCATCGATATTGCTTATCGATATGATATAGCTGAGTAAGACTAACTGACTAAGGGATATTCCAAACTGCTGAAGGTAGAAACTTGAAGCTTTGCATTCACGTAGGGACTTGACTTATAAGCAGTGAGAAAAAAAGGTTAATCATGGAATTTTACTAAAAAAATTTATAAATCTTGAATATTATGTTCCAACATTTTTACTTTCCCTATATACACTCCTTTTCAAAAAATAAGCACGAAATATAAATTCTCAGATCACGAGCGGACGATTGAATTTTATTGGATAAAACTTGCTGTATACTTCGAGTACAATATGCAAATATAAAAATACTTGCATAATATCAATTGGCTTCGTGCCAAATATGTAAATCAGCGTCTTGTTAAAAGCAGGTGTTTCTTTCTGTGCGTCTTTAGTTCTACTACAAAAGTTAGGGTAAAAATCCGAAATGAGCCGTGGGGAGGTTAGAATCCAGCCAATCTATTGGAGAAATTGCTGAAATTACAGAGTCCACCATTCTGGGATTTGACGCTTATGGACCCAATTCCAAAACAACAGAACAATAAGCAGAAAGCCAGGTTCGGGTCGCCCCGAGTTACAACATCTTCCGATGACCCGCTACTTAGCGTTACTGGTTAAACGTAACAGGCAAGCAACAGCACCTACTTAACGTTCTAGCTTCGCTGCAGTTACAGTTAGGCATGTATCCGTTACAACTGTGAAAAGGAGATTGCACGCACATGGCTTTTATGCGTGGAGGCCAAGCATTTGTGTTCTATTGTCTGCGAGGCACAGAGCAGCCCGTCTCCAAGGGTGTCAGGAATATGTCAGTTGGACCACAGACGATTGGAGCAATGTCCTAATCACCGATGAGTCCAGATTCGCTTTGCAGTCGAACAATCGACGGATTTTTATGTGGAGAGAGGATGGTACACGGTATCAAATGATTAACATCATCCAACGTCACTCATTATCTGGTGGTGGTATCTTTGTATGGGCTGGGATTTCCATTGGCGGACGTACTGACCTCCATTTCTTCCTCAGCGGTACTGTGGCTGGTCAAAGATATCGGGACAAAAGCCTTGGTCACTATGCTCACCCATATGCGGGTGCAATAGGTACTGAGTTTGTTCTTATGGACTACAATGCCCGGCCACATAGAGCTCATATCGCAAGCGATTACCGGATAATAGAGGGAATCTAGCGAATGGAGCGGCCAGCGTATTCTCCAGCCCTAAACCCAATAGAGTAAGTATGGGATGCTCTCGGGAGAGCCGTAACTTCCCAAAAAACCTTTCCAAGCACTAAATAAGAGTTCCAACGTGCTCTGATACAAGAGTGGCGACTACTAGCTTCCGATCTCATTGAACGTTTAATCGGTGGCATGATTCGTCATTGCCAAGTCTGTATTAGTGTGAGATGAGGTCATATTCTTTATTGACAGACATTTCACATTCAAAACTATAACTTAACGTTTTCTTCATATTTTTTTTAAATTTCTTTTTAATGTGTAAGTATATATGCGAAACTATTTTTTTTTGTACGCAAATAATAGGTAGAGTCCTATTCTATGTTACTGTAAAGTTTGGAATAAATTGTTGCAGTCACTTCAGATGTGTGCCTGATTGTGCTTATTTTTTGGAGGAGAGTATACTGGAATAATGTATAGGGAAATTATTTCGACAGGTCGAAAATTCGAATTCGTATTTTCGACGAAAGATAACGTATCAAGCATCCCCGAACTCGGAGCGAACTTTTTTGAGGCAATGTCTGTGTGAATGTGTGTGTGTCTGTGAGTTTGTGGATTTGATATCTCATGAGCGAATGGAGTAATTTAAACAAAATTTGGTACAAATATTACAATCAGTGAATACGGGAGCCCTAATGATTTTTGGCGCAATCAATCAAATGTTCAGAAGATCCCGAAATTTTCGAATAAAATGTTAAATAATGTTACGCAAATGATCATTTCTTGTGCAATTTGTCGTTAGAAAGAGAACGACATAAACCTTGATATTGCACATTTTCCAAATAAATTTATTAAAAAATTACATAAAATTAAAAAGTATTACATATTGCAAAATATGCTCACTTTTTAAATTTGTTAACATTATATTCGTGGATCTAGTACGTTCCATTCGACAGAAAATATATTTTGGATATTAGTTTTATATTTTGTTTCTCAACAATTTGCAAATAGCCATTTATATCTCTGTTTGTCTGTAATGATTGGCGATAAGTTTGGCGAAATTAGAGACTAAAATAACGAAATATCGCCAACTTGGACGATATTTCGCTCCAGATTGACGAAAATATTATCAAATTTGCAAAAATGACGCTAAATTTACGAAAATAACTCCAAATTTATAAATTAACTATTCAAATATTTAAATATATGGACTATATTGTCTAAATTGCGGATGCTATCAGTTATGAGAATTGTCAATTTAGAGTTATACGAAATATAAGCTAATTGAGTACTTCGAAATAGTTTTACATGTTATCATCAGGAAAAGCGCTAAATGATAATCAATTCAACGTTAAAATTATTGTGCCGTGGATTTCATACATCATTGATTCGCGATGAATTCATTGCATCATATAGGAAAAGTCATGTGCTTCTCGCATCATATTTTTGAACTATAATTCGAAAAAGGCTATTCACAAAACATTAGTTTCAATACCATCATCTAAAATTTACTTAATTAATTCTATTGGTGTACGATAAACGGTTTTTCAGAGGATTGAATTTATAGTTTTAGCAGACGATTTTTAACACTTTACGACATTGTTGAAAGAGTTTATGACTTTGTTCATTTTGTCTGTCTGTCTGTCCATTCGCACAACTGTCGTAAAAATGACTTTATCAAAATGAAATTTTAGTATGTTGTTGAGACGGTCTCTGGGACATATGGAGATAATATCATCCAATCAGTTTTGGATTGAACCCTGGATGAAAAAAATGAAATACATTGAACCCTATGGGACTTCATGTTTCAAACATTTTTTAAGTGAATTTAAAATTCATAAATTGATTCGAAAATTTTAGGAAATATTCAAATTACTCCATAAATAAATAAAAAAAATTTCAGCAATATATATCTCGGTAGTTTTTAAATAAAAATTAAAATAATAATTGCACCCTTGTTATATGAAAAGATCACGTGACTCATTTAAAAATAAAAAAGGGCATCCATCTTGTGTCAAAATCGTGATTTTTATTCTTTTTAATTCATATTGAGTGTTGTATCCATACTAAAACCGCTTAATTTTTGCTTAAATTCTGTGCATCTACATACTGAAACAACGCAATTACAATATATTTGAATTTAAATGATCATCCAACTTTGATTATTTCTACAACGAAGCCTAATTTTCACTTATGGAAAATGTGAACAGCAAAATACGTAGAATGAGTTGTATAAAAATTGCTGCATTTCTTTAACGCATAATTATTTAGCTCATGGAGTCTGCAATAAAGCTGATATGAATGAAATATTCATTGATTTTACAGAGAGAAGGACGATTTTTTCGATGAAGTTTTAAGGATAGAGTTTAATTACTTGTACATCCATGGTCTTAAGTTTTTAAATAAAATAAATTATTATATTATTGTGATGAATGAAATGAATGAAAAATGTTTATGAATGAAATGCTGCTTTTATAGAAAGAGCCAGGCGTGTTATATTTCGATGACGTCATTTGAATAAATTTCATTTGCTTTCGATGAAGTTTTCAAATATAATAAATTATTGTAGCATTATGATAATTTTAAAAACATCACCGAGAAATGTATCGGTTTTTAGAGATGTTTAAATCAGGCAATTTATATTTCAATACCGTCATTTTAATGAAGTTCATTTTTTTCGATGAAGTTTTAAGTTTTTAAAATACAATAAATTAAAATATTATTGTGATAATTTTAAAAATATTACCAATGAATGTATCGCATTTTAGAGATGTTTAAATAAAATTGCATTGCAGTTGGAAAGTGTTTCATAATCAATGCTTTATGCATGATTGATCTTTCTTGTTTATATTTAGAAGTATATTGGTAAGTGTTAGAGTTGCTAAATATGTAGGCTGACTTATCAGGCATGTTGAAGCCCAGTCGGGTTTCTGCAAATACATGGGTACCATTTTGAAACCATACGTTCTAGTGTACAGGGTAACCAATGATCCGCCGATTATGTATAAGCCCTTTTTTTTCACTCTTCCTTTCTGGGGAATCGAAATAATCTAAAACATTTTCTAAAAAAATCTGATGTGGACAACACATATGACTTTCCTTATATAATGAAATGCATTTACTACTTTTACAGTAAAAAAAATCTGATGTGGGCAACACATGACTTTCCTTATATAATGTAATGAATTTACTATTTTACAGTAAAAAAAATACGTTTTTCTTATAGTAGATACTAATATTCTTTCCAAGATATTGAATTTTCGACAATTAGTCGTCATTTTCATTGATATAGCGTCATTTTTATTCATTTGGCAAGATTTTCGTTAATTTGGCAACATTTCAAAAAGTCGCCAAGTAGGCGACATTCGCCAAATTCGTCGCCAAAATCTCGCCATGTGTTATGGACGAAGAAATAAGTTATTCTTACAGCAGATAAATGACTATTGGCGTTCAAATACAAAAGTATTACTTAAAGTATCTTTTTCCATGAATGGAACGAGCTAGATCCACGAGAATGATGTCACCCAATTTATCGCATGGTATTACATATGAAAAGTGAACATGTTTCTCAATAGGAAATATTTTTTTTTATTTTATATGACTTTTTGATAATATTTTTGAAAAATGTACAATATCTCGAGAATGGTTCATGTTAGCGTTCTAAAATTTATGTCAATCGTTTTCTAATGAAAAATTACATAATAAATGTCTATTTGCGTAACGTTATAAGCGGTTTTGATTTTTTGACGATTTTTTCAAAATTTCATTCGAAAATTTAGGGGGGTTCTGAGAATTTGATTGCGTATAAAAACAATAGGCTTCCAGTGTTTACGGATTGTGATTTTTGTACCAAATGTTGTTCGAATCGGTCCATTCGTTCGTCAGTTATCGTCTCCACAGACTCACTGACACACACACACACACAGACATCACTTCAAAAATGTTTGATTCGTAATCAAGGATGCTTGAAACGTGCTCTCACATCGAAAACTCGAATTCGAATTTTCGACCCCGTCACAATACTTTCCTTATATATTATGTATATAAGGAAAGTAATAATTAGAGCAAAGCACGTGCCCACAGTTAATTTGTTATCATTTCTTAAAGTAATAATACCAACAAAACTAACTCTAAGAAATTACGCTTTCACCTTCGGTGGGTTTCAATTCAACATGCCTGCGGAGTCAAGGTTCTTTAATATAAGATTAGGCACTCATCCCGACAACGAATCAAATATTTGTAAGCTTGACCCCGTGAAAATTACTTTTCGTCATTTGGAAAGTCACGGCTCAGAGTAAACTTTAAGAGGAGTTGCCAAAACACAAAAAAAAAATTCGAAATTATTACAGTTAAAAATAGATTGTTAATTTTGACGTGGCAATATCCAGGCGTAAAGAAGTTGCTCAAGGATTTTAAATTGTGCTGTGCACACAGGATCCAATGACGTCCAATGAAATTTATTGACATCGGTGGGGCAAGATGACAGTCGCAGTTAACAAGTTCTGTCCCTTTAGAGACAGACCCCTAGAACAAAATACGCGCGGTCTCAATCTCCATGTCGTCATATTCGCAGAGCCAGGTAAAAATACTGAAGTCAGTCATACCACGAATGACAACTCCCTGTGACGTAAGCATTCGGGTCTGTCGTGTGGTCTGAGTTTTCAACACTTCAACTCCCTGTGACGAGTCAACTCGTATATATAGGACCCTTAGTGTGTTGACGTCCCATTTAGTGATTACACGCCATTTCAAAAGCTCGAAGCGTGTGTGGAAATGGATAGTTGATACATATCGGAGTGTATCGATACTGTATCAATATCCCTCCAGATTCTATCGAGACTGTATTGTATCGACGTACTCAATATTCTGAATCAAGATAATCCAGCTTGCTTTAGCTGGCGATTTGCAATTTTAAAAGTTGAATACAACGACTAACTCCGTCAGTACCATCCTCTTGATAAGTTTAAAATTGGATCAAAGATCTCGGTTTCGTGTTTTGGCACCGAATGCGTAGCTAAATCTGATAGGTTTGCTATGCATAAACTGTTGACTGTATTTTTCCTTTTTTCATCTTACTAAAAATTTATTATCTTAATTCGTTTATTTGTGCTCTTGCTCTTTGTGTGATATGAACGAAATGTGGAGAAGCAGCAAACTATGAATGGTAACAAAGGAAAAGGTAGAAAGGTGGAAAGGTAACAAACCGTAGAAAGGTAACAAACCGTGGAAAGGTAACAAACCGTGGAAAGGTATAAAGATTACTCTTTGTTGAAAGGTAGAAAGATAACGAACTCTGCAAAGGTAACGAATTGTTGAAAGGTAGAAATATAACGAACTGTAGAAAGGTAGAAAGATAACGAACTCTGCAAAGGTAGCGAACTGTAGAAAGGTTGAGAGATAGAAAGATAACGAACTGGGCAAAGGTAACGAACTGTAGAATGGTTGAAAGGTAGAAATATAACGAACTGTAGAAAGGTAGAAATATTACGAACTCTGCAAACATAACGAACTGTAGAAAGGTTGAAAGATAGAAAGATAACGAACTGTAGAAAGGCTGAAAGGTAGAAATATAACGAACTATAGAAAGGTAGAAAGATAACGACGTCTGCAAAGGTAACGAAAGGTTGAAAGATAGAAAGATAACGAACTGTGCAAAGGTAACGAACTGTGCAGAGGTAACGAACTGTGCAAAGTTAACGAACTATAGAAAGGTTGTAAGGTAGAAATATAACGAACTGTAGAAAGGTAGAAGGATAACGAGCTATAGAAAGGTAGAAAGATAACGAACTGTAGGAAGGTAATGAGTTGGTGTGTTTTATTAATAAACTTATACAGGGGGGTTCGAAATTCTCTGTACCAACTGTGGGAAACAGTGATAAATAAGACAAACCTTTTACGTTAGGGAAGTATGTTGACAGACGTCACAGTTTGATGCTAGAGGGCTCTATTGGTACATAAATGAAAATCAGAACGTGTGACCAACATTTTTATCTACAGAAGTTTAACAGTTTTACAGTAGTTGCTCAAAGGAGCGATCGCCAACGGTGATGAATGCCTGACAGCGTCAACATATTGACGGTCGTGCATTTTCTGGTATTTCAGGAACTCTTACAGCAGCTCTTCCGTTTCTACCAGTAGCTCCAGACGATAGATGTATGTCATCTATCTGAACAGTGTCGCTCTTTCTTTTAACCCAGACCATACGATAGACAAAAAGTTGTAAGGAAAAAATGTTTGCAAACCGGGAAAAATGTCACCCAGTTTAGAGCGGAATTGTAGATATCATAGTAGTCCTTCTTTAAGATATATGACTGGAACCCAATGAGGGTAAGCTCCCACAGCGAGAGTTTGTTTAATTGATCATGTTAAAAGTTGTAGATATTTGGATGTGTATATTTATTTTAATCTTAAATGGCGTTCCAATGTGTCTCATGTTGTGTAGTTGCTACGTCATATTTTTTATCATCTTATGTCAGTTGTATCACAGTCATTTTTAAATATTGTACACAATTTTAGGACTCAACCTATTCATTGTACGGTATTCTTATTTGGGGTGGTGATTATTTTTCTAATCTGTATCCTTTGATTAAAGTTTAGACGAAGGTGCTCTAATTGATTTTGCGTAATAGTAATGACGGCGCTCTTACTGAGTTAAGAAGACGCTTTGACATGTTAACTATTGGCAACCTTTAATTTCCAAATGCGAGTCGGCGCGGTGACTGAGCAGTCAAGGCAAGCGTTTCTTTGTACTCGCTCGGCTGATGGGTTGTGTGGGTCCCATCTGCGGTTATGGATCTTGTATTGTTGGGCGTAGTGTATTCCGTCCCCTCTGGTGCGATTGGGCAACGTCATGGGACTCCCCACTGGGTTCCGGTTTATGTCGGGTGGCACTTACCAGCCGTCCAAACAGATACCTTACACCTTCGGGTAGGTTGGATGGTCTGGGTCGAAAAACAACAACATCATGTGACGACTAAATGGTTCACGACAATGAAGGTTGATTGACGAATGATCATTGTAGTAAGTGCAACTGCTAGAAATAAAAAAATAAAATAAAATGTATTTTCTTTTTATTTAAGAATCGCAACTACTTAGAAATCAATCGTAGCACTATTTTCACTCATTCTTGCAACCCTAACTATGCTATTCCTAAAGGTAATCATAAAATGTTGCATAAGAAAATCTTGCGGTTAGGCCTTAAAATTTTTAATGTTTTACTTAATGAACAAAAGCTTGTAAAGTCATCTAACTGTTTCACGTATAAGCTGACAGTTTATATATATATATATATATATATTCATATATTAATACGAAAGTATTTGTTCATTATTCGAAGTAATTATTTATAATTTTTGTTATTTATTGTATTGCATCTGTTTCCGATCTATCTTTATTACAGTTTAACTTAGCAACCTGATTAGACTTATTAGACCATAGGTCGTATTGCAATAAAATTTTGTGTTCTGTGTTTATGTTGTGTTTTGCTGCCTGTTGTTGTGCTGCCTGGTGTTGTCTTGCTTGTTGTATTGATAAATTTAAATTTAAAGAAAAAATTGAAATTTGAGTGCCATCCGCCTCCTAACCGATTCTTGGTTGAACCGGACCTACAGATTTATCGTGCACTTTATCCGCCTACATATGGGAACAGATATGAACGGCGTCGAGGATCGAACACAGGACTATTACGTACGATCTTTCTGCCTTAATCATTTGGCTAATCCGGCCCAGACCTCGCAGCATTCTTATTTTTCGACTCAGCGCGTCCGACCTGCCCCAAATCGTAAGGTACATATTAGGACAGCCGGGTAGTGCCACCCAATTTAGACTGGAACCCAGTGGGGAAGGCATCCATAGGAATCGTACTCTCCTTTCCCTACCATCCAACCTCTCCGAAGGACTTACTCATCCACATATTTAACCACCTGTATTCGTGTGAACGCAGGGATATTTTGGGCAAAGCCGGGAGTCGAATTCGGATCGTCCGAGTGCAATCCTCGCGCGCTAACAGCTAAGCCGTCCTATCCCTTCTCTGAGAAATCGTGAATTGCTTGTCGTTACTGGCACGAAGTCTACATTACGAATGATGACAGCGAAAAATAGCCCATTGCCGCGACGGCCAACAGCGCCCTTTAATTACCAAAGTGTAACTTTTGCGGACATACATTCATAAACGAAAAAAGGCTTGTTTGAGTGCCCTTTATATCCCTTTTAAGTTTGTACAGTAAAGCTTTAAATCGCTGTATATTCTTACATATACTTTTGTCAGCGACGGGAATGAATATACGCTCTACACGCCTATTTTTACTTTCCTTATATACATAATGTATAAGGAAAGTATTGTGAAGGGGTCGAAAATTCGAATTCGAGTTTTCCATGGGAGAGCACGTTTCAAGCATCCCTGATCACGAATCGAACATTTTTAAAGTGATGTCTGTGTGTGTGTGTGTGAAAGTATGTGTGTGTGTGTGTTGTGTCAGTGAGTCTGTGGAGACGATATCTCACGAACGAATGGAGCGATTTGAATGAAATTTGACACAAAAATCACAATTCGTGAATACTGGAAGCCTATTGTTTCAAAACACAATCGAATGTTCAAAACCCCCCTAAATTTTCGAGTGAAATTTTGAAAAAATCATCAAAAATACAAAACCTTTAATAAAGTTACGCAAAAAGATATTTCTTATGTGAATCTTCCTTAGAAAACGATTGACATAAATTTTAGATTGCTAACATGGACCGTTTTTGAGATAGTTGCATATTTTTCACTTTAGAATGCTAGTATGAACTGTTCTCGAGATATTGCACATTTTTTAAATAAATTTATCAAAAAATCCCATAAATTAAAAACAAGAAAGATCAATCATGCATAAGCATTGATTATGAAACACTTTCCAACTGAAATGCAATTTCATTTAAAAATTTCTAAAATGTGATACATTCGGTGGTGATATCTTTTACATTATCACAGTACTACAGTAATTTATTATACTTAAATATTTAAAACTGTATCGAAATATAAATCATCTGATTCTCTATGCAAAATCAAGGAATATTTCATTCATATAACTTGTATTCCAGACTCCTGAGCTAAATAATTTGTGTGAAAAAAATTCAGCAATTCTTATGCAACTCACCCTACAATCGCTTGAGATATTTGCATTCTGTATAAGTTAAAATTAGGCTTCGTTGAAGAAATAATAAAAGTTTAGGGATCATTTAAAATCACAACTATTGTAATTGCATAGGCACGAAATTTAGATACACAGATAATACACAGATACACAGATAATATATGTGTGTGTCTGTGTGTATGTATTCAAAGTATTAGAATCGTGCCGAAGATCGGAACTCGAATTTTCGAAGGATCTACACGTTTTGGGACTTCTAGAACACGAAAAAACTATTTTTAGGAAGACGTCTGTATGTGTAAGGGTGTATCTGTGTATATTTCTGTGTGTCTGTGAGGATATTTCATACACTCTAATTGAAAAACTAATGGACCGAATTTCGTAAAATTTGGTAGGTATGTTTTTTCTGGGAAATCCTGATGTTCATTAGATTATAGTACGATTCGTAATAAAAGAATCTGTCTTCTTTGCAAAATGGCCGGCAGAAATTGCCTTTATCCACTCTAGCTAAAAACTAATGGAACAAATTTAACAACATTTGGTGTATAATATTTCAATAACCTACAAGTGATTTATGTACCAAATTTAACAAAATTTGGTATATAAATCATTTGTAGGTTATTCTTGTACGATTCGGGAAAAAGGAACGGGCTATTTTTGCGAAATGGCGCGCAAAAATCGTTAAATATGAAAATAAGACTACGTGTGCTCAATTATATCAATTAAATTCCAAATTTATACGTGATTTTTGACAACAAAAAGAATAAGACCAGTCCCATTACTCTAGGACTAGCCGTTCTTGAGATATTCTAGTTTTTTCGCGTTTTCGCTACGCCACCTTTGATAATAAGTCCAGCTATCAAATGAGAACCAAATTTAAGTTTAACGTGAAAATTCAATGTCATTTAAAATACTTATGGCTGTTATTTTGTGCAGATAGACTGAAATTATTATTCAAGAAATAAAGAGAACGTGAATATGAGTCTGCAGGGAAAGACATGTGCTGCCCACATCAGAATTTTTAACAATATTACAACAATGATTTATAGAAGTGAACGGGGATTATTTGCAGGCCATTTCGAAAAAAATGTATGATCTATATTTAAAGATCCACCAAATTTTTGTAGAATAAAATGTTCAACAAATTTAAGCTGTGTACCAAATTTTAACTTACTAGGACGTAGGAAAGTGCATTAAAAATGCCATCAAATAAGTATGTCATGAAGAGTTATGTAAAATTAAAAAAAAAATTGAAAAGTTGTTATGTACCAATTGTATTTTAAAATGTGAAGTCTCTCTCAAATACAAAATGATTAAACTCTTGGAAAGATATTTATTATATAATGTATCTATTTTTTCTTTCTGGAGGATATCCCAAAAGTCAGAATTTAATTGAATTTGTTTTTTTCCCTATATTAAATAATTTTTAATTAAAAAACTACTTAATATATTTTACTGAAATTTTTTTTATATATTTTATTGGATAATGTGAATATTTCCTAAAAATTTTGTAGCAATTTGTGAATTTTAAATTAGCTTAAAAAATGTTTGAAAAATTAGGTCCTATAGGGTTCAATGTATTTCATTTTTTCAACCCGGGTTTAATAAAAAACTAATTGGGTGATATTATTTATTTATATTCCCATAGGTCCGACAGACTGTCTGAACAACATACTAAAATTTCATTTTGATTAAGTCATTTTTTCGGCAGTTATCGTGCTAACGGACAGACAGACAGACAAACAGACAGACAGACAGAATGAACAATGTCATAAACACTTTCAACAATGTTGTAAAGTGTTAAAAAATATTAACTGTTAAGAAACATGTTCACTTTTCGTATGGAATATTATGCGATAAATTTGCTGACATCATTCTCGTGGCGTCATCTATCTCATTATTCTCGAATTTAGAGGAATGTCGCCAACTTGGCGACATTTTTAAATGTTTTCAAATTAACGAAAATCTCACCAAATGGATAAAAATGGCGCTAAATCACTGAAAATGATGAGTAATTGAACAAAATTCGATAGCTTGGAAAGAATATAAGTACCTCCTATAAGAATAACATTTTGTTTAACTGTAAAAGTAGTAAATTCATTACATTATATAAGTAAAGTCATGTGTTGTCCACATTCGATTTCTTTTTTCATATCGGTTTTAAAGCTATATAACTTCATTTTTTTATTTCCAAAAGAAGTTGTAATTGAATATACCGAAACATACATACTTGGAGAAAAGAAATGTAATTCAATTCGTATTCCAAAAATCTCTGAAATGTAACTTTACGCAAATATTACATCGAGAAATGCGAACTTTTTCATTTTACAGTGCACGGCTCTTCATACAACCTCGAAAAAACGAATACATACTAAAAATTCAAATTTTCAGAAGTTTCATATTACTGCTTGATTCCAAACCGGGGATAAAAAAGGATTATTTTTCAAAAATAATAATTTTTGCAAGGGAAAGGGTCGAAGAAATGTTTTTACAGACTTTTTTTTAAATCAGATATCAGAAAACTTTTCTTGGGGCTTGTTAGATTTTTATAAGCATCTTTGGTGGTATTGGAATTAATGATTTTTTCAACGCGAGATTTCATTTCAAAGGGTAAAAGAAGAGAAATTATAGAATCAGTGTTTAATTTTTTTCCTTAGCAAGGCATATAAAATATTACACAATATAATTAATTATACTTAAATATAAAAAAAATCTGATATGACCAGCACATGACTTTCCCTGCAGACTTAAATTAATTTTCTCGTTATTTCTTTAATAATTATTCATTAATTTGAGTTTAATTGCGCAAAATAACACGCATAATTATTCAAAATTACACTAAATATCCACATTTATATCGATTTTCGTTATCATTTGGTAATTGGACGTATTCTTAAAACCGGCATAGCAAAATTGAGAGAACTATATATCTCGAGAACGGCTAGTCCTAGAGTAAAGCGGTTGGTCTTATTCGCTTCATCGTCAAAATTACGTATAAAAATTGCAGTTAATAGCTACAATTGAACATACATTGTGTTTTATTTTAGATTTTGACAATTTTTTCGGGCCATTTTTAAAAAAAAAGACAGGTTTATTTTTCAAAAGGCAGGGTTCTTTTAGCCCGAATCGTACAGAAACCTAATCAGCCCCAGGGTCACCCGCAAGTTTTTTTCACTCTTAATGGCTAGCCTCTTGACACATACATCATTCGCCCATACATCTACCATAAAATGTGAACCATTTAGCCATCCCAAGTCGTTGCTCCGGCTCACCAGTGGGGGCGAACCACACTACGCCCAACAACACAACTTCTTTGTCCGTAGGTGGGACTCGAACCCGGCAGTCCAGCGATCACAAGGAAACGCTTGCCTTGAACGCTGAGACATCGCTTCGGCAATTCACCCACAAGTAACTTACCTATAAAATTTTATGAATTGTGGGCCATTAGTTTTTGAGTTAGCGTGGATACATACACTGCACACACACACACACGCACAGAAATGTCCCGCCAAAAATAGTTTTTTCGTGTCCTAGAGGTCCCAAAACGTGTAAATCCGTCGAACACTTGAATTGCGATTTTCTACACGATTCCAATACTTTTTCTATACATTACCATGTATTGTAGGGAAAGTAAAAAGATTCTGAATTTTATAGAAGAGAGATTAAAAGAGACAGACATTTTAAGTTTTATTTTTCTATTTCAGAATAGTTTAATTACATGAGGTGATTTTCTACTTTCTGATGCATTCATATTCTAAACCAGTGTTTCTCAATCTTTTGATGTGAATAACATCTATGGCTGGGGGTTTTCTGGCGGAAAAACGGAGCGTTACGAAAAATGTAAATACTTTGGAAGCTTATAACCGCGAACCTAATCAATAAAAATGTAAAAGTTTTTCTTGTTTTATCGGAAATAGGATCCAGATTCTGAATATATAAAAATAACTTCAATATTTTAAGCTTTTTTTCTTCGAAAAACTTTAAAAGTAGCTTTCCGAGTGAGTATTTTTTTCATTTTTTCTTACATTTTCAAACGAATAACGTGAAAAAAACGACTCATTTACTACTAGAGGCAACTGCTGCTGTCTCAACTCCTGAACAAAGCTATCACTTGATCCCGAGTGATATCAGGACCAAAATTAAGCAGAGTAACCATCTACGGAAAGATTGGCAGTGCAATAGATACCCGGGCTATGGCACAGATTACCGTAGACGAAGTAACGAGGTCAAGGCTCTCATTGGTGCACACAACCAGCTACGCTGGAAAAGACACATTGAGGAACTTAACACAAATGATGGCAGTCTCTGGCGAAAAGTAAAACAACTAAAAACTATTAGAGCACATATACGCCCATCAACGGTCGACAAGTACTCGTCCAAACCGAGAAGGAAAAAGCTAATGCTATTTTAGACAGCTTGGAACTCCCATTTTCCCCCACACACGGATCCTAACTTCAGCCATTCTACCCACTTTTTGAAAATGAAACACAGCTGACCAATACAACTGCATTACATACTCAAATACCCAATGACCTTCAACGGACAACACTGGCTGAAGTTTCATCTATAATCCATAAACTTAAAATTACGAAATCTCCTGGTATTGATCGGATTAACAACCGCATCATTAAGAACTATCCCCTTTCCTATGCCTGTTGGATCGCCGCTCTAGTAAATAGAATGCTAGAGCACCCCTATTTTCCACAAAGCTGAAAAACTGCCACAGTGATCGTTCTTCTAAAAACAAATCAGAACAACTCTCTTCCCGAGAGTGACCGTCCAATGAGTATACTCTCCAGTGGTCTAAAATTTATGAACTTGTGTTGCTGAAGAGATTGGATAATTTCTGCAGATCCCAACAAATTCTTATTCCTGACCAACACGGCTTTCGATCTGCTTAATCCACGCAGACCCAGCTTATGCGTGTAGTTGAAACTATACACACCAACTCTAGCAAACCGGCAGTATACCAGTATTGTGTTCTTCAACACTATGATGGCTTTTGACAAGTGGTGGATCCCGGGTTTGATTGCCAAGTTGGTGCTGCTTGGCGTATCAACCCAATTACTCACTATCACCAACTCGTATCTCAATAAACGTTCTTTCCGCGTGCGAGTTGGTACTCCCCTCTACTCACCCCTCCCGATCAAAGCTGGAGTTCCACAGTGAGGAAATCTGAGACACCTGCTTTTCAACTTATACATAAATGACATATCTCACATTACACAGGTGAAACTCTGCATTTTTGCAGACGACACCGCGATCGTCGCCCACGCTGTTCCCCTCTCAACACGATCAACACGCTACAAAACTATATCACACACAGCCTTGAGCTCTGGCTTGTCGAATGGAGAATCAAAATTAATACCTCCAAGTCTAACGTTATTATTTTTAAACCTCACTACAGAACAATCTCTCATAACTTTCAAATTGAGATCTTTAACGAAAACACATCCTCAAACCACGCTGTTAAGTACTTGGGGGTCACATTAGACGCTCACATCACTTTCAGTACCTACATTAGATTAATAATGCAATCTGCCAACAAAACCATTAACGCCCTCTACCCCAAGCTCTGTAGGGGTCACCCCTTTCCCTGAAAAACAAGCTTCTCCTCTATAAACAAATCCTCGCACCTATGATTTTGTATGCCTGTTCCGTCTGGGGTTCGACTGCAAAATCATATATTGGGAAACTGCAAGTTATCCAAAATAGACTTTTACGTATGGTAACCAATTCTTCTTGGTTTATCCAAAAAGAGCTATTACACCACAATCTTAGAGTCTTATTTTTGAGCATTGAAGAGCATATTAGATTAAACATTAAAAAATTCTACATTAGCAACTTTGAGAAACCCTGCATGGCAGATATTGACCTAATCTACAACTTGAAACCAATGCGCAGAACCAAGGCATATCATCTCTGATCCTAGAAGGACTTTCGAGCCAAGAGCCAAGAGAGTTCGACTACCTGACCTGGCTGAACTGGTGTAACTCAAAGTTCGTACTTGAGATGATTGCGATGTTTTTACATCAATTTTCATCTGGTCTTTTTACCTCGTAACCACAGATTAGGATATGGCTGATTAGGAAGCTGAGTCCTGAGACTTTCACACTTGGAACCCACCTTCGTCTAGGCAGCTCGCACCCAGTAAACTCTCTTCTTCTCTAAAATCTATCCCTTTTGCCTAATTTTCTTCTATGGTCGTCCAGGCCATCGCTCAAGGTACTTTTTGACTGCAGCCCAAGCCATCAAAGGATGCAAATTAATATCCAGCATCAATCCATAGGAATGCTTTGATTACTCCAAAACTGTGCAAAATATTTATAGTTTCGATGTGGGGATACGTGAGTTTTCTCACAGGGGCTCCGAAACAAGAAAAACCCTGGATTCTTGGATCAGTTTCTTCACGATCACGATTTATTTCAGCCAATTCAAACTCATGTCTTTTAACTTCCTTTTCCTGGTCATCGATCCAATTTTGCTACCATACCTCGGACGGTATCTTTTTCACAATTTTCATTATTTAAATTCAATTTCCTGACTGCAGGAATTTATAATTCATCAGTTTTACTTTCGCCAAGTTCCTCAGCAATACGGAGCAGTTCATCTTTGCCGGCTAGGGATAAAAAAGAAGCATTTCAAAATTCTCTTCTATAAAAAAACTAATACACTCGAATATCATTTAAGTATCCAATTTTTTTACAAACTTATAATATAAACATGTTGATTTGACCATTGAGTTTAATTTATACTGTTACTCTATATGATAGGAATTCGCGTATAACCATATTGTGTCAAATCAATGCCTTCTGTAACCTATCTAATGTCGATATCTACTCATTAGGCAATGGTCTATAATTTTGCAATTTATATATTTTTTCTATACAACTTTGTTATCGGGTTCATGTTCATAACTTCCTCAAATCTTCGCTAGAGCAACACCTTCTAAATATGGCAGATCGGGGGTCTCAAAATGATGAGTCACAATCTTTAGACCAACCAATCATTATGCTAGTTTTGTGGGTTACAAGTCTCTTTGTAAATGCTTGCGATAATGCTTATGTTGTTATTCACGTATTATTATTACCATTTTAATCTCCTTATCATATTTCGAACCTGTGGAATGAACATAAATACATCTGATGTCATAAATACATACCAACTTAAATACACTGCGCATTCTTAAAAATTCTTAATTTTACAAATTTGCTTTACTTAACATACATTCATTTGCCTAAGCACTGAAATTTTCATATTCATAGTGTAGATACGAATTTAAACATAACGGCTATAATGGAAAGTTGCCTAGATATCAGTACAGATAAAAATATTTGAATAGGTACTGAGAAACTTGGCTAAAATAAACACCAAATAATGACCAGAATGCATAAAATTGTCACAAAAGTAACACATTTTAAACAACAAAATTCTATACATCGCATTTTGCGCCTTTTGAATGATCGAACCATGATTGTAAAAGTAATCACAAATAATACAAATAAGAATTTAATTGAGGTGCATTAAAAAGCAATATATATATATATATATTAGAAATTTATGTGTGTATTGGTTTATAACTACGTCGCTTAAGTACTATATCAGCGATTTTTTTTGTTTAAGTGCCATATAAACAGTTAATTTTGTTGTTTAAAACTACAAAATGGGTATGATATTATCAGTTAAACCTCATGATTCATCACATTCTTACGTTGTTGCCACCGCATAAAGTTTAGTTTTGCACCTAAGATTTCTAAAGTCTTTATTTCTCACGAAAAACTCCTCAAGAATGAGGTTCCTTTTTCACTTCCTCCAAAATGAGGCAACCTTATTCATTCCCCAATATCCCCTGGTTGTTGTAGAAGCCCCCTTATATCACTACTGATATTTTAACGATTATTTTGTGTTCAGTATTTAAAGGGTTTCGTGTTAAAAAATCCGCTGTTCTGATTTTGAGAATACGCTTTGCTTTCAAACCAACGCTACGTATCGCAAATTTAAATTCAAGGAAAAATATATTAGTAACTTTTTTTGAATAAAATTTCGATAATTGGAATTTCCCTGTGTTCTAGTGCTAGAAACCGAAACACAATTATTAAGATATTTGGGATCTACCTGATGCTTTAATGGTTGTCGAAAATGAAATACATGAAGCAAATAAATTTATCACTCAGGAATAACTCTTCAAAGTAATGAGCATCTTTTATTACACAAAATGAAAGTCACAATGCTCATTCCGTCGAAGCGATCCGAAAATTCAAAACATTATTTCCATTAACATTTTCATTACTGTGTTGCCATACAATAATAAACTCGTAAAGCGTATGTAAGATATCGGAAAAAAGGCAATTAGTCCATTCGCAACAGCCTTTCTCATATTTCAATTCATTTCTTTCGAAAATACTCCAAGAGCAATTGTTTGGTGATGCTCTCTAGTAGAAAGTTATTGTGATAGTAACATAAAGAAATATTAATTCCAACATCTCCCCCTCCCCCTTTTGAGTCGACCCTGGATGACTCAAAACCTCAATAGCATTGTGAAGGTCCAGTCTCTGGGGACTCTTGATCACACAACTAGTTCGTGAAACACGAGGTAAGAGTGCAGAGGTTACAGGCTGTTCAGATTTTGGACCCTCCTCCTTCAGATTAGCTGACGCAGGGGCAGCCCCCTTCGTAATCTTCAAAAAATAATCTAAAAATTGTTAGAATGCAACTCAAGGGGATAAATTCTTTGGATAGTTCTCGTCAGAACACCATTTAGAGTTGTTAGTTTAACAATTCATACTTTACCATCATTGCCAGGTATCAACTGTACTAGCTTCGCAAGTGATCAATTTGAACGTTTTTTACAGTATTCTCCAATTAACACTATTTCCCCTAACATTGCGCCTGGGATGTTGATTTTTACTTTCCCTGCAATACATGGTAATGTATAGGGAAAGTATTGGAATCATGCCCAAAATCGCAACTCGAGTTTTCGACGGATCTACACGTTTCGAGACCTCTAGAATACGAAAAAACCATTTTTAGCGTGACGTCTGTGTGTGTGTCTGTGTGTCTGTCTGTGTGTCTGTGTGTCTGTCTATCTGTGCAGATTTTGTATCCACTCTAACTGAAAAACTAATGGACCGAATTTCACAAAATTTGGTAGGTAAGTCACTTGTGGGCGGGGCTGGTGCTGATTAGTTTTGGGTACAATTCGGGATAAAAGAACCCGCCTTTTTGTGCGAAATGGCCCGCAAAAGCTTGTATCCACTCTAGCTAAAAAACTACTGGACCGAATTTCACAAAATTCGGTAGATGAGTCACTTGTAAGTCATTCTGGTGCTGATTAGATTTTGGTACGATTCGGAAAAAAATAACCTGCCTTTTCTTACAAAATGGCCCGCAAAAATCATCAAAATCTAAACTAAAGAACTTCGCATGCTCAAATATATCCATTAAATGCTTGTTTAATACGTAATTTTTAAAGAAGAAAAGAATAAGACCAACCCCATTACTCTAGGACTAGCCGTTCTCGAGATATTTTAGTTTTTCGTACTTTCCCTACACCACGTTTGAAAATAAGCCCGATTACCGAATGAGAACAAAAATTGAATAAAAGTGAAATAAATTTAATTAAAGTAAAGAGAACGTTATTATAAGTTTGCAGGGAAAGTCATGTGCTGCTCACATCAGATTTTTTTAATTTGTCTCTGAATCAGCTGACTAAGATATTCTTGTCGAAAACGCCTTCTCAATTCTTCTAAGAGTTTTATTCGGTATCTTATTGTTTCGATAGTGCTTTGCATCGACTTGGTTAACATCGGTTACTTTGGATTTAGAGTTTCCACGTAAAAACATGGCCGGTGTAAGCGGAGATAAATAAATCTTTGGTGTTTTCAGACAGATAGGTCAGTTGACGGGAGTTTATGATACATTCGCAGTCGCACAAAATTGTGTTCAGCTCTTCCTAAAGTTATTTTCAGAAGTTCTTTTAAGGTTCTGATTAACCTTTAACACCATCCATCTTACTAGGTAGCGGTATGTGGATTGAATTTCCAAGAGATTAAATACAAGTCAGCTTCGTTCAGAACTTTGTGCCAATCAATTTCACGCAAGCCTTTGTATGCACCTTTAAAATTTGTTCCATTGTTCGAGTAGATAATCCTCGGTCGGCTTCTTCTAGCCACAAAACGGCAAAAGACGAAAAGAAAAGTATGGGTGTTTCAAAACGTTGACGAAAGTAATTTCCCCAAAACAACGGCTACTATTCTCAAAACATGAACAAGAAATCACAATCCAATGTAGCTCGCATGACGTCCATTCGTCAACCCCCAACTGCAACGGAGGGGTAAGTCCTTTTTATAGTCTCTCCATAGAAACTTCAGGAAATCTCTACAACTCAAAGAACAATCGTTCTCTTGAGAAGTTTATGGAACATTCCGAAAGTCACCAAATGTCGCCAAATTGGCGATAAATTGCTAAATATAGCAATCCTTCTTCTAACTCAAAATTCTGGCAATCATAGAGTGACGTCAGGGAAAGAATTTTCGTACCGCTGTCTTCTGGAGAAAACACTTCGATTGCACAGTTGGATCTGCGATAGAGACCGAAGACAAGATGGGGGACGCCAGTGAGAGAATATTTCGCGTTCGCAACAATATTCAAAACCGTTCAAAATATTAAAATATAGAAATTGGAACCACTGAATTTCGAAAACTGTGAACCTGGTTCAAAATAAAATGATATATCCTTGTAGGTTTTAAAAGGGCTACATATTACCACATTATTTACAATCTGTTCTTTGTTAGCACTTTTAGTTTTCACTCCGATTTTAGCCGATTACCCCGTCCATAGACTTCACTTTAAAATATAAAATTATTTTACTAACTCGCTCACGGACAAAGCCTCTGACAATATTCAATATTGAGGCGAATCTATAAACTTTTCTGATGGGACATAAATAAGTATCAGATTTTCATACTTCTAATTCTTTTCTTCAAACCTCGTCGATCATTAAACATAATTAGAATGCTGAAGTTCACTTCACTTCCTAATTTTTTTAAAACAAGGCAACATATGTCGTAATTATTCACCAATATTTAATCAAGGAGGAAACACATTGAGCTGCAGCATTGGTGACATTTTAAATGACATTTTAAATGTCCCTCTCTTTAGGAAATTTTAACTGGTCAAAATCTTAAAATATCGGAATTATAACTGCTATTGTTCAGAAACTAAAAACTTGATCTAAAATCAAATTATATATCCCTATTGGGCGTTCAAAGGGCTATAAATCGCGATTTATAATTTATAGGTAGTATTTTTAGTTTGTGAGATATAAGCATTAAAACCTTGAAAAGTATAAAATGTTCAATATTCTTCAAATTCACAAGAAGATTCTCCAAATATAACAGGAGCTTTGCAAAATCAAATTAAAGATCTGGAAACTGAATTTTCTACTTCTGGCGTATAAAAATAAAATAATTATTTATATATTGGGCTTTATTATGAGATTGGAATTGACCGCTAATCATCTATTTCTGTACATTGCCGGAGTGATAATCCACCATAAATAATTTAGTGTGTTGCACAGTATTCCTGAAAAGTAAATGATTTCTAGACATAAATACACATTCATTAAAGCCTAAAATTAGGAGACAAAGAAGTCCCTCCAACTTGAATTTTATTATTAATATCATTATTCAGACTTTATCATTTAAATTATTATTTACCAAATTTATCATTTATTAACATGACAGTTACTGGTAATATTTTACCTAGAGCTGGTTCCTCTATGATACAGTGATCGAATATTACTAATTTAGTCAACTAACTACTGACTAAAGACCCGTCTTCAAACTATTTTCTCACATATTTATGTAAATTGTTACCTGGTCATCTTGTCTTGTACTTCAATGGGCCTGGACTCTTTTTACATTCCCTGCAATGCATGGTAATGTATAGGGAAAGTATTGGAATCATGTCGAAAATCGCAACTCGAGTTTTCGACGGATCTACACGTTTCGAGACCTCTAGAATACGAAAAAACGATTTTTAGCGTGCCGTCTGTGTGTGTGTCTGTGTGTCTGTCTGTCTGTGTGTCTGTGTGTCTGTCTGTGTGTCTGTCTGTCTGTCTGTGCAGATTTTGTATCCACTCTAACTAAAAAACTAATTGACCGAATTTCATAAAATTTGGTAGGTAAGTCACTTGTGCACGAATCTGGTGCTGATTAGTTTTGGGTATGACTCGGGTTAAAAGAACCCGCCTTTTTTTGCGAAATGGCCCGCAAAAGCTTGTATCCACTCTAACTGAAAAACTAAAGGACCGAATTTCACAAAATTTGGTAGATAAGTCGCTTGTAGGCCACCCAGGTGCTGATTAGATTTTGGTATAATTCGAAAAAAAATAACTTGCCTTTTTTTGAAAAATGGCCCGCAAAAATCATCAAAATCTAAACTTAAGAACTACGTATGCTCAAATATAGCCATTAAATGCTTGTTTAATACGTAATTTTTAGCTAAGAAAAGAATAAGACCGACCCCATTACACTAGGACTAGTCGTTCTCGAGATATTTTAGTTTTACGTATTTTTCCTACACCATTTTCGAAAATAAGTCCAGTTTTCAAATGTTTGGCGATTCGTTCCGCCATTGGCTCCAGTCCTGTGGGGAGAGCTTATGTTAAAACATATTTTCTTGCCTTGGAGCCTTGTTTGCGTCATGTAGAGCACGTGCATCGAGGTCATAATTTAATATTTTAAGCAGTAAATTATTGTCTGTTTCAATCATAACAAGAAAGATCAATCATGCATAAAGCATTGATTATGAAACACTTTCCAACTTCAATGCAATTTTATACAAACATCTCTCAAATGCGATACATTCCTCGGTAATATTTTTAAAATTATCACAATACCACATTAATTTATTATATTTGAAAACTTCATCGAAAACAAACAAACTTTATTCTTATGACGTCTTCGAAATATAAATCGTGTCTCTATCAAAGCAGCATTTCATTCATAATCATTTTTCCAATCGCTTAATTCATCACAATAGTATAATAATTTATTTTATTTGAAAATTTGAAAAATTGTCATCTACCATATTTATTTTAAAATATGAAACTATGAAACCTTTCTCATATATAAAATAATTAAACTCTTGGAAAGATATTTATTATATAACATATCTCTTTTTTCTTTCTGGAGGGTATAACGAGAGTCAGAATTTAATTGAATTTGTTTTCTCCTTATATTAAATTATTTTTATTTAAAAAACTACCTGACATATTTTACTGAAATTTTTTTTATATATTTTATGGGATAATTTGAATATTACCTAAAATTTTCGAAGCAATTTGTGAATTTTAAATTCTCTTAAAAAATGTTTGAAACATTAGGCCCCATAGGATTCAATGTATTTTATTTTTTCAATCCGGGTTCAATAAAAAACTAATTAGGTGATATTATTCATTTATATTCCCATAGGTCCCATAGACCGACTGAAAAACATACTAAAATTTCATTTTGATAAAGTCATTTTTATGACAGTTATCGTGCTAACGGACAGACAGACAGACAGACAGAATGAACAAAGTCATAAACACTTTCACCTATGTTGTAAAGTGTTAAAAACTGACGTTTCATGACTGTTGCTTGGTGCCAGCCTGTTGTTTTTTGCACCTGTAGACAAATATATAATTTCTATTCGTAATGCCTTTTATTTCTAACGGTTTATATTCGCACTGTATCACACTACTGAACATTTTTGTCCTTTACTATTTTCATGTATCTAGAGTTTCGAAGATATTTCGAGTGAAGTAAAAACAAGAAAGATCAATCATGCTTAAAGCATTGATTATGAAACACTTTCCAACTTCAATGCAATTTTATTTAAAAAAGTCGAAAATGCAATACATTCCTCGGTAATATTTTAAAACTTATGACAATACTACATTGATTTATTATATTTGAAAACTTAAACCTTCATTGAAAAAAATGAACTTCATTCAAATGACGGCATTGAAATATAAATTGCGTGATTTAAATATCTCTAAAATGCAATACATTCCACGGTAATATTTTTAAATCTATCATAATACTACGATAATTTATTATATTTGAAAACTTCATCGAAAACAACTGAAATTAATTCAAATGACGTCATAGAAAAAATAACACGCCTGGATCTCTCTATAAAAGCAGGATTTCATTCATAACTTTCTCCATTTCATTCATCACAATACTATAATAATTTATTTTATTTAAAAATTACGACCATGGAGCTACAATTCATAAACTTTATGCTTAAAACTTCATCGAAAAAAATCGTCCTTCTGTTTATAAAATCAATTAATATTTCATTCATATCAGCCATGCAGGCTCCATGGACTGAATTATTTTGTGTTAAAGAAATACAGTAATTCTAATACAACTCATTCTACATATTTTGCTGTTTACATTTTACATAGGTGAAAAATAGGCTTAATTGTAGAGATAATCAAATTTGAATGAGAATTTAAACTCAAATATATTGTCATTGTGTTGTTTTAGTATGTAGATGCACAGAATTTAAGCAGAAATAAAGTAGTTTTAGGATGGATACAACACTCAATATGAATTAAAAAGAACTTTAAAAAATCACGAATTTGAAACAAGATGGATGCCATATATCATTTTGAAGTGGGTCATGTGACCGTTTCATATCATGGTCACGTGATCGTTTCATATAAGATGTGTAATTATTATTTTAATTTTTATTTAAAAAACTACTGAATATATTTAGCTGAATTTTTTTTTATATATTTTATGGAACAATTTGACTATTACCTAAAATTTTCGAAGCAATTTGTGAATTTTAAATCCGCTTAAAAAATGTTAGAAAAATTAGGTCCCATAGGGCTCAATGTATTTCATTTTTTCAACCCGGGTTCAATCCAAAACTAATTGTGTGATATTATTCATTTATATTCCCATAGGTCCTACAGACCGTCTGCACAACATACTAAAATTTCATTTTGATTAAGCCATTTTTACGGCAGTTATCGTGCTAACGGACAGACAGACAGACAGACAGAATGAATGAACAAAGTCATAAACACTTTTCAACTTTGTTGTAAAGTGTTAAAAATGAAACAACACTTGATCGGATAGATACTCTTTTAAGGTTTTCGAAAATAAAAGTTCAAAATACTAAAATAAAGGTATTAATTTTAAATGTTCATTATCTGCACCATATTTTCGACAAAAGAAATAAAAAGTGTTTGTACTTTTATCTATTAGGTTTGGAGATATAAGAGTCCAAAAGCGTTTTCATGCTTCGCAACATTCCGATTTCAGCCAGAAATACTCCAATCATAGATGCTATTCACATCGAAGATCACACTAAATAGATATTTTAATGACATTAAGAAAATAATCAATTTTATATAAATTATTTCGAATTCTTAAAATCTGCAATAATTCTTGGGGCCATGGCATTCGTACGCCATTTACAAAATGAATGTATAAAACTTTCCCATAACGAATACTCTTAAGATCGAGAATTGTGTCCTTTCAATAGAAATCGTGGTTACTTCAAGGGTCCCCCTATTTATAAATTTTACTATAGTAACTCCCAGAAGGTTGGTAATTATTTAGGGACAACAATTCCGAAGTCTAATTACTTTCCTTATATACATAATGTATAAGGAAAGTATTGTGACGGGGTCGAAAATTCGAATTCGAGTTTTCGACGGGAGAGCACGTTTCAAGTATCCTTGATCACGAATCAAACATTTTTGAGGTGATGTTTGTGTGTGTGTGAAAGTATGTGTGTGTGTGTGTGTGTGTGTGTCAGTGAGTCTGCGGAGACGATATCTCACGAACGAATGGAGCGATTCGAATGAAATTTGGTACAAAAATCACAATCCGTGAATACTGGAAGACTATTGCTTTTAAACGCAATCAAATGTTCAGAACCCTCCTAAATTTTCGAGTGAAATTTTGAAAAAATCACCAAAACAATCAAAACCTTTAATATAGTTACGCAAATAGACATTTCTTATGTAATGTTTCCTTAGAAAACGATTGACATAAACTTATGCTACATAAAACAACGCTAACATGAATCGTTCTCGAGATATTGCACATTTTTCAAATAAATTTATCAAAAAATCCCATAAATTAAAAAAAATATATTAACTGTTGAGAAACAGGCTCACTTTTCATATGTAATATCATACAATAAATTGGGTGGCATCATTTTCGTGGATCTAGCTCTTTCCATTCATGAGAAAAGATATTTTGAGTAATACTTTTGAGTAATAATTTGAAAGCCAATGGTCATTTATTTGCTATAATAAATTATTTCTCCTTCCATAACGCTTGGCGAGATTTTGGCGACGAATTTGGCGGCATGTCGCCAACTTGGCGACTTTTTGAAATGTTGCCAAATTAACGAAAATCTCGTCAAATGATTAAAAATGACGCTAAATCAATGAAAATGACGACTAATTGACGAAAATTCAATATCTTGGAAAAAAAAGTAGTTGCTGTAAAAGTAGTAAATGCATTGCATTATATAAGGAAAGTCATGTGCTGCCCACATCAGATTTTTTTTCTTATGCACTATTAACACTTTGCTGACCGTTCACGAGTATACTCTTGCTTTCATGCCCGAGCGTTGCTGACTGGTCACGAGTATACTCGTGTTTCCAGTTACATTTCTTTGTAATAAGTATATGAAAGGTGTTCATCGAGCAGACCAGTATTTGGCGAACGGTAGCATCTTACATGAAACTATGAAATGGTATAAAAAGTAGCCCTCTTTTTTACCAATTGTGTCTTATTTAATGTATTTAAAAATTACTGCAAATATAATCTACACAAAAAATCTGATGTGGGCAACACATAACTTTCCTTATGTAATGCAATGGATTTACTACTTTAACAGTACAAACAATACGCTATTCTTATAGTAGATATATTCTTTCCGAGATATTGAATTTTCCTCAATTAGTCGTCATTTTCATTGATTTAGCCTCATTTTTATACATTTGGCGCGAGTTTTTCGTTAATTTAGCAACATTCAAACAAGTCGCCAAATTGGCAACATTCCACAAAATTCGCTGCCAAAATTTCGCCAAGCGTTATGGATGGAGAAATAAGTTATTCTTACAGCAGATAAATAACTATTGGCGTTCGAATACAAAAGTATTACTCAAAGTATTTTTTTCATGAATGGAACGAGCTAGATCCACGAGAATGATGTCACCGAATTTATCGCATGATATTACATATGAAAAGTGAACATGTTTCTCAATAGGTAATACTTTTTTTTTATTTTATATGATTTTTTGATATTTTTTTAAAAATGTGCAATATCTCAAGAACGGTTCGTGCTAGCGTTCTAAAATTTGTGTTAATCGTTTTCTAATGATAAATTATATCAGAAAAGTCTATTTGCGTAACGTTATTAAAGGGTTTGATTTTTTAATGATTTTTTCAAAATTTCACTCGAAAATTTAGACGGGTTCTGGACATTCGATTGCGTATAAAAACAACAGACTTCCAGTATTTGTAGATTGTGATTTTTGTACCAAATTTGGTTCGAATTGGTCCATTCATTCGTCAGTTATCGTCTCCACAGTCTCACTGACACACGCACACGCACACACACACACACACACACACACACACACACACACACACACACACACACACACAGACATCACCTAAAAATGTTTGATTCGTGACCAGGGATGCTTGAAACGTGCTCTCCCGTCGAGAACTCGAATTCGAATATTCTATCCCGTCACAACACTTTCCTTATACATTATGTATATAAGGAAAGTAATAATACGAGGGTGGTTTAAAGAGTAAGGTAACAAGTCCTGTGAGAGAAAAGGTTTATTCACGAAATCAAAGACACGAAGTTAGCAAAGCACTGGTACATATTATTTTTCCACATAGTCACCATGGTTGTCGAAGCATTTGTCCCATCGGTAAACCAATCTATCGAAACCGGAATAGAAGAAATCAGGGCCCAGGTCGTGGAGCCACTCGACGACGGCTTCCTGAGCTTTGGCATCGGTTGCGAAATGGCGACCTGCCAGGTGCTTCTTCAACGGTCCGAAGAGATGAAAATCGCTTGGTGCGAGATCCGGTCTGTAGGGTGGGTGTTCCAGTACATTCCATCGGAAACGCTGCGCCAAATCACGTAAAACCGAGGCAGTATGCGGTCGGGCGTTTGAATGCTGGGATCGTCTTGTCTATCTAGACATGGAATTTAATTCACACGCCGAATATGTGCACCCGCGAGAGCTCTTGTTACCTTACTTTTTGAACCACCTACGTACAAACATTTCATGCGAGAGTAGCTAAAAGGTGGATAGCTGATTATTCAACTGAATGCGGCACAGAATCTGGTAGTTCTTCTAATATCCCTTGAAGATCCCCGAATAAAGATTTTTCTTTGAGGCTTTTATTGAGACCTTATTTTAGAAAAAATAGTTACTAGCGGTAAAAAAAAACCCACTAGAGTATGTAGAGTATGCATGCTCTTCCAAAGGACAGCGCGGCGAAACCGTAAACCTTATTGTGATTGTGATTACCATTGCACGTAGCTAAATGCTTTACAGTATACCATACCCGAAAAACTTATTAAATATATGTAGTAAGTTTCATTTCAAAGCATGCTCTGTAAATAAAGTTTATTGAAATTTGTTGTATTTATATGTTTTCATTTTATACTCTACGGCGGAAGAATAGCCGGCTGCACGGAATAGTATTGGCTTGAAATAGTCCGTCAGCTATGTGTTAAGTCCGGTTATAAATTTACCAATTAATTAATTCAGTCATCAACCAATAATAGACTGCTTTCTAGTAGCATTTAGTATTGGCTCAATATTAGACCAAAATTGAATATCTTGTCATTACATTGGACATTTTTCCAATTTAATCTCAATATTGGGCAAACATTGGGGTTACACTGGTCTCCAATACTGGTGAATATTTTCCTTACAATATTACGCCAATATTGGCGTTACATAGGAAATACTGGCGTTATATTGTCCAATAATGTTCCAATATTTTAAGCCAATATTGTTCCGATTCCGTCAAAATGTTCATTTCTTCCTATTGGTTCAATATTGGGCAACAATAATGAGCTGATATTAGGCAACAATAATGAGCTAATATTGGGCAACAATAATGAGCCAAAATTGGGTAATAATAATGAGCTAATATTGGGCAACAATAATGAGTCAATATTGGACCAATATTGGATTGCTACTAGGGCTGTTACATAACTAAATTGAAATAAGTTTTATTTAAAGAAAACTGATTCCAGAATTAAAAGTAATGGTTTCGTCATAAAATTTATATTTCCGTCGTATTTCGATTGAAAAAAATGATGATCTGTTTTATTTTAAAATATATGAAAGGTGTAGGTATTTTCCCTCGGGGATATTATTGCGCTGCGACTAATCCCAAATTCGATATTTTCCCAGTAACTCAATAGTTTTGTTTTAACAGGCGATTTGGTTTTTTAAATCGCTTTGCTCTTCACCCGCGTCGTCAGTAAAATTTGTCGGCATAATTCTTTACTTCATTGTTTTTGAAAAAGAACTGATCCATTAGTTTGAAAAGAAATCATTCTTCAATAAGGATTTCATATGCTCAGCATATGATTTTAGATTGACCCATTATGTTTTGGATAGAATACAACAATAAAAATCTGATGTGAGTAGAACATTACAATCACCACATAAATCAAGTACTTAATTTCTTTCAACGTGATATAATGATGGATAAGATTCATGGTACAATACTTTTAACACTGTAAAGTACACGCGACGCATTTATATGATCATAACATGTAAAATTATTTTGAAATACCAAATGAACTTATATTTGCGCAAATATAACTTGACAATTGAAAATATTGCTAACAATATTGCTAAGCAATATACTCCATTATATTAAAATATGCTAATTATAATTTCATTAATTTAACGTCATTTTCGTAACTTTAGCGTCATTTTTTGCAAATTTGGAGACAATTTGGTCCGCATTAAAAGTTGCCAGGTTGGCGATATTTTGCCAAATTTTTCATTAAGTGCTACATATGATGATACTCATTGCAGTTCATTTTTATTTACTGTTTAGATACTTCCATTTGAAAAAGTGCAATATTTTGAGAACGATTCATGCTTTCTGAATCATCATGCATTCTGAATCATCATGATTTCTGATTCATGCTTTCTGCTTCATAGCTTTCTGAAGTTCATTTCATTCCTTTCAGAATAAAGAAAAATACTTATTAAATATTTATTAAACATTATTAAATGTCATGATTTTCTTATGATTGTTTAAAAAATTAATTTGAAAATTTGTGTGTGTGTGTGGGGGGGGGGTCTTCCGAACGTTCAATCGCGTTTAAAATCTATAAGATTCCAGTATTCCCGTATCGAAATAATCGTACAGAATTACATTTGAAACGCTCCGTTCGTTTGTGAGATATCGCATCCACATACTCACGGAGAAATCTACACACACACACACACACACAATAAATCTTTTGAATTTCGGCCATATTTAATTAAGGTAAGTTGTAATGTGTGTTATTTTCTCTATAATTTGTGCCACTGATATAATTTTCTATTCTCTAAAGCAGCAAATATGTGGGACCTTCTACTATTCCCTATTTTATAAGTTATGGACATTTTTTCATAAACTGTTTATACGACACAGGGCCCGAGCCTTTCAGGGCTCTAGGCAATGTATCCTTTTATTCCATTTTTAATTTTTTTGCCTTTTGCCTTTGTTGATATTATTTTATAATTTAATTTTCATTCTAACTTATGCCAATTTTTATTCTTAAATCTTAACATTAATTTTTGCTGGATGTTAAAGATTTTGTTGGATGTTAAAGAAAAATATTGTTTTATTACTTTTGAGCCATTAAAGTTTGTCATTTTATTTGATTTTTATTGTGATGCGAAGTTTTCAAAACAAGACAAAAACCTCTTTTATCTAATGAGGATATATAAATTACTGGCGTCAGCGTTACACCACTTAAACATTGAAATCAAAATTTTCTTTCATAATCTTGGATGTAATGTAATTTTTTCTTCCACATTTAAAAAAAATATATTTCCAATTTATCATATTGTTTTATTTGTAATTTTACAAGAAATATATTTTTATAATGCTTCTTGAGATATGTTTAATGAAATGTTTGGTTATATTGCTATGCAAGTTTTTTTTTAAATAAATTTTCTTTTGTTTATTAAAATATTTTGCTTGATAAATGGAATTTGAATTTATGCAAAATGTTTTCTTTTTCATATAAAAGTTAAGAAAAAAGTATGCAGATAAAATCGCAAAATCTAGCTTTCTGTAAAAGATGAAAAATTGTTAAAATTGAAATAAATTGATGTGTGCAACATTTATATTTTATACAGTTTTTTTCTGGTAAGCATTTATGAACTATTAATTGCTATATTTTCGAAAAATTAGAAGCCAAATAAAAATGAGAATTTTTTTTAAAATGATAAAATATTAAAGTCAAATTAATTTCGAGGTTTTTAGGCTTATTTAAACTAAAATAATAACTGCAATTTTAATACTTGTTGGTTTTATAATCTGTTATTTTTACAACTGGTTTGGATAACTCATATAACATGCAAAACCTTGATTTTTCTATGTATAATGTATCATAAGGCAATAAATTTCGTTGTTTTACTTACTGAACACGTTACTAAATCTTTCTACTGGTCTTTGATTTTTGCTAATCATTCATAAAAATCTTGTTATCCGTTTTTTCCTCCTTGGTTTTTATCTTTTCTTTTTTTCACCTAGAACACGTGTGCAACTCGATTGTCAAATGTCTCGATTTTGCTCTGGTTAGCCAATGTCCTTAAAAATATTGATTTCCGTTAAAATGATAATATCAATTATATGTCAAACAGCAAACGGTACTGTTGTCAAAGGGTAGGTCAAGATAAACTGCATTTCTATTTTTCTATCCTGTTTTAAGTACAGCATTGAACCTATCCAGTTTCTATTTTCGTTTCAATAATTTTCCATTCCATATTTACTTTCTCACACTATGTTAATATAGTATTGAGGTGATGTTAATATAGTATTGAGGTGATGTTAATATAGTATTGAGGTGATGTTAATATAGTATTGAGGTGATGTTAATATAGTATTGAGGTGATGTGAATAGTATTGAGGTGATAAGGTGGTGCCGTGATAGCCCAGTCTCCAGAAGGGACTATCTCTGTCCTAAAATGAAATCGAATGATTTCCTTAATAGCCTAAGGTTTCTCGGTCTTGCCACCATCTCTCTTTATCACGCAAAAATCAATATTGTGCTTTTTGAACTCCTCTTTTGCAATTTTATAGTGTGACCCAAATGTGTTATTACTCACAAGTCTTTCTAAATAGTTCTTAAAGCTTTCTTTCTTTGTTTTATTTATCTCTCTTTTACAGATAGTAAATTGGTTCTTGAAAATCATCCTTTCCGTTTATTTTAGTGAGTAAGTAAAAAAGAATATTTTCCCATTGTTAGGTAATTTTAATAATTCCATAAAAATCTTTGATTTGCATGTCCTATTCATGAGTACAGCAAATTGACAACGCTTTTGTATTTAATTTACTGATATTAAAGTAATCTGGTCTGTTAAAGTAACATTTTGGAGCAACAATCAGATAATCAACCTATCCAGGATCCCAAGACCAAAAATCTAGACCAGAATCTCATGAATTAACGATCATTATTGCGCAGGCAAAGCCACTTTTGCTTTGCACATCAACAAAAAATCTGATGTGGGCAGCACATGACATTTACAATATAATGCAATAAATTTATTTCTTTCACAGTGAGAAAATGATGTATAAGATCCACGGTAAAATGTTTTTAACTCTAAATTGTACATTTTGCGCTTTTCCGGATAACAATATGTAAAACTATATCCAAGTACCCAAAAAATTTAAATTTCGCGCAATTCTAAATTGACACTTATTAATATTGATAGCATCCGCAATAAACAATATAGTTCATATATTAAAATATTTTAATAACTATTTTATTTATATGGCGTCAGTTTCATTAATTTAGCGTCATTTTTGCAATTTTGACAATATTTTCATTAATCTGCGGCGAAATGTCACCAAGTTGGTGACATTTCACTAAAAAGGTCGCAAATGCAACGACATTTATCTCCAAGCTTTACAGACAAAAGGTGAGAAGAACTGTTATATAAAAATGACTATTCGCGAATTGTTAGGCGTCAAAATACGAAAGTATTACACAAAGTATCTTCTCTCGTGAATGAAACGAACTAGATCCACGAGACGGATAACAAATTTATCGAATAACATTAGATATGGAAAGCGAACATATTTCACAATAGTTATAATTTTTCAATTTTATTTGATTCCTTTTTTGTAAATTCATTTGAAAAATATACTGTATTTCGAGAACGATTCATACTAGCGTTCTACAGTGTATGCCATTTTCTTTTTGATGAAAAGCTGCCTCAGAAATGATTATTTACCTAATATTATTGAAGGCTTTGATTTTTTTAATGATTTTTCAAAATTTCATTCGAAAATTTGGGGGCAGGGGGTCTTCCGAGCATTTGATTGCCTTTAAAATAATTTCATTTCAATATTCATTGATTGTAACATTTCTACCGAATTTTGTTCGAAACACTCTATTTGTTCGTGAGGTTTTGCATCAACACACACACACACACACACACACACACACACACACACATTGCCTTCCCTGCCATCGAAACAGTTACCTTACACCTTTATGGTAGGTCGGATGGTTTGGGTCTCAACGCATATAGCCTTGAAAACGTTCGATTCCAGTTCAGGAATGCTTGAAATGTGCTCTTCTGTCGAAAACTCAAATTTGACTTTTCGACCCTGTTACAATACTTTCCGCTATGCATTTGAACTATGCATATAAGGAAAATAATAATGCGGTCTGATTTGACTTCAGACCCGGCTTTCCTGGTCAGATTTTGTTGTTGTTGTTGAGACCCAGACCGTCCGACCTACCAGAAAGGTGTAAGGTAACTGTATGGACGGCCGGGAAGTGCCACCCAATTTAGACCGGAACCAGTGGGGGTGGCATCCACAGGGACCGTACCCTCCTTCCCCTACCACCAACCTCTCGGAAGGACTTACGGACCCACATGTTTAACGTGATCGTACTCCGCATGAACACGGCGGCATTTGTGGCAGCGTGCAAATCTAGCGCGCAAACCACGGGGATACCACACCCGAGATGGCCAACAGCACGCGGCGTTCCGAGGTGGTCACCCACCAAGTACTAACCGCGCCCGATGCTGCTTCACTTCGGTGATCTAACGAGAACCGGTGTTTTCAGCACGGTACGGCCGTTGGCCCTGGTCAGATTTTGTGCTAGAATACAAAAACGTGACCTCTGTAAAACAAGAAAAGTTTCATCATCTTTCATTAGTTCTTTTTTGGCCTTTTTTTTTCGGGGGTAGCTGGGGGAGGTGGTAGTTGTCTGTAGCGTCTCCCTCCCCAAAGCCCCAGTATTGGATCGTCAGCTCCGGGAAAGATACATTTTCTGCAAACATGTCTTCCTGGTTCAATTTCATAACTATTTTCAGCTGTGAAAAACGAAACTCTTGGACTCCAATTGTTAACCTTATATTTACGGGTGGGACAGCGTCCATCCCAAGCGAAGCACCTCTCAAAAATACAGGTATCTGACATACCCTATCCCAAACAGTTTGCAGGCATACCCTATCCCAAACAGTTTGCAGGCATACCCTATCCCAAACAGTTTGTAGTTTGTAGGCTACACCCTTTGCAGGCATTGGCGTCCATGGACGCCAGTGCCTGCAAAGGGGGATCGAGCTGTTTGGGATAGGGCATGTTAAATATCTGTCTTTTTGAGAGGTTCTTTGCTTTGGAAGGATGCTGTCCCACCCGTAAGCAAACGGCTAATGCTGTTTTCAAGATAGTACACTCTTAAGACAGGGAAAAATTTAAATGTTTATATCAATACTTAATTGAACAGTTAATTCCCTGTCAAAGTGAAAAATGATATATTGCATATTGTCCAAAAGACATTTTGAATATCAAAACTGCATTCAAAAGGGATTTTTTCTTTAAACTCACTATATATAGGTGAATGTCGTGTTTGCATCTTTTCCTCTTTATGAAAAGCAGCAGAAGAGCTTAGAAACTTTATCGCCCCGACAATAAATACAAAGCTTTAATTTTTTCCACTGATACGCGTCGAGGCTGTTGAAGAAGGCTTCGAGTTTCATGCATATTTATAGATTTCTGTCAGGAAGACATGCTTGAAGTCCCTTAAGGTTCCTTACTGACATTCTTCTTTTATTGCGTTATCATAGGTTCGAAATGATCAATCATATGGAATTAAGGACGACCACAGGAGTGATTAGTATATAATCTTAAATAATAATGCTACATGAATCTGAATGATGGATATCAAATCTTATTATCTTCATACGTTAAAAACGTTTTTGTGAAAACGGTCTTTATCGTTATGTATTTGTCTGTGCAAATGGAAGCTGCGTATAAAATAAATTTCAGAGTTTTATCTTGAAAAATGTTTATTTCAAACACACTAATAACATGCGCTTTAACGCCTCCTACATACCTCTACATAGTATAATACATAAAATGTATTGTGAGGGGGTCGAAAATTTGAATTAGAATTTTCGACGGAAAAGCACGCTTCAGTCATTCCTGAACTCAAATCCAATGCTTTTAATGTGATATCTGCTTGTGTATGTGAATGCGATATCTCACAAACGAATGGAGTGTTTCGAAAGTAATTTAGTACGATTATGTCGATTCGTATATACTGGAACCCTATTGATCTTAAATCCGATCAAATGTTAGGAAACTCCCAAAATTTTCGAATTAATTTTTGAAAAAAAATTATAAAAATGTTAGGACATTTAATAATATTAAATAAAGATTCATTTTGTATGTATTTTTTACTTTCCCTGCAATACATGGTAATGTATAGGGAAAGTATTGGAATCATGCCGAAAATCGTAACTCGAGTTTTCGACGGATCTACACGTTTCGAGACCTCTAGAATATGAAAAGACCATTTTTAGCGTGACGTCTGTGTGTGTGTCTGTGTGTCTGTGTGTCTGTCTGTCTGTGTGTCTGTGTGTCTGTCTGTCTGTGTGTCTGTCTGTCTGTGCAGATTTTGTATCCACTCTAACTAAAAAACTAATGGACCGAATTTCACTAAATTTTGTAAGTAAGTCACTTGTGGGCGGGGCTGGTGCTGATTAGTTTTGGGTACGACTCGAAATAAAAGAACCCGCCTTTTTTTGCGAAATGGCCCGCAAAAGCTTGTATCCACTCTAGCTGAAAAACTAATGGACCGAATTTCATAAAATTCGGTAGATGAGTCACGTATAGGTCACCCTGGTGCTGATTAGATTTTGGAACGATTCAGAAAAAAATAACCTGCCTTTTTTTGCAGAATGGCCCGCAAAAATTGTCAAAATCTAAACTAAAAAGCTACGTATGCTCAAATATATCCATTAAATGCGTGTTTAATGCGTAATTTTTAACGAAGAAAAGAATAAAACCAACCCCATTACACTAGGGCTAGCCGTTCTTGAGATATTTTAGTTTTTCGTACTTTCCCTACACCACCTTTGAAAATAAGCCCGATTACCGAATGAGAACGAAAATTGAATAAATGTGAAATAAATTTAATTAAAATAAAGAGAACATTAATATAAGTTTGCAGGGAAAGTCATGTGCTGCTCACATCAGATTTTTAATTCTAAAACGAATGGCACAAATTTTAGAAGGGTAGCTCGAACCAGTCTCGAAATATTGCACGCTTTTCAAATAAGTGTATCTAAAAATGCATAAAAGGCAACTATAATATCATCAAATATGTAAAACTTGTCGAAAAATAAGGAGATATTTGTGACTAATTTGGCAAAATATTGCCAACTTGATGATATCTTAATATGGGGCCAAATTGAATAAAACGTCAAAATTGGAAATAATCTGAAATTGCATACTTTCTTCTTTCGAACGATTTACCCGTACGCCAAATTTGAAGTCTCTATCTCAGTCCAAAGCATGCTTTTCCATCATTTCACTTTTCGAACATTTTTGTGTGGAGCACACTCTCTGCAGAACATTTTCGAAAAATTCGATTTTTCCAAGGGGTTTTATGGAACGAAGACCAAATTGCAAGTCTCTATCTATTCAGGAAGTATTAAAAAAGCGTGACAGACAGACTGACGGACAGACAGACAGCCAGACAGGCAGACAGACAGATGGACAGACGAACACTTGGCTATTAGTATATATAGATAAATAATATACATTTAACAAACAAACACATCCATCACATTGTGAAAAAGATAGGCTGACTATTCCTTAGGCTCTAAGTACATGCTCATATATATCTTTGATCTCTGCGCGGTCGCATATGTATCTGCGCAACACCTACTGAGTGGATGCTGTGCTAAGTATGCGTGCGTGCCGTATGCAATTCAGGTATTGCTTCTAAATGCTGATTTTAATTGCTTAAGTTAAGAAAATTAGTCTTTAAATCTAAGCTTTATCTGTGAGACCAGAAGACAATTATGCGGGTTTAATATTTACGAGTATGTACGACAAAACAAAGCGCAGACTTGTAGGCGCCGTTTAATGACAGCAATGGCCAAGTGGGTCATGACCCAATAAATTCGCTTCACACAAATTGCAACCTTGGTTGCAAGTAGTCAATGATGAAGTGTTGCTACATCGCACTGAGGAGCAACAAAATGAGAGATACAGAGGGCGTATCTGGACCTCAGGCAAAATGATGTGGCAACAAAGTGATAATGGAATGGATATTCAAGAATTGGAGTCCAGAATGTTCAAGAGTGCATTTCATAAGCAATGACTATCTAGAAGAGTTGATATTCAGGCTATGAATGTCCATGCGGTCGTAAGAAATGATGATGCAGAAGCTTTGAGATAATCAACAAGAATGATTATCCAAAAATTCAGAGAGTTGTTTCTTCAAGCAGTGTAGTGGTTATGTTGAAATTTGAGAGTGTATTAAGAAAGAGAAAGCTGACCCAAATATCAGAAAAAGAAACGGCCAATATTCCAAGCATGATGAGTAACAGACCGACAAACAGAGGTATGTGCCAATCTGCATATATATTAGGTCAATTATTGTTTTGAAATAATATAAAGACCTGGTCTCACACTTGCATTTTCTCCTCCTTAAGCGTTTATATAAAATTAATATAATTTTAACCATAATAATATGTGTGAATAAATAATATTTATTTTAAAAGTTAAAAATGTGGAATTTAATGTATAGTGTTTTAATTAATGATTATATTTCAGGAACACGTGCAAAGAGGTAATGGTGGGTTGTTGCGGTATTTCCTAATCATGCGCTTAATATTCCTCTTTTTGTGCACCACACTGTCATAAACAGAAGCTGAGACATGAGCAATTTAGTGAAATGCCCAAAATTGAGGGAGACGATATTTAACAATATATAATACTAATAAATCTGTAACCGAACCTTATGAAGAAATTTGGGTATTATCGTTTTCAAATTCCAAATTGTAGGATAGCGAAGCTAAATATTGGACTCTTTTTTAGCTTTCGTATAACTACATATGATTATTCGTATGACTGTTTGTTGACAGATGCCTTTTCGCCCTTGCTGTTAAGGACGCCTCTTTATTAATTCCAATAAAATTCGTCTGTTTATGCTTCTAAAACCGTTTTAAAAATTTAATCCCCTGTTTATGCTCTTATTAACGAATTATTTGTATTTTCAGATTCCTCAAGCCAGAAGTTTGAGCGAATTTATAGTATTTTTTAAAAAAATCATTAATAAATATGAAATAACATTTAAACAACCGATAAAAGAACATTAGCATTATCCTTTCACTAAAGGTTTCTTTATTTAACATAAACCAAACACTTCATAGTAATTAATCAGCAGTTCAGCAAACAACACCATTGTGCTAGCGGGTGCGTAAATAAATCATTTCCTCTTTACATTAATATCATTTAAAATGTATAAGTGGAACAAAAAAGTTCTGAAAAAAAAATTCCGAACTGTTCTGATTCTATTCTTAACAAAGACCTATGTAAATGTCTATTAAAATTAATAAATTTCTCCAAGCGACTGTCAAAATGGAACAAGAAAATCACTAGGAACATTTGAGAATAAAATATGGAAATTCAAATTATTAGTTTTAATGAGCAATAGAAATTGTCAATCTGTCTAAATGTTTGAAATGCCGTATTCTTATTAGGCTGGAAACTGGCAAAAGCTAAAAGATATTTTTAGATTCATTAAAGTAGTTTGTATATCAGAAGGGCTTCTTCTTTGTTCTATCATTTCTGGGGTCGCCTGAATTAAATTAACTACATCTCTGTATCTCTGGGTATTTTCATTATTTTGTCGAGTTTGTGTGTTTTGTTCCTGCTCCTTTTCAAAGTTTGTAGATACTGTTCCTAAAATCATGTTTTTGTTGATTTTGATTTCAGATTTAGTGCGATTTTGTACATTTATATATATTTTGTTACCTTGCATTTTATAAAGTTCTTACTCAATATTTATATACGATTTCACTATTGGCTCAAATAGTATTTCTGTACCCTCTTCTATTTTCTCCTCTGGGATAGCCAGGATGGATTTCGTTTGGTTTGGCATTAAGTGCATCTTTTTATTGCTTTTAGTGACATTCACTTTCTCTATAATATTATGTATTTGTCTCTCCCGTGTTTGTTTTTGAGGATTAACTAGAATTTTCAAATTTCTGATTTTAAGAATATTGCTATCCGTATCTAAAATTCCTTTATTTTTTTTATGAAATCATACTCTAGGATGTCCTGATAGGGTCTGTGGAAAATGTGACTTAGTAATAAAAAAAATATGAGTTTGAATTTTTGATTATGTATTTTAAAAGTAGTTTTGACGGTTTTGGTGTAGTCTATGTTATGGCTTGATAGAGTTGAAATAGTGATCGCTTGTGAGACATATTTAAGTGGTACGTTATCTTTGATTTTTTCAAAAATGTTGTTTGCAAGAACTGAAATTGATGCACCCGAATCTAGTACAATATCTTTCTCTGCATCTGTCTCATGGAATTGTAAATGCACCGTAAGTTATGCTATCGCCGCTCACTGAAGCAATAAGCTCTGTTGTAATTTTAATTTTCTTACTTTCTCTAACACTTTTTCTAACAGAATTTTCACTGATTGATAATTTAGGAGATTGCCCCCTGTTTTCTTGCCCCTCTTGTTTACCTTTTCTGCAATACCCCTCTACTTTAGACCTTAACTTTACTACTTAAGACCTGTATTGCCTTTGTGAATTATCTTGTTTACCTGCTTTCATGTATTTATCTGACAACTCTCTTCTTTGATACTTTCCACCGCCCCTTCTGTTGAAATCATTCTGATTTCGCTGGGTATTAAACCTGGGTTCTCTGTATTTGTAGTTCCCTCTTTGGTTGTTTCTTGAGTAGGGAACTGATTTACATACAGCCATCGTAATAATTGAGTTCTTCCTGCCCTCTTCACGCATAATTCGTGCCCAACTCTTCGATTTGCAGAATAAATTAAGAACGCCTTTTTATGTGAGATAGAGCCTTGCAATTTGGTACACGAGTCACTCCTCCAATTAAATTTTCTAAAAAATCGAATCATTCGAAAATGTTCTGTAGAGGGTGTGCTCCACACCAAAACGTTTGAAATTTGAAACGATAGAAAAGAATACGTCGTGATGATATAAAGATCACAAATTAGTTAAAAAAACAAAGCAACAACAACAAAAAAAAAACAAGTTTTTCAATAAAATTTGAAAAATTCGATTTCAGAATTCAAATTTACCTTAAAAGTTTAGAAAAGTGCGGTTTTCTACACCAGAACATTTGAAAGGTGAAATGATAGAAATATATACTTCATGCTATGATATGGATTATAAATTAGGTGAGAGAGTAGATAAGTCAAAAGGAAGAAAGTGTACAATTTCAGTTTTTGTATATTTACTTGTTAAGGGGTTCTGCTTACAAAAGTGTCATATTTGCAGAATATAAGAGAAATGCCTTTTTTTATATAATATATAGACTTGAAATTTGATACACGAGCAATCATAAGATTAAAGATAAATCGAGTTTTTTAAAATATTGTCTTTAGAGGATAGGATGGTGTGGGTGAACACCAAAATGTTCGATTTGCAGAATAAATGAGAAACGACTCCTTTAAAATTTAATAGAGGCTTGAAATTTGGTATATGGGCTAATCCTTTAATTGAAACACCCAAGACGAATATAGTTTTTAAAAAATGTTCGGTTAAGGGCGTGCTCCAGACAAAAACGTTCGAAAGGAAAATTGATAAAAAAACATGCTTCGGGATGAGATAAATATTTCAAATTTGGTGAACAAATTTGGTGTACAAATTTGGTAGACAGTTTGGAATGAAGAAAGTGTACAATTGCAATTTTCCAATATTTTCTAATTTACGGGGTGCTGCACACCAAAATATTTGATTTTCAGAATAAAGGAGAAACGCCCCTTTTAAAACGTGTTAGAGGCTTGATATTTGGTATATGGGCGAATCATCTGACGGAAAACACAAGAAGAATAGATTTTTTTAAAAATTGTACATTTAAGGGAGTGGGATTTCTCCACACAAAAGCATTCGAAAGGTGAAAAGATAAAAAAAAAGCATGCTTCGGAATGAGATAGAGACTTTGGTTCACGGGTAAATAGATGGAAAGGAAGAAGGTGTGCAATTTCAGTTTTCCAACATTTACTATTATTGGGAGTGTCGCACACTAAACTATTCGATTTGCCGAACAAATGAAAAACACCTCCTTTACAATGTGGTATAGGCTTGAAATTTAGTATATGGACAAACCATTTGATAAAAAACCCAAGATTAATACGGTCTTACAAAAATGTTCATTAAGAGGGTGTTACACAGAAAATAGTTCGAAAGGTGAAGTAATAGAAAAAATAGGCTTTGCTATAAGATAGAGACTTCAAATTTGGTGTACAGGTAGACAGTTTGATAGGAAGAAAGTGTACAATTTGAGTTTCTCAATATTTTCTACTGTGGGGGGGGGGGGGGGGGGTGCACATACCAAAATGTTCAATTTTTGGAATGAAGTAGAAACACCCTTTTTAAAACGTGATAGAGGCTTGATATTTGGTATATGGCAAATCATCTGATAGAAAACCCAAGAAGAATGAAGTTTTTAAAAATGTATATTTAAGGGTGTGAGTAATCCACACAAAAACACTTAAAAGGTGAAATGATAGAAAAAGTATGCTTCGTGATGAAATAGACTTCAAATTTGGTGTACGGGTAAATAGTTGGAAAGGAAGAAAGTGTGCAATTTCAGATTTACAACGTTTGCTATTGTAGGGGGTGCCGCTCACTGAAATATTAGATTTTGCCGAACAAATAAAAAACGTATCCTTTACAATGTAATAAAAGCTTGAAATTTAGTATATGGGCTCATCGTTTGATAAAAAACCCCACGATGGATACGGTTTCTCATAACTGCTTATTAGTGATACCTTTAAGTTTAAACGGGTATGTGGCTAGTGTTTTATATTTTATTATATTATTTTATATAATATTTTTAAGGTTAAAAACGTTCTTAGGGGAATAATAATTCGCTGATAATTCGCAATCCGTTCCAAATAATTATTATGGTTGTTTGCTGTCAGAATAATTTATATGTAAAAGGACGCGGAAAATATTACAGATATAATTAATGCATCAATTTTTTAAATATAATTTCCCGAAATAAACATATAATTTTATTTATACGCTAGTAAAGTTTGAAAAGAAAACCCCAATGCTCTTAATATAATAGAGGTTCTGCTTCTGGTTCGCCATCTCTAGGGAGTTTTCCTGTTATAATAATTTTTGCACTATTTTAGTAACAGCATGAGTGATCTTAGCTTCCAGCAGCTACTTTGAGCTGTAAATCTCTGTAATGATATTTGGCATTTATATTTCCAGTAATGATTTTTACTACAATATTTAAGGAATAAAAGCCGAGGACAATGTTCAATGTTTTTGGGACACCCTGTATATATATATATATATATATATATATATATATATATATATATATATATATATATATATATATAATAAAATAAGATAGAAATAGGATACAAATGGAATAAAAAATGGATGGGAAGGCTAACGGGCAATATGCTAAAAAAAGCTTAAGGGGGATTGTGACCCCTTAAATCCAGGAAATCTGTGAACCCCTTAAATCTGGGGATTTAAGGGGTCACAATCCTCCCTTAGGCTTTTTTTAGCATATTGCCCGTTAGCCTTCCCGTCCATTTTTTATTCCATTTGTATCCTATTTCTATCTTATTTTATTATATATCGTATAATGAGGAAAATGCTGCATTGCGCATTTCATTTAAATGATTTTTATCTCGAACCTTTTAATCTTATAGTGCTTTATCCATTTTTATTATATATATATATATATATATATATATATATATATATAATAGTAAAACCCTAACTTAAAATTTGCCTACAAATTAAAAAGAAGTATATAAGTATTAAATAGAGAATCAACCATCATGAGGAAAATTAAAAGCATATTTCTAGTCATTAAGCTAAAGATAATCAACAAATATCAATGGTGTGGAATCGAAAATAGGAAAACAAAAAGTAACCAAGCATTAAAGCTATATACGGGGAAAAGCACTAGGCCTAAAAATTGTTCATTTCAAAAATCATCTTTTTCAAGCCCAAATATTTAATCTAAATGAACACAAAATATGATTGTTTCTGAAATAAAATATAGATTTTATCTATAAACTTTTGCTATTTGGACGATAAACATAAAGATTGAAAAATTATATAGGAAACAAAAATACCTGAAATTCACTGCAAATGTCCTATTCATTCGAGCACTAAATGGCGAAACCAATGTTGCCAATTGCAAAAGATAAAAGTAGAGATCTACTGTTGCCAATTGTGAGAAATAACTAAAAGTATAGCGAAAAGGCAGTAAATTGTAATTTTCTACAGTAAAAGCTTCAAAATAAAGGGGCATGTAATATAATAGAAAACATAGAGGCTAAAGTATAAGAGCATGTAAATATCGTGTAATGTTTATTCAAGAGAATGTAGATGTTTGGCTAACATAAGATACTAAGGAGATAATTTTAAAAATATTAAGCTAATCCAAATTTTTTAAACATACCATTTACTAAATATGCTGGATATTTATATAATTTACTGGTCATTTTTAGATTATTAATGTGCAAAGTATGAAATGTTTTATCTCATAATCTATAAATTCTAAAAAGTTTATTAAGTATAATATTTTTAAACAATTGAATCGAGTTGTAGGAATTAAATGGTAATATTTTATTGATGTTAAGTTTAAAATAGTCTTTTTTATCATATAAATTAATAACTATCCCATTAATATATATATATATATATATATATATATATATATATATATATATATATATATATATATATATATATATAATATATATCTCTATGTATATATAATATCCTCCTCGCTCTCTGTATATATATATATATATATATATATATATATACACACTTATGTTCAAAAGCTAAGCATAGTTGCTGTTTATGCGAAAATTTCAGGAAATCCACATCGGAATGGAAGGAAATGCGGTATGCGGGTGTAATAGGGTTATAGAAGAAGAAAACAATGCAAAATAAGGATAATAGCAACTTTTATGTCCAAAGAAAAGGGTTGTAAGAAAAAGGGTCAGAATACGAGTGTCAACTTCAGTGAAACAGAATGATTAAAACAATGTGATGCTGCAGTTTAATACGGTGTGTGGGAATCTCGGGTAGCCACGCATGCTGCACAATGATTACTTACTTTCGACGAGGGTTTGGATTAATTGTGTGCTCAAAGATTTCCCAGCCTCACGGAGAGCAGTTTTTTAATCCCGGAACGGAGTTTGGTAGCGGAGGGATGCAAGATGTCTCCCGAGCATATCCCACACATCCGCTATTGGATTTCGATCAGGAGAGTTGGTAGGCCACTGCATGTGCTGGATTATCTTCAGTTTGAAGGAAGTCGTCGACCAAGATCGCACGGTGAGGAGGCGCGTTATAATCCATGAATATGAAATCAAGACCAACAGCACCTCGAAAAAAATCGAACGATAGGCTCAAGGACTTCGTCGCTGTATCTTTGACCGGTAACCAACCCCGTGTTAAATATATGGAGATCTGTACTGCCGTCCATCATGATGCCTGCTCAGACCATGACTTCATGGAATGGAATACGACGTCTTTTCGTGATGTTTCCCGGGAGAATATTCGTTCCACGTTCTCTCCAGATCGTGGTACGACGAGAATCAGTGTGCAGGCTAAACTTGGTCTCGTCACTGAACATGACATTGCCCCAATGTTGTTCACTACACTTCCGATAATCCAAACTCCACTGTAAACGCAAGCGTTTCTGTGCAGACATCAGGGGAATGCAAACTGCTGGTCGTCTGACATAGAGACCAACATGTCTGAGTCTTCTGTGAACAGTTAGTCTCGAAACAGTGATTCTTGTGGCGATTGTAAGGTCTGAACACAGTCTGGTAGAACGGTTCCTCCGACGTTGCGCAATTATCACCAAATATCGGTCTTTTAAAGCGGTTGTTACTCTTTGCCGACCTGATACTGGTCGTTGGGTAACATCTCCAGTGGTTTGGAACCTCTGACACAGTCTGGAGATCACACATTGAGGCACATTCAGAATTCGAGACGCTTCGGTTTGGAATCGACCGGATTCCAGCATTCCAATAATTCGTCCCTTCAAAAACATGTCCAGTTGGCATCTTTGTGACATCTTTTGTACCTTTTGATTGTTAACAACACTCCGTACCACAGCAATTGCGAAATTATGCCTCAATCGGCCATGCCGCTCGAGGCCGTTTCATACTCGTTCCGACGTGCGCCGATGCTTTGCGCATGTCGACGTCAACTGAACTGTTTTGCATATGCACAATAATTTACCTTCATCCTATGATTCTCCACAACTGATTGTGAACTATTGTATCCATATTAACTCCGAATTTTTCGCATTTTGCAAATTATACTTAACTTTTGGACATGAGTGTATATGTGCCGTATTTCCTTCCCCGATAATAAGATCTGGTATTATATTAACTTTTGCTCCAAAAGACGCATTAGGGCTCATTTTCAGGAGATGGCTTATATTTTATTACTATAAGTGTGCAAAGATTCAGTCTTTTAATTAACCAAGGGGAGTACGGAGTATCTGAAAAGTCTTTTTAATGACCTCAGCATTTTTTGTCTTTCGGGGATGTATGGGGGGGGAGGTGAGAGTCGAATAATCAGCTTCTTTAGGTTCTGTCTCGTGGATGATACTATAAATGTGCACAGATTCAGCCATTTAGATCAACGGGGCTTTTGTATTGCTTGGAAAGGTAAAAAGACGTTCGACTATTATCAGTTTCTATAGATAAATCGCAAAATGTTAATTTGATACCCTGATTTTAATAGATACCCTGTCAAAGTGGCAAATGATATATTGAATTTTCTCTGAAAGAAATTTAGCATATTAAAAGGGGTACTCTACAAGGGGATTTATCTTTTAACTTAACCCTACGGAAATGAATGCCGCGTTGTAATATTTTTACTACGCATTAAAACTAAGAGGCGAAAAGTTAAAAATTTTATCATCCTGGCTTTAAATATTTATCTTTGACTTTTTAATAAGAATAACGCTTCGAGGTAGTGAATGCTACGAGGCTCATGAATATGTACATTTTCCTTTCTCAGAGTACATTGTTTAAGTCCCTGGAGGAACTTTATGGGGATTTTCATTTTATTACGTCATGGAAAGTTTGAAATTATCAATCAAGTAGAATTACGACTAGTCACGGGAAAAATTAAGATTATCATAAAAAAAATAATACTCTAAGAATTTAAATAATAAATATGAGCCCTTTGCAGTTCCATGAACTAAATACTGTTTTCTAATCACTGTATAACAAAATGGCCCATTATTAAAAGAATGTTAAAGATGTATACATTTTTTAGAATACATCTAAATGAGGCGCTTCTATAACTAGCATTGCCCTACCCCCATTGCAGGTAACATCATTCGTAGGCCTATGTTGCCCTATGAACTTTCTCAGTTTGCCAACGCGGTGGTCGAAAGGTCAAGGCGAGCGTTTCCAAGCGATCGTTCGGCCGCCGCATTGCGGGTTCGAGTCCCACAACGCATGGATGTTGTGTTGTTGGGCGCAGTGTGTTCCGCCCCCTCTGGTGCGCTTTTGACAACGTCCTTAGACGGCTAAATGGTTCACGTTTCCGGCCGATATATAGGCGAATGATGAAAGTCAAGTGCCTGGTCATTTGATTCGGAAAAAAAAAAAAGAAAAAAAAAAAAAAAACTTTCTCAGTTTGGAAGACTCGATATATACAATGGCATTAGCGTTATCTTACAGGAATATGGATTATGATATCTATATAAATAAAAGAAATCAATAATATTGATTTAAATGACGTTAAGTATATTTCTGGACACGATGTTGCTAAATCCCTAAAGAAGTTAAAATCCACTCAGTGTAAAGTTTATGATAATATTCCGTTTGTTATTATTAAAGACTGCACTGAACCTTTAATTTGCCCTTTGCTTATCTTGTTTAACCTTTCGATTAAAACAACGACTTTGCTTAATTAATATTTGGAAATACGGTAAAGCTTTTCTTGTACATAAAAAGAACAACAATCACGATATTTCTAACTACACTTCTGTTACAATTCTGTCCCCTTTTCCCAAAGTATTTGAATGTATTATACTTGAAAAAATATTATCCCAAATTAAGCATTGGATCTGTCCTTATCAACATAGCTTTATGCTAATACGCTCAACTTTAACTAATTTAACTTGTTTTATCTGGGAAATTATTGATAATATTGAAAACAAGAAGTAATTATATGTTATTTACACTGATTTTAGTAAAGCATTTGATCGCATCGATCTGGGGTTATATACCCATAAACTAATTACTGGAGGTTTTGGTGCTGATTTATCGCGTTGTTTGTACTTGTACATAACAAATAGATTTTCTTCTATAAAGTATTTTAGCATTAACTCCAGACTGTATAGTAATTTATTTGGTGTTCCCCAAGGTTTAAATTTAGGCTCATTCATTTTTATAATTTTTAATTTCTCATACTACGTAATAAAGAACAAGTATTGTTTTCATGAAAATTTTCGAATTCGAGATTTTGAAGCCAATATATATTTTAAGACGACGTGAATGCGTTTTGACTATTTTTGAAGTGATGCCCGTCTGTCTGTGACCGATATTTTGTGTACACAAATATTAATAGATTTCCATGAAACTTTATATCTTTCTTTGATATCAAAAAATCTAAGACTAGATAATATATTTTTTAATTCGAGAAAAAACTTTAATATATATATATATAAATTCCCTAAAAGGACAAGTATTTATATACCCATAAAGATATTAAAGGAGTATTTATAAAGTGACGGTCGGGGGGAGTAACCCCAACTCTCCGGTTAAAGCTTTTACTGTCATGGCGAAACGCTCCCGGTAGCCGAAACCTTCATTAATAGAATAAAACCAATACAATAACCAAGTCATTAATATAAAAAACCCTCAAATCAGTTTAAACAATACTTCTAACTACCAAAAGATCCTAAAAGGGGGGTGGGGGATAAAAACTCACTTCAACATATTAAAACTATTGTATGGAATCATTAACTAAGTGGTTATATTATGTATTTTCAAAACGATATTTAAACACCATAAAAGAAATGGACAAATACAAGATTATTCCCAAACCTGACTGTAATAGCCATGGAAACCATATTGACTCGAACCATAAAACTACTAGTGTATGAAATTATTAATAATGTGGTTATTTTTATATACTACAAATAAAAACCAAATATCAATTTGCGGCCATAAAACAACTAATGTATGAAATCATTCACAAGGTAGTTATTTTGTATAATTCAATGAAAACCAAATAGCAATTTAGCCATTTCAAAAAGTGAAAAAAAAAAAAAAATATATATATATATATATATATATATATATAAAGATATATGTTGGGTTGTTACTTTTGGATATTTAATAATTTTTGGAGTTTTGGTTTTAATTTAAACGTGTTCAGGGGTCTTATTTACATAGTCATTCTCTTTTAGTTATTCATTTTCCAATTGCTTAGGTTTTTGATATTCTTTGTTCATATAGGTTCTTTTCAACAGATTTTGTGTTAAAAACGGCGAAAGTTCGTTCTTTTTAGGTTTTAGCAATTTAAATTTATTTAAATTGGCTAATTTGTAATTCCATTTATTGCCTTTTTTATTCCCTTTAATTTGATTCCATATTTATTGCTCTCGGTTAAAAAGTCGTTAATTCATTGCAATTTTTCAGTTTTATTCTATTTTCAGCTTTTTAAATATTTCAGAATCATTCATATTTAAATTGTTGCCGAGTTCGTATATTCCAAATCGTTTCACTTCATTTCCTTTTAATTTTCGTCTGCTTTGAAATTCCAATTCTCTTCTTTAAAATTTCGAGTTTTTAATTGGTTGACCGCAATATTAAAATCGTCTGTCAATAATTATTTTATCGTTCATCGATAATTTTGTTTACAATCTGTGGTGGAACTAAAATGTAGTATTATAGAGTTGTTTTTAGCGCCTCTGCGCGAGCCGAGCGAAGTTCGAATTCGGCTTGAAAAGTTTCATTATCCCCGGCTGTGATGTGTGTTTTTTTCAAGATGTAAATTGATTTGTTTAGTATATAATCAATCAGCAGTCCTTTGCGGCTGTGTTCTCTGATGTTGTTTATGTCTGGAAGCTGCGAGAGTCGGGCGTTTGTTGCGTCTAGACTCACGGAATGAAGAGTCTTGCTAATTAGTTTCATATCATATAATGATCCAAGATGTTTCGCGATTTATGTGATGTCGGCCGAGGAAGTCTTACCGGCCAATTAAAAGTTTGTTTATCCTGACATGCTGCGAGCTCTATTAATGATGAATGGAATTCACATTTCCGAAGTAATTTAAGACGGATATATGCCTTGTTTTCTATTATGATGTCAGTATTCCGGTGCAGCAGTTGGGAGAAATGATTTTTTATTACTTGACGTCCGGCTGGTGTGGAGAATCCCCTTTTGAGTTGAATCTCATGGAACGGCCTTTTTCCGGATTTTCTGCTGGACATAATTGTGACCCTGTGTCATGGATTCCCTCTTCAGGTGTTCTCTGGATCTGCTTTACGTTTGGTAACTCTTCTGATGATTCTTCCTCCCGCTGAACTTTGCAGCTTATCTTGGAGCCTTGGTGATATTATTCTTTTTCCTCCAAATTCTAATTATATTTCTCAATAGTTAAAATATGTTTTTATTCTAATTGTTTTCAGTTTTAATGAATAAGACCCCTTTTGACCTATATATTTTAGGTCACCTGAACCTGAGGTTTTTCTTTAACTTTTGTTCTAAACTTTCTGTTTGGCTAGCTGATGTTCTTTTTAATTCTAAATTCAAGTTTTGGCAAATAATTGTATAATTTTAATATTGTTAACTTTAAAATTTAATATTCTAACGTTTTTTTACCACTTACGACCGGCTATTCCATTTATTTAAATTATTAAGATGTTTAATTTGATTTATTTAGTTAATGAGATGTTTAAAAGTTGTAAAATGTTTTGAAAATTCTATAAAAATGAAGTTTAAATTTTAATAAACGTTAGAATTTTGAAATCCTAAATTCTGTGTTCTCTCTTTTATTTTAATGTAGTTTTATTTTAAGAAAGTGCCAGTTTTAATATTTTACAGGATTAGCATATTTTTATGCACTTAGGAATAACTGGTCAACTGGTGCATTTTCATATTTATTTTAGATGAACTTTACAAGTTTAGGAACTTTTGGAATGTTTTCAGTAATTTAGAATGATTTGAATGATTTAGAATTGTTTTAGTATTTCATAATGCGTTTTTCCCCCGGACACCGGATTATATATATGTATAAAGATCTGGATCACGATTTTATAACAACTACTTTCACTCATGGTGAAAGAAGAAACAACTGAATGTTGTAATGATTTGATATATGTGTACGTGAAACACAGTATGAATTATGACTGTTTAAAATAACGAAGGGGAAGGAAGAATTCTTATTCCATATTGTTCTTTGGATTATGACAACGTTCTATAGGAATTAGGTATTATTTCTTCTTTTTTCCTTTGGTCTATTCTTTCGAAGTACTTACACTGGGGAAGTGCTACGGGAATTGTTGCCATACCGGGAGTGTGCCGCGGCCTAGCAGCATGCTGAAACCGGGGTTTTAAGGGGTCACAATCCCCCCTTAGGCTTTTTTAGCATATTGACCGTTAGCCTTCCCATCCATTTTTATTCCATTTGTATCCTATTTATATCTTATTTTAATATATATATATATATATATATATATATATATATATATTGTTATTTACTTTTATATACTTTTAATTGTGATTTTTGAATCCTAATATTCTTCTCATCCCCCTTTCCATTGTAGTGATATGTTACCTTCTATCTTTATCCTTAGTCTTGGCTTATAGTTACTCATTTGTAACAGATATGCTAGAGATGGGTTTTTTTGTACATACAGTAGTTTATGCATAATTTTCGATTAAAATCCTTCAATTTATATATATATATATATATATATACCAATGCTGCTATCAAACAACTTCTAATTATAATAAATCAATTTTATGATCATTTTACAACACAACAAACACATATAATCAAAAATAGTTTAGAACTGATTAATAACCTAAAACAGCTACCATGTATACATGATATTAAAACTTTTGTTTCAAAGACCTTTTTAATAACATTAATATTAATAATTTATATAAAGTCACACTAAATTTATATGAACAATTTACTCAATCAAAAAACATCTCTTTTCCAAAATGCAAAACATTATTAAAATTCATTCTGTTCAAACAGTATCTATCTCAAGGAAATTTCATATACAAATTAAATAAGGGAATACCACAGGGAGGAATCTCATCCACAATAATGGCCAACCTTTCTCTACATTTTTACGAAATTCAGTACCCTTTCAACAGTAATATCATGTACAGATTTATTGATGATCTAATTGTTATTGGAATTACTAATGAAGCACCTATATTAAACTTTAATTTTTATCCACCTAATCTACAACTAATTGAAAATGTATATACATCAAACTGGATCAATTATCTAGACGTTAGTTTAAAAATTCAAAATGCAGACACATTAAAATTTAAAATATCCGACAAAACAGAAACTTATAACTTCAAAATAAATAAACTTCAACATTATTCATCCAATCTTTCAAAATTAATATATAAAATATTATTAATAACCAGTTATTAAGAATAAAAATGTTAAGTACACCATGTTACGACAAAGAACATCTTTTGAAATTCATAAACACCACTATCCAAAATACATACCCACTAAACCTTATTTTTTCATTTATTAAAACACATTATAATTTAAAATTCAACACCTTGCTACAGTTACAGCAACATATTGACAGATCATTCTCAAACAATTTTACATAATTTTTCATCTCTGTGTTTCACTTACAACAGTTGAAATCTTAATATATAGTATTAACTGTGTAATCTGTTTTGAGTTAAAATGCTTAGTCAGTATCACGTAATTTACACTCTCAATCAACACAAGGGGTAAACACATTTATATTATTATATTCTTATACATTTTCATTACATTGTATTCTCCTATAAATACTTAGCCACACCGTGGTATATTTGATTATATTTGATTTTTATATTTGATTTCTTATATGTCTAATCCATTTTATATTTTCTTCAACGTTGGGCCATGTGCATTATTTTTGTAATACAATTTGCAGTAATGCACACGGAAACGTAGAATTCGCATTAACGAAACATGTATGACCCTTGATAACGTACATGGTTTCCGAAATGCTTTTCACTTTATTCAATTTATTGAATTTCAAATTATTTTTGGGAGCTAGAAAAGGCCTAGCTCATCGTGCAAAACAATGTTTCTGTTTTGCAACTTTTCATCTTACACACCATTCTTGCATTTACACCATGTATGCTTATGCATGGAACAAGGGTATTAGTACCTTAAGTACCTGCATTACATATATGATTTATAAAAATACTTTTATCTAAATGTGTAGTTAAAAATTTTCTTTACCCATCTTTACCACACGTAATTCTTATTCCATTCCTTAACTTATATATGGAATAGCGAAAAAGGGGTATTTTATACCAATTTAGTACCCGTTTTATTTATAATGTTTACTTATAATGTTTTTTAAAATATTCAACAGCTTGTCGTATAGTCTTTTGATGTCACATTTACATTTCAGTCCATCTTTCTTTCACTTTTGCTATACAGAACATTTTCTATTAATGATCAATCTCAGGTATATATAATACAAGTAAATTAAAAATTCTTCAAGATCAAAAAGAAGTTTGGAGACTGTGCTGATATCTTCAACCCTGATTGAAGGAGAGGGGAACTATTTTACCGTGGCGTAGAGGCACATGTGACGCGAAATGTAAAAACGAAGAAGCAGGTCCGCAGTGAAGGGTTTTTACAGACAATGCGTGTCAGTGAACTGTAGTTGTTCGCGTTCGTCGAAAATGGAAATGACGTTTGAAGAACAACGTGCGAAAATTAAATTCTGCCAGCGTTTGGGGAAATCGCCGACAGAAACATTGCACCTACTGCAACAGGTGCAATGTTCTGTTTATAAAATAACTGTGCATTTATTTCTTCCCAACATCTCATCTCTCTCATATACAGGATATATAATGCCTACTGTCCACTTAATACTATGTAAGAACTCGAATTTTTTCGAGTTCTTACATAGTAGTTTCTCAAGTCTAGCGAAGGCTGCATACGAAAAGAGAACGTTTAGAGTGTTGTAATGAATATGTGATTTGGACCCTAAATCACAATGTGCAAATATTCCCTTTAAAGAAGAATCGAGATTTGCTCTGCAATTGTAGAATAGACGTGTGCTAGTTTGGAGAGAACAAGGAATACGCATCGAGTCCAGTTAGATCATCGGACACTATACTTTTGGTCATTGTAATGTGATGGTATGGGCTAATTTTTCATTTGGAGATCGCAACGAACTTCGTGTTTCTTCAAGTTGTACTGTGATGGCGCAAATATATTGTAACAAAATCCTTGATTTTCATGCCAGACTTTATTCCACTATAGTCGGTCGGGAGTTTCGTTCAATGGACGGTACGCCTGTCCGCATAGAACCAACGCCACCGAGGACTGCCTTCAGAGCGAAGTCATTGAATGTGGGGCGTAACCAACATATTCCATGGATCTCAATTCTATCGAAAATCAGCAAGTAAAATACAGCAAGTAAAGTTTTAGCAACGAATACAAGTACAAATAACGCAATAATGCGTCATACAGCTATTTTGTGGTTACCCTCAATCCCTTTTGTCAGTGCAAGAGAATCAACAAATCCGAAGTCCAAAAGAGGTATTCTCTTGCACTGATAAAGGGGATCCAGCGTATCCTTGAAATAGTTGTATGCTGCATTATTGTATCATTTGTATTTATATACGTTGATCACGTTTCCCTTATTCTATATAAAATGTTTGAGATGCCCAAGAGAGAGCTGTCTCTTCCCTCCTACCACCCTTTGCAAAATGCAAGCTACTTTTATACAAGCGTGGCAATCAATCAAGGTCCCAGGGGACAATATTCCGTATTAACCATTATTTGGCCTTTATGCATCATTTCCAAAATTATCCTCTTTATGCATTATTCAGTTTTAGCAATTTAGGGGTAAATAATACCCCTGCATATGCATGTTTTGTCTCATTAAAGTTTGAAAAAATAACTCATTGTGGAATGTTCCTGTGAGATGTGGTGTCGATTCGTGCAGAACTTCAGGAATTGCACCCGAATTACTGTTTCGTGCTTAACTTTTAAAGAAGTGTATATCAAAATGTGAGAAATTCCTTTGAATTTCCAATGTTTACTTAATGTGTGTACATTACGTGAAAATGTAATACAAATTAAATTTTCGGAATTGATATGAAATTGATTTTTTGTTTCTGGACATAAATCACACACTATTTAATTACATGTTAGATAATTCCCTGTCAAAGGCAAACATGATATATTGCTTTTACCCTCAAGAAAATAATTAATATTTACACGGGTGTTTTATAAGGCCATCTTGGTTTTGAATATTGATCTTTAATTTTTTTCTTGATACATATGAATTTCCATAAGATTAAATACATTGAGTTTTATAAATATTAACATTTTGCTGCCCCTCCCCCAGGAAGACATAGTTTAAATCCCTGCGGGTATTTTCTTTTACTGCATTACGCTGAGCAGATAAGTAAAGCTAAGTACACCTAAGGTCAAGATTAAGAAGATATAATACTTTAAAGACCTAAATGATAAATACAAGTAGGTATTATCTTTGTACGGAAAGGAGTGTTTTAAGAAAACTTTTATATAAATTTATGTCGCAATTTTTAGACTTTATTTTGTTCTATATTGTACTAGCTGTATACTCATTCTTTCTACTTAATATATAATGTAAAACAACATAATTCACAATTTAAGGTGAACTTTTAATATATGGTGTCTTTCTTTATACATTTTATATAAATAAAATTGAAAATCTTGCTTTTAAAACAAAATATATCATCAATACAATAAAATTTAAAACTGCAGAAAAACCACATAATCTATATAAATAAAAATGAAAATCTGTCTGTCTGTCTGTCTGTCTGTCTGTTTGTCACACCATCACGGGAGAACGGCTGAACCGAATTTGATGAAATTTTGTGGGTAGCCCAGAAATAGCCCTACTTAAAATTATATCCGTGTTTTGAGTTTCTACGACCAGTGGTTCTCGAGATATTAGTAAAAAACGAAATTTTCGTTTGTCTCATCATCACGGAAAAACGGCTGAACCGAATTTAATGAAATTTGGTGAATAGCCTTGAAATATCCCCCCATAAATTTTGTCCAAGTTTCAATTTCTAAGACCTGGGGTTGTCGAGATATTAATGAAAAACGGAACTTTTTCCTAGGAGTTCTACTCCCTAACTCCGTGGTTTATCCAAACGAAAAGATTGAAAATCGTTTGAAAGTGAATTAAAATTTAATCTCTGAGTTTGATGGGAGATTTTTTGCTTTAATTAGTCACTTTCTGAAAACATGAATTGTTTGAAACATGATTTAAAGGGGAAATCTATCTCCATGGTTCATGGTTTATTTAAAACAAGCTTTTACGGAACAATGAGAAGTATAGAGAAATCAAAATCGTTATTTAATTTCGCAGTTTATGTTATAAGACATGACATATTTAACATGTTATAAGATTCTATCTTATATCATGTTACTCAGAAACGCAATTAAATTAAATCTGTCTGTTAATTTTAATAATTATTTTTTCGATTTGAGTAATAAATAAATGGATATAAAAATATATTTTAGAAAAGAACGATTTGATTTTTCTTATAGCATTTTTGACTGGATAATATCAATTACGGTCTTCAGGTTTAAAAATTATTATTATTTATATATTCGGGGATTATTGATTCAAGGACTATTGATATTTTCAAGTTATTATGCAATTATTTTATTATGACAAAAATTGTTTAAACTCATATATTGTATGTTGTACGAATCTTCTACAAATACACGTGTATATCTTTTAATCTACGAGAATATAAGTAGTACAGGTATATTAACATATGTTTTGATATATATTGGCATATATTGGAATCAATTACGACCTTCTGGTATAAAGAGTACGGATATTATTGATGTTTTCAATTTATTACGTCATCTCTTTTATTTTGGCAAATATTTTTGAGACGCATATTGTAATACGGGTAATCTTCTACTAACACATTGGCATATTTTCTGATCTGCGACAATATAATTAGTACGGAGTTGCATATATTCATTCAATTCCTATTTTTTCTTCTGTAAATTTGCTTACAAAAGGGGGCAGGATGTTTTATTCTTGAGATCTGATCGTGAAGATAATTTTGCATAGTGAGAACATATATTCTTAAACTTCTCTTTAGGAGCAATAAATTTAATATTTTAACAGAATTTGCACATGATTGCGAACTTTAAGTTTCTTTAAATTATACACTCCGTACGAATAACGGGTGTGCTGTTAGTGGTTAATAAATTTTAACATTTTAGGAGGATATATCATGTTGCTCGGCATCGCAATTAAATTAAATGTGTTTGTTAATGTTTTTATTATTTTTTTTTCGATTTAAATAATAAATAAATGGATAAATGGATATAAAAGTATATCTTATGAAAGGACGGTTTGATTTTTCTTTTAATTATATTAATTGCTGACTGCGTACATCAATTTCATTTATTTTGGCAAAGAGTTTTCAAGCTTATATCGTATTTAGCTACTAAACTCATATATTGTGTTTAGCCAATAAATTCATATAGCCGATTGTTGAAACAGAAAAAGAGTAGAGCGGGTATATCTTCTAATACAATTGTAGTGTTTTCATTTAGTATATTGAAACGGGATAAGAATGTTTCATTCAGATCTGCAAATTCAAAGCTACGAATTTGGAGGGATATCGCTAATTTGACAACTTTTCTTAAACTTTGCCAAATTGACGGAAATGTCGCCAAATTGATATAAACGACACACAAACAGCTGCCATAAACCTTCGGGTTGGTCGTGTGGCTTGGGTCCTCTACATATCAATGAAATTTTTTTTTGTTTTGTTAGAAGAGAGTACTGAAATGATGTTTGGTTAGCATTTATCTGTCAGACCAACCATCCTACTTAGTAATACATTTAGCGAATTTTTAAATTGTCACCAAATTGATAAAAATGTTTTCAAATCTATAAAAATATCTTGAAATTGATAAAATTGCGCTACATAAATGATATTAATTGTTTTTTGTTAGGGGATAGTATTGTGATGATATTTCGTCAATTTGTCGCAAAGTGGAACTGTCAGTTCTACAGTCCCACTTGGCGATAAATTTGGCGATTTTTTAAAATGTCGCTAATTTGACGAAACTGTCGCCAAATGTTCCATAGAAATATAACTATTTAGACGATATTTTTTCTACCAATTTATTTGAAGCAAATGATATCATGTCGCTTAGCAACGGATTTAAATCCAATGTGTTTATGCGGCAGACGATTTTTATTAAATCCTTTCCGATTTGAATAATGAAGATATGTATATAAAATAAATTTCATTGTCATTTCATTTTGGACTGGATAATATCAATTATACTCTTCAGGTTTAAACATTATTATTATTGATATTTTCCGGAATTATTGATTCAGGGATTATTGATATTTTTAAGTTATTACGCCATTGTTTTATTGCGGCAAAAATTGCTGACACACGCATATTGTGCGTTGTACGAGTAATCTTCTAGGAATGCACGGGTATATCTTCTAACCTACGAGAATATAAGTAGTACAGGTATATTGGCATATATTTTGACATATATTGGCATATATATTGGAATCAAGTACAGTCTTCTGGTATGAAGATTAAGGGGATTAATTATATATTCAATTTATTACGTCGTCTGTTGTATTTTACCAAAAAACATTTGTGACTCATATTGCAAAATGGGTAATCTTCTACTAATAATCGGACATTATAAGTAGTACGTGTATATCTTCCCATATAATTTTAGTACTTTAATTTTGACATATATTGGAATAAATGACTGTCTTCAGATTTAAAGATTACGGGTTTATTGGTATTTTCAATTTATACATGTAATCTACTAATACAGGTTATATTTTCTAATATTCGCGTATATAATTAGTACGGGTCCCATACAATTTTAACGCTTTTATTTTGCATATATTGATTCAATTCCATATTTTTTTTTATATTTGCTTACATAAGGGGTCAAGATGTTTTATTCTTCAGATATGTCCATGAAGATAATTTTATATAGCGAGAACAGAGATTCTTAAACTTCTTTTTAGGAGCATTATATTAAATATTTTAACAGAATATTTTGATTAAACATGTCATTTAGTATACTATAAGAATTTGGGCATGATTATGAATTTCAAGTTTCTTTATATTATATACTCCGTACGAAGAACGGGTATGCTGCTAGTCTATATAAATAAAATTGAAAATCTGTCTGTCTGTTTGTTTGTCCCATCATCACGGGAGAACGGCTGAACCAAATTTGATAAAATTTTGTGCGTAGCCTTGAAATAGCCACACTAAAAATTTAGTTCATATTTTGAGTTTCTACGACCGTTTCGTTCCCGAGATATTAGTAAAAAACGAAACTTTCGTTTGTCCCATCATCACGGGAGAACGGCTGAACTGAATTTAATGAAATTTTGTGGGCAGGCTTCAAATAGGCTCCCTTAAATTTTGTCCAAATTTCGAGTTTCTAAGACCAGGAGTTGTCGAGATATTAATGAAACACGAAACTTTTTCCTAGGAGTTCTACTCTCTAACTCCCTAGTTCCTCCAAACGAAAAAGTTGAAAATCATTTGTTTCAAACATGAAAATGAATTAAAACTTTATCTGTGAGTTTGGTGGCTGATTTTTGCGCTAAATAGTCACTTTTCGAAATCATGAATTGTTTGAAAATATGAATTTAAATGGAAAATCTGTTACCATGGTTTATTTTTCACAATCTTTTACTCAACAATGAAGGTGTTAAGAAATCAAAATGGTTAATTAATTTTTAGCATTCTATGAGGATATACCATATTGCTCGGCAACGCAGTTAAATTAAATGTGCTTGTTAAGGTTTATAGTTATTTTTTCAATTTCAATAATAAATAAATGTATCTTAAATAATAAAAGGCAATGTCTGTGTGTGTGTGTGTGTGTGTGTGCGTCTGTCTGTCTGTCTTATACACTATACGTTTCGCGACCGCGCGTCGGAGAGCTACGAAATTTGGCAATCGGACACCCGGGGGGGAGGGAAGGGGACACGTGAAAACCGATTTTCAAAATTCTAATTATTTTTTTATTTATTTAATGTTTTATGCGATTTCGACCTTTTTTTGCCCTTTTTGCCCTTTTTTCTCCACGATCCAGACGTCGTAGAAGAAAACAACTCACACCATCGGAAAGAGCAGACAATTGCGAGTAAAAATATATCAATTTCAAATCTCCATTTCGATTTCTAATATTTTTTAAAGATTTTAAAACAAAAGTCACTTTTGGCTCAAGAAAACGATTTTTGGTTTTTAAATTCTCGCATCGTGAAAAGTACTCATAATTTCGACTAATAATTTACATTTTCAGAAAGGTCAAACATCTGGCATTCTTACAAGTCTAATCTGGTCCAGAAATAATGAAAATTGCCTTCAGAATCGCAATTTTAAAGACGTCATGATTTTAAATTTCTCGCCGTTCCGCTCGGCGTTCCGTTCGTTTCTCCCTCGCTGAAGCAGGGAAGGTGGTGGGTGGGGACGTCAAGGTGGAGGTGACGTCACGGTTCTAAATAGAGCGCCTTTGCTCTATATAAATTATTATATTTATATTTTAAATGATGGGACGATCTGGATTTTTTAAATGTATATTTTAACTTTTGGATATTTTAAATGGATATTTTAATTTTATGGATATTTTAAATGATGGAACAATGAAACAATGGAATGAGGATGATGGAATTAAGCATATGGTAATTTTAAATTGCAAATTAGCGCGCGGGAAGTTAGCGGTAGGCCCGGGTTCGATTCCCGCCACTGCCAAAACTGCCGCCGTGTTTACGCGGAATACGATCACGTTAAATATGTGGGTCCGTAAGTCCTTCCGAGAGGTTGGTGGTAGGGGGAAGGAGGATACGGCCCCTGTGGATGCCTCCCCCACTGGGTTCCCGTCTAAATTGGGTGAATATGTAGAAAGTTATGGAGATTGTCGCGGAGGGCGCGGCAGCCCAGTGGTTAGCGCGCGGGAATTGCACTCAGTAGGCCCGGGTTCGATTCCCGCCACTGCCAAAACTTACGCCACGTTCACGCAGAGTACGATCACGTTAAACATGTGGGTTCGTGAGTCCTTCCGAGAGGTTGGTGGTAGGGGAAGGAGGGTACGGTCTAAATTGGGTGAATAAAAAGAAAGTTATGGAGATTGTCGCGGAGGGCGAAGTAGCCCAGTGGTTAGCGCGCGGGAATTGCACGCGGTAGGCCCGGGTTCGATTTCCGCCACTGACATGGAGTACGATCACGTTAAACATATGGGTCCGTATGTTTTTCCGAGAGGTTGGTGGTAGGGGAAGGAGGGTACGTTCCCTGTGGATGCCTCCCCCACTGGGTTCCGGTCTAAATTGGGTGGCACATCCTGGCCGTCCAACCAGTTACCTTACACCTTTCTGGTAGGTCACGCCAACGAGTTTGCCACAGTTGGAATTTGCCACGATCAGCATTTTCAAGGGTTGCGAACAGGCTGGTCGCCAAAGGCGGCTAGCGGAGGGTGAAGTACCCCAGTGGTTAGTGCGCGGGATTTGCACTTGGTAGGCCCGGGTTCGATTCCCAAAATTGCCGAATAAAAATAAAGTTATGGAGATTGTCGCGGATGGCACGGTAGCCCAGTGGTTAGCGCGCGGGAATTTCACTCGGTAGGCCCGGGTTCGATTCCCGCCATTGCCAAAACTGCAGCCGTGTTCACGCGGAGTACGATCACGTTAAACGTGTGGGACTGCAAGTCCTTCCGAGAGGTTTGTGGTAGGGGAAGGAGGGTACGGTCTCTTTGGATGCCTCCCCCATTGGGTTCCGGTCTAAATTGTGTGGCACTTCCTGGCCTTCCAAGCAGTTACCTTACACCTTTCTGGTAGGTCGCGCCAACGAGTTTGCCACGGTCAGAATTTTCAAGGGTAGCGAACAGGCTGGTCGCCAAAGGCGGCTAGTATAAAATATGACTCATTAATGAGCGGTTTGATTTTTCTTTTAATTATATTAATTGCGGACTGCGTACATCACTTTCATTTATTTTGGCAAATAGTTTTTAAGCTTATATATAATGTTTCGCTAATAAAATCATATGTTGTGTTTAGCCAATAAATTCATTTAGCCTATTGTTGAAACAGAAAAAGAGTAGAACGGGTATATCTTCTAATACAACTTTAGTGTTTTCATTTAGTATATACAAACGGGATGTTTCATTCAGATCTGCAAGTTCAGAGCTACGAGTTTGGCGGGATGTCGCTAATTTGGCAACTTTTCTTAAACGTTGCCAAATTGACAGAAATGCCGCCAAATTGATAAAAACGACGCAAATCAATGAAATTTATTTCGTTTTGTTAGAAGAGAGTACTGAAATGATGTTTCGTTAGCATTTATCTGTCAGACCAACTGTTCTACTTAGTAACACATTTAACTAATCTTTAAAATGTCACCAAATAGATAAAAATGTTTCTAAATCCATAAAAATATCTTGAAATTGAAAAAATTGCACTAAATAAATGAAATGAATTGTGTTTTGTTAAAGGATAGTATTGTGATGATATTTCGTCAATTTGTCGCCAAGTGGGATTGTCAGTTCTACAGTCTCACTTGGCGATAAATTTGGAAACTTTTTAAAATGTCGCTAAATTGACGAAAATGTTACCAAACCTTCCATAGAGGTATCATTATTCAGACGATATTTTTTCCACGAATTTATTTGAAGCAAATGATATCATGTCGCTTAGCAACGGATTGAAATCTTATGTGTTTATGCAGCAGACGATTTTTAGTAAATCTTTTCCGATTTGAATAATGAAGATATGTATATAAAATACATTTCATTGCCATTGCATGTTTGACTGGATAATATCAATTACGATCTTCGGCTTTAAACATTATTATTATTGATATTTTTGGGGATTATTAATTCAGAGATTATCGATATTTTCAAGTTATTGCGCCATTGTTTTATTGTGGCAAAAATTGTTGAAACTTACATATTGTACTTTGTACGAATAATCATTTCGGAATGCTCTGGTATATCTTCTAATCTACGAGAGTATAAGTAGTACAGGTATATTGGCATATATTTTGATATATATTAGCATATATTGGACTCAAGTACGGCCTTCTGGTATGAAGATTAACGGGATTATTGATATTTTCAATTTATTACGTCATCTGTTTTATTTTGGCAAAGATAGTTGAGACTCATATTGTAATACGGGTAATTTATATATACCAATTGCCAAGTGTCCGTCTGTCTGTCTGTCAGTCTGTCACGCTTTGTTTAGGCACTTCCGGAATAGATAGAGAGTTGCAATTTGGTACACGGCTCGGACGTTCGATAAAACCCCCTGGAAAAATCGAATTTTTCGAAAACGTTCTCTAGAGGGGGTGCCCCACATCAAACCGCTCGAAAAGTGAAATAATAGGAAAGCATGCTTTGCGATAAGATAGAGACTTCGAATTTGGTGTCTAAGTAAACCGTTCGAAAGGAAGAAAGTGTGCAATTTCAGATTTCGAATATTTTCTACTTAAGGGGGTGCCGCACACCAAAATGTTCGATTTACCGAATAAATGGGAAACGGCTACTTTGAAATTTGATAGAGGCTTGAAAGTTGGTGTATGGGCTAATCATTTGATGAAAACACCCAACACGAATATAGTTTTCTAAAATGTTCCTTTAGGGGGTGCTCCACAGAAAAACGTTCGAAAGGTGAATTGATATAAAAAACACGCTTCGGCATGAGATACAGATTTCAAATTTGGTGTATGGGTAGATAGTTTGGAAGAAAGTGTACAATTTCAGTTTTCCAATATTTTCTACTTTAAGGTCTGCCCCACACCAAAATGTTCAATTTTCGGAATAAAGAAGAACCTCCCTTTTCCTATGTGATAGAGACTTGATATTTGGTATATGGCGAATAATGTGATAGTAAACCCAATCAAAATGGAGTTTTTCAAAAATGCATATTTAAGGGGGTGGGTACTGCACACAAAAACATTTGAAAGGTGAAATGATAGAAAAAGCATGCTTTTCGATGAGATAGAGACTTCAAATTTGGTATAGGGGTAAATAGTTGGAAAGGTAGAAAGTGTGCAATTTCAGTTTTCCAACATTTGTTATTGTAGGGGGTGCAGCTCACTAAAATATTCGATTTGCCGAACAAATTGAAAACGCCTCCTTTACAATGTGATAGAGACTTGAAGTTTAGTATATGGGCTCATCATTTGAAGAACAAACCCAAGATGAATATGGTTTTCCAAAAATGTTCATTTTAGGGGGTGCTACACAGAAAAATTTTCAAAAGATGAAGTGATAGAAAAACATGCTTCGCGATAGGATAGAGACTTCAAATTTTGTGTACTGGGAGATAATTTGAAAGGAATAAAGTGTGCAATTTCAGATTTCCAATATTTGCTAATTTAGGGGGTGCGGCACACCAATATGTTCGATTTTTCGAATAAATTAGACACGCTTCTTTTTAAATGTGATAGTGGCTTGATATTTGGTATTTGGGCCAATCATCTGATAAGAAACCCGATGCGAACAGGGTTTTTTAAAAATGTTCATTTATGGGTGTGCTCTACAGAAAAACGTTCGAAAGGGGAGGTGATAAAGTAGTATTCTTCGGGATGAGATAGATACTTTAATTTGGTGTACTGGCAGATAGTTCGAAAGATAAAGATGTGCAATTTAAGTTTTCCAATATTTTCTTCTTTAGGGGGTCCTGCACACTAAAATATTCGATTTTCCGAATAATTGTAAAACGCGAATTATTAAAAAATTACAATATTCAGGGGTTGCTTATTGCGAGAACATTGATTTTCAAAGAGTATTCGGCTAGTCTTCTACTAATACCCGGACATATCTTCTAATCTACGACATTATAAGTAGTACGGGTATATTTTCCCATATAATTTTAGCACTTTCATTTTGACATATATTGGAATAATTTACTGCCTTCAGATTTAAAGATTACGGGTTTTTTGATATTTTCAATTTCTACATGTAATCTACTAATACAGGTTATATCTTAAATACAGATTATATCTTAATATTCACGTATATAATTAGAACGGGTCCTATATAATTTTAACGTTTTTATTTTGCATATATTGATTCAATTCCATATTTTTTGTAAATTTGCTTACATAAGGGGCCAGGATTCTTCAGATTTGCCCGTAAAGATAATTTCGTATAGCGAGAACAGAGATACTTAAACGTCTTTTTAACAGCATTATCTTAAATAATAAAAGGCAATGTCTGTGTGTGTGTGTGTGTGTGTGTGTGTGTGTGTGTCTGTCTGTCTGTCTTATACACTATACGTTTCGCGACCGCGCTTCGGAGAGCTACGAAATTTGGCAATCGGACACCCGGGGGGGAGGGAAGGGGACACGTGAAAACCGATTTTCAAAATTCTAATTATTTTTTTATTTATTTAATGTTTTATGCGATTTCGACCGTTTTTTGCCCTTTTTGTACTTTTTTCTCCACGATCGAGACGTCGTAGAAATAAACAAATCACGCCATCGGAAAGAGCAGACAATTGCGAGTAAAAATATATACATTTCAAATTTCAATTTCGATTTCTAATATTTTTTAAAGATTTTAAAACAAAAGTCACTTTCGGTTCAAAAAAACCAACTTTTGTTTTTAAATCCTTCCATCGTAAAAACTACTCATAATTTCGACTAATAATTTACATTTTTAGAAAGGCCAAAGATCTGGCATTCTTACAAGTCTAATCTGGTTAAGAAATATTGAAAATTGCCTGCAGGATCGCAATTTTAAAGACGTGATGATTTTATATTTCTTGCCCAATACTCGGCGAAGAACCGATTCTTCCCCGACATTTTCCCCCCCGCAGTAGTTTTTCCCCCGTTTCCATGGAGACCAGGCTTCGGGTTTTAAATGTATTAAGAGCTTAGCATTTGTATTGGATAGATACATCGGGTGAAATTATTATATTTATATGATATTTTAAATGGATATTTTAAATTATTTAAATGATTGAATTATGGTGGATAGAATTCTGGTGATGTATTTGAAATTATTATATTTATGGATTGGTGGAACGATATGGATGATTCATAGAATGATATGGATTTTTTAAATGGATATTTTAATTTATGGTTATTTTAAATGAATATTTGAATTTCTGGATATTTTAAATGGACATTTCAATTTTATGGATATTTTAAGTGATGGAACGATGGATATTTTAATTTTATGGATATTTTAAATACCATATGGTCATTATAAAATTAAAATTAGCGCACGGGAATCGCACTCGGTAGATCCGGGTTCGATTCCCGCCACTGCCTAAACTGCCTCCGTGTTCAGGCGGTGTACGATCACATTAAACATGTGGGTCCGTAAGTCCTTCCGAGAGGTTGTTGGTAGGGGAAGGAGGGTACGGTCCCAGTGGATACCTCTCCCACTGGGTTCCGGTCTAAATTGGGTGAATAAAAAGAAAGTTGTGGAGAATGTCGCGGAGGGCGAAGTAACCCAGTGGTTAGAGCGCGGGATTTGCACTTGGTAGGCCCGGGTTCGATTCCCTCCACTGACAAAACTGCTGCCGTGTTCACGCGGAGTACGATCACGTTAAACATGTGGGTCCGTAAGTCCTTCCGAGAGGTTGGTGGTAGAGGAAGGAGGGTACGCACCCTGTGGATGACTTTCCCACTGGGTTCCGGTCTAAATTGGGTGAATAAAAAGAAGGTTATGGAGATTGTCGCGGAGGGCGCGGTAGCCCAGTGGTTGGCGCGCGGGAATTGCACTCGGTAGGCTAGGGTTCGATTGCCGCCACTGCCAAAACTGCTGCCATTTTCACGCGGAGTACGATCACGTTAAACATGTGGATCCGTAAGTCCTTCCGAGAGGTTGTTGGTAGAGGAAGGAGGGTACGGACCCTGTGGATGCCTCCCCTACTGGGTTCCGGTCTAAATTGGGTGAATAAAAAGAAGGTTATGGAGATTGTCGCGGAGGGCGCGGTAGCCCAGTGGTTAGCGCGCGGGATTTGCACTAGGTAGGTCCGGGTTCGATTCCCGCCACTGCCAAAACTGCCGCCGTGTTCAGGCGGAGTACGATCACGTTAAACATGCGGGACCGTAAGTCCTTCCGAGAGGTTGGTGGTAGGGGAAGGAGGGTACGGTCCCTGTGGATGCCTCCCCCACTGAGTTCCTGTCTAAATTGGGTGGCACTTCCTGGTAGGTCGTTCCTTCTGGTAGGTCGCGCCAGCGAGTGTGCCACGGTTAGAATTTGCCACGGTCAGAATTTTCAAGGGTAGCGAACAGGCTGGTCGCCAAAGGCGGCTAGTATTAAATATTTTAAAAGAACATTTTGCTTAAAAATGTCATTTATTATACTACAGGAATTTGCACATGATTGTGAATTTTAAGTTTCTTTATTTTATGTACTGCGTACGAAGAACGGGTATGCTGCTAGTTAATAATAATGCTAAAATCATAAAATAACCACCCTTCTTTTATGCTTAACAAAATGGGTCCGCTAACTACGGGGCCTGCTCTTTACGCTTGCTAACCCCAGTTATTTGCTTTGCAAGTCGGAGGGCTTCGCTCGTACTCGCTGATGTTCGATGAGGTCCCTTTGCGAACTCTGATACGCAGGTACAATATGCGCCCAACCGCCCACTCCTCTGTCGCTGACACTCACTAATCCCGAAGATGGATTCGCAAGCACTTTTTATACTGTCGGCGCACGCGACCGCCCTTCGCACACACGTTTCCAATCGGCTCGTTCAATTAAATCTGCCGAGACTGCAGAATATTTTTCACGCCAGAAAAGCAAGAAAAGTAGAATGACTGACAAACTGCTACTGTTACTAGTCTGTTCAGGGCTCGAATTGGCAGCTCATATACTCTTCCTTCGACCATGTCATTAAATATCTCTTAAACTAAAGTTTAAATCGAAACACGTTTCCTTTCTGAATATTCTTCTAATATTCATCTACAAATGTATCAAATTTCAAATTTTTATATGCTATAGTATTTGCAGTACGAGACACAGATTATCGAGGAGCGCGAAAATTGTCAAACAGCGGCGACGGCATCAGTTACTTTATATTTTAATATAGAGGGATATATATTCTAAAGAAAGCTGCCGGTATAGAAACTCATTATTTTATAAATAGCATATTCTAAATGAAGCTCTTGGTAGTAAAGAATTATCTAATATTGCAACACAGTAAAAAAAGAAAGAATTGAAATTTTGCTGTTGCTAAAGAAATGCGTGCAAATATATAGTAGTAATATATATGGCAGACGATAAGTATAACACAAATGAATGAAACAAAATTTTCATCCTTTTATTATTGTCAGTAGATTAAACGGTTTATTTTTCATTTTTCCTCAAAAACAAAAAATATATGAGAACCACAGTTGACCGTCTATTCAAACGCTCATGAAACAGGCGATAAAGTGATCGATTTCGCGGATGCAGCTGGTAACTCTCCCCCATCCCAAAATATCCACCCCTTACGACTTCGGCCGTCCAAACGGTTGCTCGAGTCCTTAGGATGAGTTGGACGGCCTGGGTAATTCAACCCCTTACGTCTTAAAAAATCCCTTCTTCCTTCCGGCAAGAGCTTACATTAAAAAGTCTGTGTTTTACAGAACTTAGGAAACTAACATTGTAGTAACGTTGTAAGGACTAACAATTTCTATTTTCGATTTCTTTTTTTCAAATAGTGTCTTCCCCGGGAAAAGAAAAGTCTAAATTTAAATAAAAGCTACGCAGATTGTGGATGGCAGGTGGAGTTAGCAAACAGGTTCTTAAGATGAGAAATGCGAAGCCAGAGCTGAAACGTGACGTGTGTGGTTGCAGCCGACAGTAGAAAGGACGGTAGAAGGAGTGGACCATGTACATTCTGATTTATTATTTGTAAATTGCGTTATTGGATGTTTATTTATGATTTTCTACAGAGTTTAAGAATGAACTTGCTGTTTTTATAAAAAGACGCCTGCGTGTTCATTCCGTCACCTTAACAATGGCGCCTGAACAAATCAACCTTGTAGGTTAGTGCAAATATGTCGGAGGTCTGAAGACCCCAGACCGTGCGACTCACATAGTGGGTTTAGAGTAGCTAGCTGCACGGCCGGGAAAGGATACCTCCTGCACTCAGGAGGCACCCAAGGTCTACCATCCCTCCAAACGAACTTGTATATAGGTCTAGAAATATAACAATTGATGAAAATTATTGTGATTAAACAGGCAGTTTTACATTATATTTGAACTTGACAAGTACTTCCATTTTACAAAAATGGGAAAAGGGTCATTGCGAATATAGATAAAAAGATCATTGAAAAATAAAATTTAGAGTGAGGTATAAAAACATAATGAAAAATAGATTAAAATTAAAGAAAACAATAAAATTTGAAAAGTACAATTTAGAAAATATATAAAAAGGAAATATATGAAAAGGAAAAATAATTAGGCATATGAAAAGCAAAAACAGAGATTTAGAATAAAATTTAGAAAAGAAAAATAAGAAAAAATACAAATGAAAATGGTCAAAATAAAAAGAAAGATCCGAGAAAATAAGAACAGTTAGCATAGTTTTTTTTTCTTTTTTTTAAAGAAAATATGGAGGGAACATAATAAGTTCATATAAGTCAATAAGAATGAAATAAAGGGATTCATTGATCAAAATTAATTGAGAACAGAATCTACTCATAAGCTTAGGTCACTTTATTAGAAATTTCCATGGCAACAAATATCGAAGGTCTGAAAGTAACCCTAGTATGACTAGTATGGATTCAGTGGACTCTGGAAGATTGAGCGCCGATTTCAAATTGAGAGGATAACGACTACACATGATACTAACCTGGGTAAAAATAGTAGTAAGAGGAGGCTAACCTGAGATAAAAATAGCAGGAGGTGGTTAGTCAGATAGTCAGTGGCCCGCCAATTTGTTATTAGAGGGTGGAGAATGCGTAGTCCACTTCGACAATAAGAGCTTGCAATTTCGTACCAGCAGCTCAAGGGTAGATCGTCGGCTGGCCAGTTCGGAGATCCAGGGTTCGATTCCCGGCTGGGGCAGCAAGGTTCTTTACAACGTGATTTTCAAAATTCAAATTTCTATTTGTAAAACTCGATATTTTTAATTTCTGAATTTAAAATCCTATCGCCGAAGTGTCATCTGTCTGGAATTCCCGGTTTCGTGAGTGAAACGCTTATCTATGAACTTGCCGCCGTGCCTGCAATGAAATTCGAAACGTATTTTTCTTCACGCGTTTTATAAACTTTAAGCAGTCATAAAGGAAATTCAAATCCATAAAATAACTGAAAAACTTACTTAAAATTTAGAAAAGTAATTTCGAAGTCCGCCTATTCGGTACCAAATTTCATTGAAGCTCAACGCTTAAATTTTCCGCTACAGATTACACAGACATCTTTCTTTATTAAGTGAAAAGAACATGAGGGGGGTGTCAAATATACACATTTTTACATTTAAGGTTTCAGAATATTTATATATACAAAATTTCGCACATCTTGCTGAAATTTAGGTCAACAGATTTCAAGTTAAATAATCGAATTTCAAAAATTATCTATTTCGCAACATTTCAACATGAATATGTCTTTTGCAACATTGAAATCTGAAAAAAATATGTTATTGTCACCTGATAAATAAATTACTCAGCACTTTCATATCAGCGAATAGTTAAATAAAATTCTGACAGATTTTATCGAAAACACAAATTGGAAATATGAAATGTTAATATCTTCGCCGTGACGTTAAATATTTGTTGGATTATTTTCTTTGCCAGGTATTGTACGTTTTCCCCTAAATTTTTCGAGATTCATGAATATTTAAAGTTGCTGTCAAGTAGACAAAGTTCGACTCTCAAGAGAAATTTTGGAATATCTTTTATTTATTAATCAGAAACAATAGAGGAGTGTTCAGATACATCAGGGAATCAACTAAATGATGCAATTGCATGAATGAAAAATTAATTATCATCGTCTTTTTTATTCATAGCATAAATCAATGTTGGTTTAGCGACGTCATATATGACTTTATCTTACTTAATAAATGAAGATTATATATATATATATGTATGTGTGTGTATGTGTGTGTGTGTGTGTGTGTGTGTGCGTGTGTCTGTGTGTGTGTGTGTGTGTGTGTATCTGTCTCTGCAGTCTGTAACGAGAAAGCTAAGCATTGTATGGCCTAGAAATTCGGCACACAGGTTTTTCAGGACACGACAAGGTGCACATCGGCATTATTTTTTTCTTTGAGTTTGAGAGGTGTTGAATGAGTAAAGGGGTGACTATAAAGGGTAGCCGCTTATTCGAGAGTTTCTAAATGACAAGGAGGGAGAATGGATATAGCTAGAAGTCGTCATCGCTGAAATGTGAGTAGTTATAAATCTATGCTACACGCCTCCGCTTTAGAGGGCGGAAAACGATGCCATTTAAGGTACTCCCAGATAATGCTCGAGGACGCTTTTTCGTTTAAAAGTTTCGAGGGGTGGTATCATATTTTTTATGTATTACACAGGATGACTAGCTCACACATAGGGTGTAGAGCAGTTACAAAGGACGGCTGTGAAAAACACAAAAACTATGCACAGAAAATATACATAGACATACGGTACAAATTAAAAATACAATGCACACAGACACACAAAATTTAGACAATGGAAAAAAAAACAGAATTAAGAAAATGAATGATCAGAAGAAAAAAATAAACACATAAAAACAAAGAACAGTAGATAATTAAAAAAAAATGATAAAAAAAAATGGGGAACAGGGTAAATATTTGATTGGTCAGAATAAAATAAGAAATATCAATCATGCATAAAGCATTGATTATGAAACACTTTCCAAATGAAATGCAATTTTATTTAAAGATCTCTAAAATGCGATGCATTCAGCGGTGATATTTTTAAAATTATCACAATACTACAATAATGTATTGTATTTGAAAACTTCATCGAAAACAAATGAACTTTATTCAAATAACGTCATCGAAATATAAATCGCCTGGCTCTCTATATAAAAGCAGTGAATATATTATTCATAAACTTTTGCCATTCCTTTCAATTAACGGCGATATTTTTAAAATTATCACAGTACTACGATAATTTATTTTACTTAAAATCGTAATACCATGAAGGTAAAATTACTTTCTAACTCCATGCTTAAAAGTTCATCAAAAAAGAAATAATATGGAATTGTCTGCTTCTCTATGTAAAATCAATGAATGTTTCATTCATATCAGCTATATTGCAGACTCCAGAGCTAAATAATTTTTGCGTTAAAAAAATTCAGCAATTCTTATATAACTCATCTTACAGCTTGATGTGTTTACATTCTCTATACGTGAAAGTTAAGCTTCGTTATAGAAATGATCAAAGTTTGATGATCATTTAAACTCCACAGTATTGTAATTGCGTTGGCGCAGTATATAGATGTACAGAAAAAAATAAAAACTAAAGCGGTTTTAGGACGGATGCAGCACTAAATATAAATTACAAATAGCTTTAAAAATCACGACTTTGACACAAGATGGATGCTATATTTTAGTTTGAAGTGGGTCACATGATCTTTTCATATAATATGGGTACAATTATTATTCTAATTTTTATTTAAAAAACTTATAGAACATATTTCGCTGAATTTTTTTTTATATATTTTATGGGATAATTTGAATATTTCCTAAAATTTTCGAAGCAATTTGTGATGTTTAAATTCGCTTAAATAATGTTTGAAAAATTAGGTCCCATGGGGTTCAATGTATTTCTTTTTTTCAACCCGGGTTCAATCCGTAACTAATTGGATGATATTATTCATTTACATTCCCATATGCCCGACAGATCGTCTCAACAACATACTAAAATTTCATTTAGATAGTCAATTTTACAGCAGTTATCGTGCGGACGGACAGACAGACGGAATGAACAAAGTCATAAACATATTTCAACTATGTTGCAAAGTATCAGAAACAGGAGCCACCCGCATGCACAAAATAAAATTTTAACTGAAAGAAGTTTAGCAATCAATTACATGGTACCCCACTCTGGTCAATAAAACTTAAAAAATGAAAACAATAAACCCCACATCCGTGCTCCATTATTAAAATCTCCCAAAAAAGAGGGACGACCAGAGGATAAAAATTTAATAAAAGAAAATTTAGAAAAAAAGACAGTAAAATGGACATAAGGAAATACTTTAGAATAATTAAAACTTTAATTAGAGAAAAATTAACTTCAAAGAAAACATAGGAAGAAGTATTAAATTTAAAAATCTACTAGGATAAAATCTACTAGGATAAAATCTACTAGGATAAAATCTACTAATAAATTAGTGTTACAATTATTATTGAAGATATAAGAAGAAAGGATCCAATTTGATAAAAATCAAAATGCGGATCAAAAATTTACCCATTAGAAGCATACAGTTCTTGAATACTAATAAAATCTAAAGAGAGAACTATGGAAGGCATAATAATGGGGAGAAAGCAAAAAATTAGTATCCTTAGGAGCAATCCAATATTGGCTGACAATATTGGCTGACAACATTGGACCAATGTGAAGAAGTGTACATTTTGACAGAATTGGCACAATATTGACTTAAAATATTGGGTCAATAGTGGCTGTCCAATACTGGCACACCAAGTCATAACCAATACTGGCAGTTTATTTATTGGATGCTAATATTGTTATAACAATGTTGGGGAAATATTGGAGTTCCATTGGAAAAATTTCTAATGTAAAGCCAATATTGGAAAAATATAGTATTTCCAATATTTAGCCAATATTGCATTACAATATTACGCAATATTGGCGCGATATTGTAATGAAAATATTTAGCCAATATTGGAGGCCAGTGTAACCCCAATATTTTCCCAATATTGGGATTACATTGAAAATATTTCCAATGTAATGCTAAGTTATACAATATTGGTCTAGTATTGGACCAATATTAACTGCTACTAGAGATTAATTTGAACCGAAAAAATCTTAAATAATAAAAGGCAATGTCTGTGTGTGTGTGTGTGTGTGTGTGCGTCTGTCTGTCTGTCTTATACACTATACGTTTCGCGACCGCGCGTCGGAGAGCTACGAAATTTGGCAATCGGACACCCGGGGGGGAGGGAAGGGGACACGTGAAAACCGATTTTCAAAATTCTAATTATTTTTTTATTTATTTAATGTTTTATGCGATTTCGACCGTTTTTTGCCCTTTTTGTACTTTTTTCTCCACGATCGGGACGTCGTAGAAATAAACAAATCACGCCATCGGAAAGAGCAGACAATTGCGAGTAAAAATATATACATTTCAAATTTCAATTTCGATTTCTAATATTTTTTAAAGATTTTAAAACAAAAGTCACTTTCGGTTCAAAAAAACCAACTTTTGTTTTTAAATCCTTCCATCGTAAAAACTACTCATAATTTCGACTAATAATTTACATTTTTAGAAAGGCCAAAGATCTGGCATTCTTACAAGTCTAATCTGGTTAAGAAATATTGAAAATTGCCTGCAGGATCGCAATTTTAAAGACGTGATGATTTTATATTTCTTGCCCAATACTCGGCGAAGAACCGATTCTTCCCCGACATTTTTCCCCCCGCAGTAGTTTTTCCCCCGTTTCCATGGAGACCAGGCTTCGGGTTTTAAATGTATTAAGAGCTTAGCATTTGTATTGGATAGATACATCGGGTGAAATTATTATATTTATATGATATTTTAAATGGATATTTTAAATTATTTAAATGATTGAATTATGGTGGATAGAATTATGGTGATGTATTTGAAATTATTATATTTATGGATTGGTGGAACGATATGGATGATTCATAGAATGATATGGATTTTTTAAATGGATATTTTAATTTATGGTTATTTTAAATGAATATTTGAATTTCTGGATATTTTAAATGGACATTTCAATTTTATGGATATTTTAAGTGATGGAACGATGGATATTTTAATTTTATGGATATTTTAAATACCATATGGTCATTATAAAATTAAAATTAGCGCACGGGAATCGCACTCGGTAGATCCGGGTTCGATTCCCGCCACTGCCTAAACTGCCTCCGTGTTCAGGCGGTGTACGATCACATTAAACATGTGGGTCCGTAAGTCCTTCCGAGAGGTTGTTGGTAGGGGAAGGAGGGTACGGTCCCAGTGGATACCTCTCCCACTGGGTTCCGGTCTAAATTGGGTGAATAAAAAGAAAGTTGTGGAGAATGTCGCGGAGGGCGAAGTAACCCAGTGGTTAGAGCGCGGGATTTGCACTTGGTAGGCCCGGGTTCGATTCCCTCCACTGACAAAACTGCTGCCGTGTTCACGCGGAGTACGATCACGTTAAACATGTGGGTCCGTAAGTCCTTCCGAGAGGTTGGTGGTAGAGGAAGGAGGGTACGCACCCTGTGGATGACTTTCCCACTGGGTTCCGGTCTAAATTGGGTGAATAAAAAGAAGGTTATGGAGATTGTCGCGGAGGGCGCGGTAGCCCAGTGGTTGGCGCGCGGGAATTGCACTCGGTAGGCTAGGGTTCGATTGCCGCCACTGCCAAAACTGCTGCCATTTTCACGCGGAGTACGATCACGTTAAACATGTGGATCCGTAAGTCCTTCCGAGAGGTTGTTGGTAGAGGAAGGAGGGTACGGACCCTGTGGATGCCTCCCCTACTGGGTTCCGGTCTAAATTGGGTGAATAAAAAGAAGGTTATGGAGATTGTCGCGGAGGGCGCGGTAGCCCAGTGGTTAGCGCGCGGGATTTGCACTAGGTAGGTCCGGGTTCGATTCCCGCCACTGCCAAAACTGCCGCCGTGTTCAGGCGGAGTACGATCACGTTAAACATGCGGGACCGTAAGTCCTTCCGAGAGGTTGGTGGTAGGGGAAGGAGGGTACGGTCCCTGTGGATGCCTCCCCCACTGAGTTCCTGTCTAAATTGGGTGGCACTTCCTGGTAGGTCGTTCCTTCTGGTAGGTCGCGCCAGCGAGTGTGCCACGGTTAGAATTTGCCACGGTCAGAATTTTCAAGGGTAGCGAACAGGCTGGTCGCCAAAGGCGGCTAGTAAGAAATAAACGAGGGGCACCAACACTAGAGCACAGACGTGTTGAAACAAAAAGGAGAAAATTAACAAGATTATGAGCTTTTTTTGTAAAGTTTTAATCCTTCTAAATTCAGCCAGATATGATTGGCAGACTGACTTATCAGGAATTGCGTAATCAGTTGGGCATTTATGGCCCTTCATATTTCCTGAACATTAATTGATGCATTTAGATACTTTTGCATTACAGTATTACAGTCTTTATAGTTATGATTATCGCTACTGCATCTGCTGCAGTTACCGGAAAGACAGGGATAGAAATTTGCCATATATCCAAAATCCTGACATTTAAAGAGCATTTTATCTGTTATGTAATTCTTAATATAGAAAGAGCTGAAATTAAACATTTTTTCTTGAAAGTAAATGTCTTGATTTGTGATAATTTACAAGGAAAATCTAGTTAGCTGTATTATTTTTTGCCTTTCAATTTTATCAGGATTGATAATGTTTATTTCTAGAACCCTTCTTGAAGATAGGACACGTTCTAGATATTTTTCAAACATTAGGAAAATTATAGCTTCTAGTAGAGTGATAATAATGTATAAAAAAGGGATGAACAAAAATATCAATACAGCTCTTAATAATGTATGTAGGTATTTCATAAAAACTCATACATTTAGAACATTTTAAGAGCTTAATTTCATTTACAATATCAGAAGCAGTTATTAATCCAACGAAAACATCATTACAAATATAATTTAAACCCATAAAGTAATTCACATTACGAAGTCTGCAGGAAAATTGTCAACATAACATTAACCAGTTAAAACTATTTGATTTTTGGAAAATAATATTTTTTTTTAATTTTCAAAACTTCCGAAAATCTCTGGGATTTTATACAATTTAACATACAATCAATATTAGAAATATACTTTTTATAGGTTGAAAAGAAACAATATTATAGTTGTGAAGAAAAGAGAGACAATAAACACAATGCTTTGGAATAGCTGACCCAAAAACAGAAAAATGTTTCTTTCTATATTTTTGTACTAGCCGCCTTTGGCGACCAGCCTGTTCGCTACCCTTGAAAATTCTGACCGTGGCAAACTCGTTGGCGCGACCTACCAGAAAGGTGTAAGGTAACTGCTTGGAAGGCCAGGAAGTGCCACACAATTTAGACCGGAACCCAATGGGGGAGGCATCCAAAGAGACCGTACCCTCCTTCCCCTACCACAAACCTCTCGGAAGGACTTGCAGTCCCACACGTTTAACGTGATCGTACTCCGCGTGAACACGGCTGCAGTTTTGGCAATGGCGGGAATCGAACCCGGGCCTACCGAGTGAAATTCCCGCGCGCTAACCACTGGGCTACCGTGCCATCCGCGACAATCTCCATAACTTTATTTTTATTCGGCAATTTTGGGAATCGAACCCGGGCCTACCAAGTGCAAATCCCGCGCACTAACCACTGGGGTACTTCACCCTCCGCTAGCCGCCTTTGGCGACCAGCCTGTTAGCAACCCTTGAAAATGCTGATCGTGGCAAATTCCAACTGTGGCAAACTCGTTGGCGTGACCTACCAGAAAGGTGTAAGGTAACTGGTTGGACGGCCAGGATGTGCCACCCAATTTAGACCGGAACCCAGTGGGGGAGGCATCCACAGGGAACGTACCCTCCTTCCCCTACCACCAACCTCTCGGAAAAACATACGGACCCATATGTTTAACGTGATCGTACTCCATGTCAGTGGCGGAAATCGAACCCGGGCCTACCGCGTGCAATTCCCGCGCGCTAACCACTGGGCTACTTCGCCCTCCGCGACAATCTCCATAACTTTCTTTTTATTCACCCAATTTAGACCGTACCCTCCTTCCCCTACCACCAACCTCTCGGAAGGACTCACGAACCCACATGTTTAACGTGATCGTACTCTGCGTGAACGTGGCGTAAGTTTTGGCAGTGGCGGGAATCGAACCCGGGCCTACTGAGTGCAATTCCCGCGCGCTAACCACTGGGCTGCCGCGCCCTCCGCGACAATCTCCATAACTTTCTACATATTCACCCAATTTAGACGGGAACCCAGTGGGGGAGGCATCCACAGGGGCCGTATCCTCCTTCCCCCTACCACCAACCTCTCGGAAGGACTTACGGACCCACATATTTAACGTGATCGTATTCCGCGTAAACACGGCGGCAGTTTTGGCAGTGGCGGGAATCGAACCCGGGCCTACCGCTAACTTCCCGCGCGCTAATTTGCAATTTAAAATGACCATATGCTTAATTCCATCATCCTCATTTCATTGTTTCATTGTTCCATCATTTAAAATATCCATAAAATTAAAATATCCATTTAAAATATCCAAAAGTTAAAATATACATTTAAAAAATCCAGATCGTCCCATCATTTAAAATATAAATATAATAATTTATATAGAGCAAAGGCGCTCTATTTAGAACCGTGACGTCACCTCCACCTTGACGTCCCCACCCACCACCTTCCCTGCTTCAGCGAGGGAGAAACGAACGGAACGCCGAGCGGAACGGCGAGAAATTTAAAATCATGACGTCTTTAAAATTGCGATTCTGAAGGCAATTTTCATTATTTCTGGACCAGATTAGACTTGTAAGAATGCCAGATGTTTGACCTTTCTGAAAATGTAAATTATTAGTCGAAATTATGAGTACTTTTCACGATGCGAGAATTTAAAAACCAAAAATCGTTTTCTTGAGCCAAAAGTGACTTTTGTTTTAAAATCTTTAAAAAATATTAGAAATCGAAATGGAGATTTGAAATTGATATATTTTTACTCGCAATTGTCTGCTCTTTCCGATGGTGTGAGTTGTTTTTTTCTACGACGTCTGGATCGTGGAGAAAAAAGGGCAAAAAGGGCAAAAAAAGGTCGAAATCGCATAAAACATTAAATAAATAAAAAAATAATTAGAATTTTGAAAATCGGTTTTCACGTGTCCCCTTCCCTCCCCCCCCGGGTGTCCGATTGCCAAATTTCGTAGCTCTCCGACGCGCGGTCGCGAAACGTATAGTGTATAAGACAGACAGACAGACGCACACACACACACACACACACACAGACATTGCCTTTTATTATTTAAGATAGGCCGTCTTTTTTTTCATCCTAAAGCTTACTACTTACAGGTGGACATAAAAATATAAATTAAATACCCTAAATTTTGGGTACCACAGAAAAATCTTTATTTATAAGACGCATATTCAATCTATTTGTAAGTAAATTCCTACTTAATTTAGATATATGTGGATTCAAAATATCCCACTTATGCAAGCAAAAATATCACAAGCAATTCCAGAAGCAACCTAGCTCTTCACACATTATTATTAATTGAACCAATTTTTTTTTTAAAGATTGTCTCAATGGACTCTATTTAAATCACTTCTCAATTCAATTAATAGGCCTCCTTGAAGTCATCACTTTAAGACATAAATGTAAATTGACATAAAATCAACAGGCCTCCTCGAGTTCATCACTTTACAACATAAATGTAAATTGACATAAAATCTACAGGCCTCCTCGAGCTCATCACTTTAAAACATAAATGTAAATTCACATAAAATCAATAGGCCTTTTTTGGCTCGATACACATTAACAAACAATTATAAATACTAGTCTCCAAATACATTCGGACATAACACAGTGTCAAACAGTGCTTTAAAATCATCAGGTGAATTAAAGCATCCTCTGAAGAAATGCTTATTTTATATTTCTTATTACTACCTTTATCATTATTCATTAATTTAATCAATGACTGCATTATTTATTAATTGCATATCAGTATTAAAATTGAGGTTATTTGAAATTCTGCATATATAGTTTGGCTGCTAAGGAAATTTTGTAAGTGATGGATCAATTTCCCAAATAAAAGGAAAGTTGCATACTGCAACGCGTGGAATACTTATTTAGCCTTTGTTTTCCTCAATAATATATCTAGTTCATTAAATTACTTTAATCAATTCATATAAAAACTCTTTTTACGTAAAAGTTCGCAGCAATTATATATTTATTATCATTTTGTTTTGTTTAAAATATGTTGTGATCTTATTATTCAAAGTTGCTTTAATCTTGCACCTCAGTACATTAGGTAATATTCGTGTGAACGTGATTATAGCTTGTGAGGCTATTTATGCACATTTTTAGAAGGTTGCATAATTCCTTCTGCAAAATAAAATAAATCTGTATTTAAAGCTCACTTTAATAATGTCTAGCCAAAATATATAAAGTTAAAAAATGTCCATTAAATGTTTCTTAAATTCTGTTTTTATTATTAATTTTTGGTGCATGGTCACTATTAAATATCTTTGAATCTAGTAATATTTAATGGAAACCCCAATTACAGCTCTATGTATAAAATTTTGAGAATGTTACTACTATATTCTACAAAATATTATCTGCTTAGGGCACGGGTAGGCTCATATTCTTATTTACTATCTTGAAATTGTACTAATTACACCTTGCCTTTAAAATATTCTATAATATTTCATGATTAATTTAATTTATTTTGTCTTCTAAGTATCTATCTCACATTCTATATTTATCTGTGAATTTTTATTTAAATCAACATTACAAACAACGGTTAAATTCTTTAACTTATCAATACTTCATCGTTATCAATACCTGTTCTCACAATTGTATTCTATATTATTTCTAGAACATTGATTAACACATATGGATATAAAGTTATATAGAAATTTCACTTAAAAAGAGCATTTTCAATGCTTAGTTACTGTTTCGTTTGTAAGGAACAGTGCAGCCCCAACCGGGAATCGAACCCTGGTTCTTCGAACTGATCAGCCGGCGTTCTACCGTTGAGCTACTGGAACGAAATTGCAAGCTCTTATTGTCTAAGTTGACTCTGTATTCTTCACGCTCTAATGTCATAAGAGCTTGCAATTGACAATCTGGCTGACCACCTCCAGTATTTTTATCCCAGGTTAGCCTCTTGATGTTATTTTTATCCTCCAGGATAGCTTCCTGCGTGGTCGTTATTCTCTTGGTTTGCAATCGGCGGTCAATATCTCAGAGTCCATTGAATACGTGCGAGTCAGACTAGGGTTACTTTCAGACCTCCGACATTTTTTTTTCATATATTTTCTTTTTATAAATTTTACTTTTAAAATTTTATTATTCTCTTTAATTTTAATCTACTTTCCATTATGTTTTTATACCTCACTCTAAATTTTACTTTTCAATGATCTTTTTATCTATTCGCAATAACCTTTTCCCATTTTTGAAAAAGGGACGTACTTGTCAAGTTCAAATATAATGTAAAACTGTCTGTTTAACCACACTATTTTTTATCAATTGCTATCTTTTTAGATCTAAATAAATGTTCGTTTGGCGGGATGGTAGACCTCGGGTGCCTCCTGAGCGCAGGAGGTGTCCTTTCCCGGCCGTGCAGCTAGCTACTCTAAACCCACAATGCGAGTCGCACGGTCTGGGGTCTTCTGACTTCCGACATCTTTGCACTAATCTGCAGGGTTGATTTGTTCATGGCTATTGTTGAGAACCTTGCTGTTCCAACCGGAAATCAAACCTTGGATTTTTGAACTGGCAGCCGACGCTCTACCGTTGAGCTACTGGAACAAAATTGCAAGCTATTATTGTCGAAGCTCTGCACCCTCCTCAACTATCATGAAAAGAGTCATTTAATATTTTTAATTTGATAGTCTCTGACGTTTCTTAAGTTGTCTTATTCCATTTTAAGATACAGTTAATTTGTATATTTACTCACTCATAGACGATGCCACATCTTGAAGATAAAATGTCTAGCATACCTTGAGGCTCTGTCTCATTTCACGTCCATACTGCCAGAGGGGGAGGAGGCAGTCAAAAATCAAGTTCACTGGTTCACTACTCGTGTTGATACAAGTCGACTTATGCCTCCTCGTTGGATATGCCGCTTTGTACTGTCTATATTGGCACACAGGTTCTCTCGTACCATTGAAGTTCATTCCATGGGAGGTTTCTGTAATTTCGTCTTGTGACATCAGCGCCTTCGAAAACGTACGCTGCGGGGGGAATGCTCTGGACTAGTTTTCTGAAAATATCTTCATACTGCGTCTTGGCCATTCCCAACTCAATGAACCGCAACTTCACCTTCTTACATTAATTTATTGTTGTGATTTGTCGTTGTTCAATGGATCGTAATTAAGCAAGAAGTTGCCTTCTTACTTTACATCTCTATTATTCATAGGCAATATTCTTTGTAACATTGCAACTTGCTGGGATTCTAGAGATCTTCAGAATTTAGCATGCCCGAGTCTTCTTTTGGAAAAACGGAAGAATTCAGTGGAAATACAGATCAGTCAATTTGTGTATTCATACTAAGAGTATAATGTTTCTTTGCTGGGACTGTTTTGCCATTTTCGGCTAAGGCTATCCCCGAGGCAAAGCTAAGGCCCTGCCTCGGGGATACTCCTTCTAGTGACTTTTTTGCAGGAGTTTCGAACGTGGGAGAAACAGTTTTCTTCGGAGCCGTGCTCTTGTATTAAGAGGGTCCAGTGTACCACAAGGCCAATGGCTCAAAGAGATTGTGAGACTAGATTAAGACCAAATTATGACCAGGAGCAGATTTGAGACAAGATTTAGAGGAGACAGTTGTATGTTATTTATTTATAAGGCTGCAATGTTGGACAATGAAAGCAGACGTAAGGACACCAATTTTTACAACACTTTGACCCCAGAGGATAATTAGGCCCTAAGCCTAAGAGGCTACATATATCCAAGAGAATGGTTGAAAACGTTGACCAATATTCATGATGTCTGGTCGTATTGTCCTAAGGTCGGCCAATCAGAGTCAAAGAGGCGTTATAGACCTTAGGCAAAGGGCCGGCAACCGAAGGGCTCTAAAAAAAGGATATGCACGACTTCGACGAGAGATTCACATATCAGACAGCAGAATGACATAGCAAGAGATTCATATCTGCAGAGATGCAGCAGAGAAGTATTCTGCTACATATAGCCACAGAGATTGGAGGAGGAATTCAGCAGAATATCATGATGATTCCGTAGGAGTGTGTTCCACAGCGATTCTACAAAGAGTACACAAAAATGTCCTGATTTAGACTTCAACGAAAAGAGCAGATGCAGAACGGGTTTGAAGGTATTTGCCTATTAATTATTGTAGTAGGTTATAGAACATCTTGGTAGTTATAACTTACTGATCTCACATGTCCATGTAACCATATGTTCCTAAACCATAATATTATTTCCAAGTTTTAAATGCTACAGTAATTGTGGTAGTTGTATGGCGAATAATTTTATTCAAAATTCGTCTTATTTGTGCACCACAGAGATAGCGTCCTTTCTCCATCCCAAAACGCTAGGCATCCTGTCGAGCTATTTTTAGATTGTGGTAACTTGATTTCTTACATTGGTAAACGCTAAATGTTGTAATTTTGGGACGAAGAATAGACAAATCTACATTTTTTATCTATTCTAGGTTTGAAAATCGCTCATTTAATTTTACTTTTTGAATATGAAATCAATCTCTGATCCAATGTAACTTATTACTATAGGCAGAAGAGAAGATAGGAAAGTAAAACTGGGCATGGTGAAATATGGGCGTGGCCAGCTACATTATTAACACATGTTGGCCCGGTATTTAATAATATAATCATGCCGATATTTTCTATATCATGTTAATTTTAAAAAATTGAACATAATTGTACGTATTTAATATTTGTATAACTCCTTAGCGAAGGGAGGGTTATGTTACTCTTTTGCCAGGCCTCTGGGCAAAATTAAAAACAGGAATCTACAATTATTTAAAGTGATAGCTAAATTAGAAACTGCTCTGAGACAAAACTTTTTGAATATTTCGTAAGCAATAAAAAGTTATAAATACCTATAACATTGAATATAAAGGCGATTCAGTCTGGATACTGGAACACAAAACTACAGTTGCCGAGTTTAATCCAAAGTGTACTTGCAGAGAATATATTAACACATATGAGTGACATGACAGGGGATTTCGAGATTCTTATCTTAAATAGAATTCTGTTAAGCTCAACAAATGACGCCATGCACACATGTTTCCAGAAATTCAGCGCTGTGAAAATATCTTATATCAATTTGAGAGTTCTATTCAGAGGTGTGCGGATTTGATGTTTTCTACGTAGAACTTAAAACATTTTGGAAAGTAGACAAGGGACACTAAATTAAAAAGTTTAAGGGTCCGATGGTGGAACTTGCATGCTCTTGATCGTACAATTACATAATCGGATAATTGGGTGTAAATATTAAATTGGAATATAAAAAAATCTGATGTGAACATCACATGACTTTCCCGATAGACATATAATAATTTTCACTTTCTTTCTTCCACAATTCATTAATTTCCGGCCGTCCATACAGTTACCTTACACCTTTCTGGTAGGTCGGACGGTCTGGGTCTCAACAATTCATTAAATTGAGTTTAATTGCACAAAATAACATGGGTAATTAGTAGAAATTTCACTGAATTTGCAGTTTTAAACAGATTTTCTGTTTCATTTGGTGAGTGACGTATTTTCAAAGGCGCCGCGGATAAATGCGAAATAAACTAAATTATAGTGACAATGGTTGGTTTTGCTTTTATGGGGTTGGTCTTATTCTTTTAATGTCAAATATAACGTAAAAAACAAGCATTTAATTGATACAGTTGAGCATATGTAGTCTTTATTTTAGATTTTGATAATTTCTAAGGGACATTTCTAAAAAAAATTTTGAATTTCTTTTTTCGAATATTACTAAAATCTCATCAACAGCAGTGTAACCCACAGATGAGTTGTGTACCAATTTTTGTGAAATTTGGTCAATTAGTATTTCAGGTAGAGTGGATACATACGGGTTTTTAAGGGTCATTTAAAAAAAACAGTGCTTTTCCGAATCGTACCAAAATCGAATCAGCACTAGGGTAACTCACAAGTGATTTATTTATTACATTTTGTGAAATTTTGTTAATTACTTTTGTAATTAGAGTGGATACATACATTGTACAGACATCCACACAGACAGACGTACAGCTAAAAATAGCTTTTCTGGCTCTATTGAGCTAGAAACATGTAGATCCGTCGAAAACTCGAGTTGGTATTTTCGACACGATTCTAATACTTTCCCTATACATTACAATGTATTATAGAGAAACTAAAACCCCCTTGCTTATTTTTGTAGAGAAATGTCTGCTTTTTTAATTCTTATTATTAAACAATCAAGAAAGCGTGTTACATATGCTGATAAAAATTATTAAAACAGCATTCTGCGGACTTGGACAATAATGCTAAGATTGAAATTATACAATACTTCTTTCGATTTCAATGAACCCATTGGTTTGAAAATTTCTCAAAATTCCATTTCGTTATTAAATAAATAAATACTAAAACGGATTAAATAAATCAATCAGACATGCTTCTGGAGATTTCCAGAAGTATCTTGCCCATCCAATGAGTGTTTGGTTTTATAAAAGTGAATTACAGATAATTCGTTGGTATCCTGAATCTATTTTTAAAAAGTATTTTAAATAGATGACTTTCTTTTTTGGGAAGAGGGGGGGAGGGGTCTTTGTGACTGGTTATGTTCTAAAAGAGAACACGTGTTCCAAGGTCTGGTTATGCTGTAAAAGAGAATACGTGTTACAAGATCTGGTTATATTTTAAAAGAAAATAAGTGTTCCAAGGCCTGGTTATGTTTTAAAAGACAATACGTATTGCAAGGTCTGATTATGTTTTAAAAGAGAATACGTGTTCGAAGGTCTGCTTATTTTTAAAAGAGAATAAGTGTTCCAAGGTCTGGTTATGTTTTAACAGAATATAAGTGTTCCAAGGTCTGCTTATGTTTTAACAGAAAATAAGTGTTCCACGGTCTGGTTATGTTTTAAAAGAGAATACGTGTTCCAAGGACTGATTATGATTTAAAAGAGAATACATGTTCTAAGGTCTGGTTACGTTTTAAAAGAAAATACGTGTTCAAATGTCTGGTTATGTTTTAAAAGAGAATGCGTGTTCCAAGGTCTAGTTACGTTTTAAAAGGAAATACGTGTTCCAATGTCTGGTTATGTTTTAAAAGAGAATGCGTGTTCCAAGGTCTGGTTATGTTTTAAAAGACAATACGTGTTCCATAGTCTGGTTATGTTTCAAAAGAGGATACATGGGCCAAGGTGTAGGTAGTGTTGTAATGGTGACATATTTTGTTTATTTTTAATTTCATCGCGTATTTGAAAATTATTCAAGCGTTGATTGCTTTTTTGAAGAGGATTTTATGAAACAGCTAGTTTAGAAAGTCAGAGGGGCCTGGAAATGCTGTCAATCGAAGCCATAACCGGGACTCACTAATGCGGTTCCAGATGACACTTAATATTCGTATGACGTAAATTATAGACGAGGCTCAGGTCTTTAACATGCTAGTGAAATGAACGCTTTTCAAATGGCTCTTCGTTATGTTGAACAGCAATCAATCTCCACTTCAACAGATTTAGTTCATAAAGAAATGACGGGACATGGCAACAAAACATCGCAATTCAACATTGAAATAAAAATATGAATGCTTCAAGGTAAAGTAATGTAATTATGATTTTTTCATTATAAACTACAACATGTGTATTTAATATTTTTAATTTTCTTGTCAGCCTGCTAAATGTAATTTTCAAATAATAAATGATTTACTTTGAAATTTGTTTAAATACTTTTGTAACGTCCAATTTTTATGTTAGTGTAGAGCATATAATACAGGTAAGAAAAGGAGTAGATTTATCATTTTTTAATCACCCCTTATATCAAAATTTCCACTTAACCGGCTTAACTTTGGTTCAAATTATGCGAGTAAAGAGAGGTTCTACTATACAATATATATTAGTAATATCCCAGAGTCACTTGCCAAAAGTTATTTTAAGCAAAATATTTTCACCACGTCACAATTTTCGTGTTTTCATTGTCATCAAAGTCATCATTATCAAAATACTGTTAGGATACTGGTCTGCCAAACTCTACTTCAACCAAAACTGGCATGATAAATCATAATTATATCTACAGGGTCTTTCAAAACTCTCTGTACAAACTATAATAGGAAATATAGAAGAGCCAATATATGTACGTTGATGTCATTCTTTGTTAGAGGGCTCTGTTGGTACACAAATGAAAGACAGTGAATGTGACCAACATTTTTATTTACAGCAGTTTCATCGTTTTACAGCAGTTTTGCCGCAGTAGTTTTACAGTAGTTGATGAAAAGAGTGACCGCCAACGGTAATGCATGTCTGTCAGTGTCGAAACATTGATTGCTATACATTTTCAATGATTATCGGCATTTCACGATCACTAACTAGATTTTTGTTTCCATTAACAGTCTCATGTGATAGATGTATGTAACTTATCTAACATTCTTTCTATTCAGATCGTCCGACCTACACAAAAGCTTATGGCATCTGTTTGGACGGCCGAGAAAGTGTCAACCAGTTTAGACTGGAACCAAATAGAGGTGCAACCACAGGGATTGTACTATTCTTTCGTTAACCCATCACCTCTCGGATGGACTTTCTCACACAATTATCGTGCCCATAAGCCGCATAGAACAGGCACAAATTTGCGCCCATTCTTCTTTTAGACTTCGAGTTTGTTGGTTCTCTACCACTGACGAAGGGGATACAGCATATCCTTGAAACAGTTGTATGCTGTATTATTGAACTATTTTTGCTTTTAAATGTTGCTTAAGTTTTTCTTATCCTTTGCACAAGGAGTATTGTAAGTATTAAGATATATTTAGCACTGCAATCTTTTTTAAACAGCCGGTATAGATAGATACATTGTATTTCAGAAAAATGTAAAATATCGACTTCGAATACAGGAGTTAAGACTTTACATTTCATAAAAGTTTTCTGTAGTACTTTCACGTAAAGTATCGATCTAATTTTGCATTTGAAATATCCTGAAACAGAACACAAATTTCACTTACACAACACGTAACAGGGATGAGGTTGAATAAAATTTGCAGTCTGGTAAAATATCGAATTATCTTTAAATGCTTTCGAGTGAGGCGTAATAAAATTTCCACATTCAGGTTTCCCATCCATAGTATATATGTGTCGAAATAGTTTTTCGAAAATTGATTATAAATTCACAAAATTTCATAAATGTCTAAATATGTGCCTGGTTTGCCTATCGATTTATTGGAGTTTCCACGTCAGAGACTCAAATTGAAATGTGGGAACACACTTTACTCCGAAAAGCTTTGGCATATTTCAATATTTGTTTGTACTTACAATGAATCCAGGTTATAACGCCCTTCAGATATAACGTGGGTGTATGTATTTTTTCAGAAAATTCACGTAACTTCGTTAAGGGCAGCATATATTAAAAAATTTTAAAGTATCGACTGGTTTCGAAGGCTTCTATTTTTACACTTATGTTTAGCATCCTTAAATTTGTGTCCTGATTCCCATATACTTAATTGTGAAGATTATCTGAAATGTTTAGCTGTTTTTAAGGATTGTATTTCCTTTATTTTCGACACGACTTTGCATAAATTCAACTAGCTGAATTTAGTGGTGAATCTATCGATGTGGCTTTTTAACACTTTACAACAAAGTTGAAAAGTGTTTAAGACTTTGTTCATTCTGTCTGTATTCTGTTTGTCTGTCTGTCCGTTCGCACGATCACTGCCGTAAAAATGACTTTATCAAAATGAAATTTTAGCATGTTGTTCAGAGTGTCTGTGGAACCTATGGGAATACGTATAAATGAATAACATCACCCAATTAGTTTTGGATTGAACCCGGGTTTAAAAAATGAAATACATTAAACCCTATGGAACCTAATTTTACAAACATTTTTTAAACGGATTTAAAATTCACAAATTGCTTCGAAAATGTTAGGAAATATTCAAATTATCTCATAAAAAATATAAAAAAATTTCAGCAAAATATATTCGGAAGTTTTTAAAATAAAAATTAAAATAATAATTGCACCCATATCATATGAAGAGATCACGTGACCCACTTCAAAATTTTTTTTTATCCTATGCCCGTCTCCGACCTCTCGGTCATAAGTCGACGAGCAGCCCAATACATAGAAGAACGGTAAAAATAGTCACTAAAAGCCCTGTCAGTAACACATAAAGGAAAACAGTCAAGAACAGCAGGGAATATCTTGAGGTGCTCTCCAGTCATGGGTACGCCATGGTCGCAAAGAGGGTAGACATCTGTATCTGTCAGTCCCAGGTGACTTTGTAAGTAATCATGACCCATGGCAAGTCTAAAGCAAGCCACGCCAACTGCTCTATACAAGGAACTGAGTTTTCTTGCCGACTTATTTAACAGGGAGTTCAACTTTTTCCCAGAAGCTCTCTCCCTGTACAGACTGAAACGGTTAGCTTTAATAGGGAAGGATATATATCGCTTTATATACCGCACAGACAAGGGAGGCCCCGGTTACATCATTTGAGATCCATTCTTAGCCAATAAATCTTCCCGCTCATTTCCATATATCCCGCAGTGGCTTGGAATCCACTGCAGGGCAATGCGGTTCTTGATGTTTAGCACCTTATCTATTTTTTCCATACAATTCTCGGAAATCTCACATTACCATAGATTGAAAGTTGTTAAGGTCATAATTGCCGCCCTGGAATCAACAAAAAAGATGATATTTTCTTTTTCATACTGCTCCATTTTGTGTAAGGCTAAAGAAATGGCGGTTATTTCGCCATCAAAGTTGTCAAAGTGTTTTCCAACGGCGCAAGACAATGTAAGGACTATAGAGTAAGCGCCAGTTCCAGCGTTTTTAATGGCCCTCTTAGCCAAACCATCAGTATAGACATAAAGCCAAGAATCATCCTGGAAACGTTCATGTACAGTAGTCAAGGCAGTAAATTTCAATTCAGAGTCAAGAGAAGAATTCTTGTTAACAACAGAGACAAGGTCCAAGTATCTCTCAGCAAGTTTAATGTTTTGCAATGGACACCAAGGGTCTGGAAAGGGAAAACGAGTTGAAGAAGGAAAGTCAAGGGTATCATGTAGTCCTCTTATACAAGAAAAGAAAGTCCTTTGCGTTTTCAACCTCTTAACAGCTGGCCAGTAATGACTCAGAAAATTGTCCCTTCTTCTCAAGATTGTTTCAGCAAGGCTTAAGGTCATTCTCCATCTACGGTCACACAAAGGCTTCAAAGCAGATTGAAGTTATATAGCGACAATTGGCTCAGATCTTGTACCACCAGTAATAAATCTCAGGATACGGTTTTGGAAAATATCCAATATTTTCGAAATTGTCTCTGAGATTATTATAAGGGCTTCGCAACCATACTCAACTACCGGTCTTACATAAGTCTTATAGGTAGTGCAAAGGACATCCTGAGTAGAGCCCTAGGTCGTGCCGGCCAATCGTTTTAGAAGTTCAGCCCTGTTTTCTCCATGTTCAACGGCTTTTTTAACTTTACCAGTTCAGTTTAAATTTGAATCCAAGTCCAAGCCCAGATAGGTAGTACTTTCAGTTCTTTTTAATAGTTGATCTTTGAATCTAAGAATTATGTCATGCTGTTTAGTACTTAGCGAGAAGAGTTGGAAGGTGGTCTTGTCTGGATTTACTGTCATCTCATTTTCGGCTGACTACTTTTCCAAAAACAGTAATGATGATTGGAGCGTTTTTTCCATACACTCAAAATCTGTACCTGTGGTTCAGATTACCAGATCATCTGCAAAAAGCAAAGTCTGAACTCCAGGCTCATGGTTGCAAAGAGCATCCACCAAATCATTTATCATGAGGTTAAAAAGCTATGGACTCAATCCCTGCGGCAAGCCCTGCCTTATTTGTCTATATCCAGAGAGCCCATTATAGTGTTTAGTGCGTATAAAGTACTTCGAAATAAAATATGGCATAGATTTTGTGTCAAAATCGCGATTTTTATTCTTAATTTATATTTAGTGTTGTATCCGTCCTAAAACCGCTTTATTTTTACTTAATTTCTGTGCATCCATATTCTGAAATAGCGCATTTAAAGGGTTGGGTACTCCACACAAAAACGTTGCTCATATCCTAGGGGGAGTCGAGGGGCCTGGGTCTTTCACACAAAAACGTTCGGAAGGTTAAATGATTGAAAAAGCATGCTTCACGATGAGATGGCGACTTCAAATTTGGCGTATGGTTAGATAATTTGAAAAAAATGTGCAATTGGAGTTTTAAAATTTTTGCAACTTTCGACGTCCTGCACGCCAAAATATTCAATTTGCAGAATATATGAGAAACGCCTCTTTTAAAATGTGATAGAGGCTTGAAATTCAGTACATGGGTCAATAAATTGACAAAAAGGACAAGAAGAATATCATTTTTGAAAAAATTCATTTAAGGGTTCGGAGCACCAGACAAAAACTTTCGAAAAATAATATTACAGAAAAACACACTTTGAGATGAGATAGAGACTTTAAATTTGACGTAATGGTAGATAATTGGAAAAGAAGAAAGTGCATAATTTCATCTTTTTCATAATGCGACACTTTGGGGTGTTGCACGCTAAGATGTTCAATTTGCCGAATAAATGAAGAACACTTTTTTTATATGAGATAGAGTCTTGCAATTGGGAACACGATTCAATCGTTCAATTAAACCCTATGGAAAAATCGAGTTTTACAAAAATGTTCTATAGAAGGAGATGCTCCACACCAAAACATTAAAAAGGTGAATTGAGAGATACATATTTGACCCAATCAGTCGATAAAACCTGAGGAGCAAACGGTATTTTTCAAAAATGCTCATTTAAGTGGTGTTCTATACCAAAACGTTCGAAATGTGAATTAATAGTAACACGGACTTTGCAATAAGACAAAGACTTCGAAATTGGTATAAGGATAGATCATTAAATAGGAATAAAGTGTATAATTTCAGTTTTCTGATATTTGCTGATATAGGAATGCAGCATACTTATTATGGGATAGTGGTGTTCTATAAGTGGTGTTCCATACCAAAACGTTCGAAATGTGAATTAATAGTAACACGGACTTTGCAATAAGACAAAGACTTCGAAATTGGTATAAGGATAGATCATTAAATAGGAATAAAGTGTATAATTTCAGTTTTCTGATATTTGCTGATATAGGAATGCAGCATACTTAATATGGGATAGTGGTGTTCTATAAGTGGTGTTCCATACCAAAACGTTCGAAATGTGAATTAATAGTAACACGGACTTTGCAATAAGACAAAGACTTCGAAATTGGTATAAGGATAGATCATTAAATAGGAATAAAGTGTATAATTTCAGTTTTCTGATATTTGCTGATATAGGAATGCAGCATACTTATTATGGGATAGTGGTGTTCTATAAGTGGTGTTCCATACCAAAACGTTCGAAATGTGAATTATTGTAACACGGACTTTGCAATAAGACAAAGACTTCGAAATTGGTATAAGGATAGATCATTAAATAGGAATAAAGTGTATAATTTTAGTTTTCTGATATTTGCTGATATAGGAATGCAGCATACTTATTATGGGATAGTGGTGTTCTATAAGTGGTGTTCCATACCAAAACGTTCGAAATGTGAATTAATAGTAACACGGACTTTGCAATAAGACAAATACTTCGAAATTGGTATAAGGATAGATCATTAAATAGGAATAAAGTGTATAATTTCAGTTTTCTGATATTTGCTGATATAGGAATGCAGCATACTTATTATGGGATAGTGGTGTTCTATAAGTGGTGTTCCATACCAAAACGTTCGAAATGTGAATTAATAGTAACACGGACTTTGCAATAAGACAAAGACTTCGAAATTGGTATAAGGATAGATCATTAAATAGGAATAAAGTGTATAATTTCAGTTTTCTGATATTTGCTGATATAGGAATGCAGCATACTTATTATGGGATAGTGGTGTTCTATAAGTGGTGTTCCATACCAAAACGTTCGAAATGTGAATTATTGTAACACGGACTTTGCAATAAGACAAAGACTTCGAAATTGGTATAAGGATAGATCATTAAATAGGAATAAAGTGTATAATTTTAGTTTTCTGATATTTGCTGATATAGGAATGCAGCATACTTATTATGGGATAGTGGTGTTCTATAAGTGGTGTTCCATACCAAAACGTTCGAAATGTGAATTAATAGTAACACGGACTTTGCAATAAGACAAATACTTCGAAATTGGTATAAGGATAGATCATTAAATAGGAATAAAGTGTATAATTTCAGTTTTCTGATATTTGCTGATATAGGAATGCAGCATACTTATTATGGGATAGTGGTGTTCTATAAGTGGTGTTCCATACCAAAACGTTCGAAATGTGAATTAATAGTAACACGGACTTTGCAATAAGACAAAGACTTCGAAATTGGTATAAGGATAGATCATTAAATAGGAATAAAGTGTATAATTTCAGTTTTCTGATATTTGCTGATATAGGAATGCAGCATACTTATGGGATAGTGGTGTTCTATAAGTGGTGTTCCATACCAAAACGTTCGAAATGTGAATTAATAGTAACACGGACTTTGCAATAAGACAAAGACTTCGAAATTGGTATAAGGATAGATCATTAAATAGGAATAAAGTGTATAATTTCAGTTTTCTATTATTTGCTGATATAGGAATGCAGCATACTTATTATGGGATAGTGGTGTTCTATAAGTGGTGTTCCATACCAAAACGTTCGAAATGTGAATTAATAGTAACACGGACTTTGCAATAAGACAAAGACTTCGAAATTGGTATAAGGATAGATCATTAAATAGGAATAAAGTGTATAATTTCAGTTTTCTGATATTTGCTGATATAGGAATGCAGCATACTTATTATGGGATAGTGGTGTTCTATAAGTGGTGTTCCATACCAAAACGTTCGAAATGTGAATTAATAGTAACACGGACTTTGCAATAAGACAAAGACTTCGAAATTGGTATAAGGATAGATCATTAAATAGGAATAAAGTGTATAATTTCAGTTTTCTGATATTTGCTGATATAGGAATGCAGCATACTTATTATGGGATAGTGGTGTTCTATAAGTGGTGTTCCATACCAAAACGTTCGAAATGTGAATTAATAGTAACACGGACTTTGCAATAAGACAAAGACTTCGAAATTGGTATAAGGATAGATCATTAAATAGGAATAAAGTGTATAATTTCAGTTTTCTGATATTTGCTGATATAGGAATGCAGCATACTTATTATGGGATAGTGGTGTTCTATAAGTGGTGTTCCATACCAAAACGTTCGAAATGTGAATTAATAGTAACACGGACTTTGCAATAAGACAAAGACTTCGAAATTGGTATAAGGATAGATCATTAAATAGGAATAAAGTGTATAATTTCAGTTTTCTGATATTTGCTGATATAGGAATGCAGCATACTTATTATGGGATAGTGGTGTTCTATAAGTGGTGTTCCATACCAAAACGTTCGAAATGTGAATTAATAGTAACACGGACTTTGCAATAAGACAAAGACTTCGAAATTGGTATAAGGATAGATCATTAAATAGGAATAAAGTGTATAATTTCAGTTTTCTGATATTTGCTGATATAGGAATGCAGCATACTTATTATGGGATAGTGGTGTTCTATAAGTGGTGTTCCATACCAAAACGTTCGAAATGTGAATTAATAGTAACACGGACTTTGCAATAAGACAAATACTTCGAAATTGGTATAAGGATAGATCATTAAATAGGAATAAAGTGTATAATTTCAGTTTTCTGATATTTGCTGATATAGGAATGCAGCATACTTATTATGGGATAGTGGTGTTCTATAAGTGGTGTTCCATACCAAAACGTTCGAAATGTGAATTAATAGTAACACGGACTTTGCAATAAGACAAAGACTTCGAAATTGGTATAAGGATAGATCATTAAATAGGAATAAAGTGTATAATTTCAGTTTTCTGATATTTGCTGATATAGGAATGCAGCATACTTATTATGGGATAGTGGTGTTCTATAAGTGGTGTTCCATACCAAAACGTTCGAAATGTGAATTAATAGTAACACGGACTTTGCAATAAGACAAAGACTTCGAAATTGGTATAAGGATAGATCATTAAATAGGAATAAAGTGTATAATTTCAGTTTTCTATTATTTGCTGATATAGGAATGCAGCATACTTATTATGGGATAGTGGTGTTCTATAAGTGGTGTTCCATACCAAAACGTTCGAAATGTGAATTAATAGTAACACGGACTTTGCAATAAGACAAAGACTTCGAAATTGGTATAAGGATAGATCATTAAATAGGAATAAAGTGTATAATTTCAGTTTTCTGATATTTGCTGATATAGGAATGCAGCATACTTATTATGGGATAGTGGTGTTCTATAAGTGGTGTTCCATACCAAAACGTTCGAAATGTGAATTAATAGTAACACGGACTTTGCAATAAGACAAAGACTTCGAAATTGGTATAAGGATAGATCATTAAATAGGAATAAAGTGTATAATTTCAGTTTTCTGATATTTGCTGATATAGGAATGCAGCATACTTATTATGGGATAGTGGTGTTCTATAAGTGGTGTTCCATACCAAAACGTTCGAAATGTGAATTAATAGTAACACGGACTTTGCAATAAGACAAAGACTTCGAAATTGGTATAAGGATAGATCATTAAATAGGAATAAAGTGTATAATTTCAGTTTTCTGATATTTGCTGATATAGGAATGCAGCATACTTATTATGGGATAGTGGTGTTCTATAAGTGGTGTTCCATACCAAAACGTTCGAAATGTGAATTAATAGTAACACGGACTTTGCAATAAGACAAAGACTTCGAAATTGGTATAAGGATAGATCATTAAATAGGAATAAAGTGTATAATTTCAGTTTTCTGATATTTGCTGATATAGGAATGCAGCATACTTATTATGGGATAGTGGTGTTCTATAAGTGGTGTTCCATACCAAAACGTTCGAAATGTGAATTAATAGTAACACGGACTTTGCAATAAGACAAAGACTTCGAAATTGGTATAAGGATAGATCATTAAATAGGAATAAAGTGTATAATTTCAGTTTTCTGATATTTGCTGATATAGGAATGCAGCATACTTATTATGGGATAGTGGTGTTCTATAAGTGGTGTTCCATACCAAAACGTTCGAAATGTGAATTAATAGTAACACGGACTTTGCAATAAGACAAATACTTCGAAATTGGTATAAGGATAGATCATTAAATAGGAATAAAGTGTATAATTTCAGTTTTCTGATATTTGCTGATATAGGAATGCAGCATACTTATTATGGGATAGCGGTGTTCTATAAGTGGTGTTCCATACCAAAACGTTCGAAATGTGAATTAATAGTAACACGGACTTTGCAATAAGACAAAGACTTCGAAATTGGTATAAGGATAGATCATTAAATAGGAATAAAGTGTATAATTTCAGTTTTCTGATATTTGCTGATATAGGAATGCAGCATACTTATTATGGGATAGTGGTGTTCTATAAGTGGTGTTCCATACCAAAACGTTCGAAATGTGAATTAATAGTAACACGGACTTTGCAATAAGACAAAGACTTCGAAATTGGTATAAGGATAGATCATTAAATAGGAATAAAGTGTATAATATTAGTTTTCTGATATTTGCTGATATAGGAATGCAGCATACTTAAATGTTTATATATAAGAATAAGAAGTGAAACAGATATTTGAAATTTGGCGCACGGGTGAACAGTTTGAAAAAGACCACTAGAAAAATTGAATCATGCAAAACTTCATGTTATTTACAGGTTGATTACTTTAGGACCGTTGAATTTCACTAGTATTACCTATTAATCGAAAGTCATAGTTGAAAAAGATATGAATAAAAAAGTGTATAAATGTTGACGACAATCGAGTCAGTATTGTAGAAAGTCTAGGTGTGGAAGATTTAAATCCATTCCTTTTAGTTCTTACTAAAATACAGACCTATACTTAAAGCTGCATCATTTTGAAGCTTTTTGGGGACCATCCATCAATTACTGCTGGAAAATGCTCAGAAGAAAATTTTCAAAATTGCCGTGAAATACGAGGTTTGGACTCTTGGCATTTTTGTAACCAGTGATCATATTTTGTTATTTCATATGTGTTGGGGGAAATTTCATAATTTAAAGAGAAATGGTAAAGTTAAATTTCGATTCATCTTAATTCCAGGCGTGCTATCTCTTTTTTCGTTGAAAAACACGTCTGCAAATATTTCAAAATATTTTTTACTTTCCCTGCAATACTTGGTAATGTATAGGGGAAGTATTGGAAACAACAACTCGAGGTTTTGACGGATCTACACGTTTCCGGACTTCTAGGACTCGAAAAAATATTTTTAGTGTGACGTCTATGTGTGTGTGTGAAATGTATGTATCCGCTCTAACTCAAATACTAATTGAGCGAATTTCATCTTATTTGGTAGGTAAGTCACTTGTATATGACCCTGGTGCTGGTTAGATTTTGGTATGATTCAGGATAAAAGAATCCGCCTTTTTTGAGAAATGTCCCGGAAACATCTCATGTATCCACTCTAGCTAAGAAATTAATTGACCAAATTTCACAAAATTTGGTAAATCACTTGGTCACTTGTGGATTATTCTGGTGCTGATTAGATTTTGGTACGATTCGGAAAAGAAGAACTTGCCTTTTTTTGCGAAATGGCCCGAAAACATCGCCAAATTATAAAATAAAAGACTACCTATGCTCAAATGTATCAATGAAATGCTGGTTTTATACGTAATATTTGACGAGGAAAAGAATAAGACCATTACTATAGGACTAACCGTTCTCGAGATATTTTAGTTTCTTTGCATTTTTGTTACGCCGCCTTTGAAAAATATCTAGTTACCAAATAAAAACAAAAATTGAATTTAAAGTGTAAATTTGGTGTTATTTTGTGAAATTAAACCCAATTTAATGAATTATTATGGTTATAAAGACAATGCGAATGTGAGTCTGCAGCGAAGGTCATGTGCTGTCCACATCAAATTTTTTAGCAAAGATTACAAATTTCGTAAAATATCTTTGTTTAAAAGCATCATTAATGACGTATACGACAATTTTAATGAAAATGACAGACATGAGCTTGTAAATTTAAATTATTGATGGCTTGAATTATTTATATATTTATTTGTAATTTACGTTAATTTTTAGTATCGGTTTATCCCCCTGTCTATATGCAAACTTTGTATTCGCGATTTTGGGCTGCGCGTAAAAGCTTATGTGTGTCAGTTTCATTGGCATTGCCACTGATGGTGGACGATATGACGTCTGAAGGTGCTTTGGCACTGTTGTAAATTTTAGCGTACGTCATTAATTTTGTTTTCAAATAAAGACATTTTACTAAATTTGTCGTCTTTGCTGAAAAATATTTTTAATAATTTAAATTTCTAAGTTCATTAAAAGTCGAAATCAACAGTAAATGGTAAATTGCAAATCAAACTAAATGTATTTATTACTTTCCTTATATACATAATGTATAAGGAAAGTATTGTGACGGGGTCGAAAATTCGAATTCGAGTTTTCGACGGGAGAGCACGTTTCAAGCATCCCTGATCACGAATCAAACATTTTTGAAGTGATGTCTGTGTGTGTGTGTGTGTGTGTGTGTATGTGTGTGTCAGTGAATCTGTGGAGACGATAACTGACGAACGAATGGACCGATTCGAACCAAATTTGGTACAAAAATCACAATCCGTAAACACTGGAAGCTTATTGTTTTTATACGTAATCGAATGTTCAGAAACCCCCTAAATTTTCGAATAAAATTTTGAAAAAATCGTCAAAAAATCAGAACCGCTAATAAAGTTACGCAAATAGACATTTCTTATGTAATTTTTTATTAGAAAACGATTGGCATAAATTTTAGAACGCTAACATGAACTGTTTTCGAGATATTGTACATTCTTCAAAAAAATTATGAAAAAGTCACATAAAAAAAATTCCTATTGAGAAACATGTTCACTTTTCATATGTAATACCATGCGATAAAATGAGTGACATCATTCTCGTGGATCTAGCTCGTTCCATTCATGAAAAAATATACTTTGAATAATACTTTTGTATTTAAACGCCAATAGTCATTTATCTGCTGTATGAATAACTTTTTTCTTAGTGCATAACGCTTGGCGAGATTTTGGCGACGAATTTGGCGGAATGTCGCCAACTTGGCGACTTTTTTGAAATGTTGCCAAATTAATGAAAATCTCGCCAAATGGATAAAAATGATGCTAAATCAATGAAAATGACGACTAATTGTCGAAAATTCAATATCTTGGAAAGAATATAAGTATCTACTATAAGAAAAACCCATTTTTTTACTGTAAAAGTAGTAAATTCATTACATTATATAAAGAAAGTCATGTGTTGCCCACATCAGATTTTTTTAATAAAAATTTAAATAATAATTACACCTCTTATATGAAGGGATCACGTGACCATGATTTGAAAAGATCACGTGAACCACTTCAAAATGAAATATGGCATCCATCTTGTCTTAAAATCGTGATTTTTAAAGTTCTTTTTAATTCATATTTAATTTAATGTCGCATCCGTCCTAAAACCACTTTATTTTTGCTTAAATTCTGGACATTTACATACTGAAACAACGCAATTAGAATATATTGGAGCTTAAATAATGATCATCCAGATTTGATTATTTCTACAACAAAGCCTATTTTTCACTTAGGAAAATGTTAACAGCAAAATATGTAGAATGAGTTATAGTAAAATTACTGCATTTCTTTAACGCAAAATTATTTAGCCCATGGAGTCTGCGTAGCTGATATGAATGAAATATTCATTGATTTTACAGAGAGAAGGACGATTTTTTTCGATGAATTTTAAGCATAGAGTTTAATTACTTGTTCCTCCATGATCTTAAGTTTTTACATAAAATAAATTATTATAGTATTGTGATGAATGTAATGAATGGGAAAATGTTTATGAATGAAATGCTGCTTTTATAGAGAGAGCCAGGCGTGTTATATTTCGATTGCATCATTTGAATAAATTTCATTTGTTTTTGATGAAGTTTTCAAATATAATAACTTATTGTAGTATTATAATAATGTTAAAAACATTACCGAGGAGCCAGGCGATTTATATTTAATTGACGTCATTTGAATGAAGTTCATTTTTTTCGATGAATTTTTAACTTTTCAAATGTAATAAATTAAAGTAGTATTGTGATAATTTTTGAAATATTACCGAGGAATGTATCGTATTTTAGAGATGTTTAAATGGAATTGCATTGAAGTTGGAAAGTGTTTCATAATCAATGCTTTATGCATGACTGATCTTTCTTGTTTTATCTCCATTTTCTCCTTTTCCTCGCAATTTTGGAATCAAAATGCTCGTGTTTATAAAGTTATATATATATATATATATATTTTAATTTATTACTAGCAATCAAAATTGTGCACGTTTAATTTTCAGACGCTTTTCTGCAGGTGTCTTATACTGTAAATAAATGAAATGATATACGTTTATTGTCAAAGCAGCTTGGCGGTCATTGTTGTAACATCCTATTATTTATAAAGTTTAAATTTCATTTTGCAAGCAAATATATTAAATATTTAACTTCCGGATTTTTTTAAACATTCATCACAAATGATATAAAATGCTAGACCCATCAAAATATGTTTGGACCAAAGTCTAGTGTTATATCTCATAATGGGGCCTAGGGTGCAAAGTTATTTGCATCCTACATTATAGTAATAACCCATGTCATCGCTGTGTTATTCCAGTAACGTTATGGCATTATATGCCACGTAAGGAAACATGGCAAACGTCATTGATGTTGCGCAGCCGCCTGGAAATATTGTACAGCGATAGTGTCAAAAAGGCGCATCGACATGTTTAGCGATATGAAGGTTATAAGAACGCAGCATTGGACTTAGGACCGGGTCTAAAACCTGGATCGCCTTTGGTTGGGCTTTGTTCCGATCAAGGAGCTCGAGGAAGGTGGAAAGGCTTCTAAAATTTTATTTTATGATATCTATTATCTATCGGGATCAAATGGTATGACGTCATCTGAAATGTTAAATTTGTCACTGTCTGATATAAATATTCCTGTAATTTGATGTGAAACTGAAACATCTTAGGACGCGCGGTAGAGTAAACCTTGAAAGAAATGGGACTTAGATGAAATTTAATGGGAAGTATGTTACGAAAGTGTTGTCTTGTCACAAATCAAGCAATTGTAAGGCGATTTGTATAAAAATCGCTGAATTTTTATCACTTAAAATTGTTTAGCTCTGGAGTCAGGAATATAAGTGATGTGAATGATTTTTCATAGAGAAGCAAACAATTTATAGCATTTATAGCCTCTTTTAATGAAGTTTTAAATTTCCAAGTATAATAAATTATTGTAGTGCAGTGATTATTAAAAATAATGTGACTGCTGCATGTATTGCATTTCAGAGACCTTTAAATAAAATTGCAATGCAGTTGGAAAGTGTTTCATAATCAATACTTTATGCATGATTCATCTTTCTTGTTTCTTTCTGGAGGATATCCCAAAAGTCAGAATTTAATTGAATTTGTTTATTTTTGTATATTAAATAATTTTTAATTAAAAAACTACATAACATATTTTACTAAAATTTTTTATATATATTTTATGGGATAATTTGAATATTTCCTAAAAATTTCAAAGCAATTTGTGAATTTTAAATTTGCTTAAAAAAGGTTTGAAAAATTAGGTCCTATAGGGTTCAATGTATTTCATTTTTTCAACCCGGGATCAATAAAATATTAATTGGGTGATATTATTTATTTATATTCCCATAGGTCCCACAGACCGTCTGAAAAACATACTAAAATTTCATTTTCATAAAGTCATTTTTACGGCAGTTATCGTACTAACGGACAGACAGACAGACAGAATAAACAAAGTCATAAACACTTTTCAACTATGTTGTAAAGTGTTAAAAATAAAAATATTTCCTATTGAGAAACATGTTCACTTTTCGTATGTAATACCATGAGATAAATTGGGTGACATCATTCTCGTGGATCTAGCTCGTTCCATTCATGAAAAAATATACTTTGAGTAATACTTTTGTATTTGAACTCTAATAGCCATTTATCTGCTGTAAGAATAACTTATTTCTCCGTCCATAACGCTTGGCGAGATTTTGGCAACGAATTTGGCGGAATGTCACCAACTTGGCGGCATTTTTAATTGCTGCTAAATTAACAAAAATCTCGCCAAATGGATAAAAATGACGCTAAATCAATGAAAGAAAATTAAATATCATGGGAAGAATATAAGTACCTACTATAAGAATAACGTTATTTTCAGCTGTAAAAGTAGTAAATTCATTGCATTATATAAGGAAAGTCATGTGTTGCCCACATCAGATTTTTTCTTCAATGTGAGAATGGTAAGTATGAGAATCGTATATGTAGGATGTGAATTATTTTGACAGGGTGCGATCTTGTTCGTAAATTGATAAATTTTATCTTTCAGCCCACCCAAGAAGTTACAGACAGGAACGGTCACCTTACGTCACATGGATTGTAGTGTGTGTCTGTGTTTGCGAATATAGCAAGTTGTATCAAATTAAATGCATTGGGCTTCTCTGTATATTTATATTAGTAAGTAGTTTGAGTTTTGTTATTTAGTTAATAAGTTTAAAATAAATTGTGATAAGCACCAAAAATTGTATTACTGGAGTTTAATATTTTAAGGCAGTGGTTCCCAAACTGGGGTCCCCGGACCCCTGGGGATCCGCGACGAGGTTTTAGGTGGTCCGCGAACAGCACGCAATATTTAACTAATAAATAGTTAGCTTTAAAAAAATAACATTCATTATTTTTCTCCACTCTTTTTTCATTATATTTTTTTAAATAAAATAATAATGAACTTTTTTTTCTAAATAACTTTGAATTAAATACATTCATGAAATAAATTTCAAACTGATAGGTTATATCTTCAAACAGAATTAAATTGTTTGGGAGTAGGTTCCTTTTGGCGCAATGCGATGATTAACGGTGACGATACTCTGATGTAGCTTGGACGTCAAAGTACTTGTAACTTCGAGCATTAACACTGCAAGAGACCGGATGACGTCAGCTTTGAATAGAGGTGGTCGTAGCGAACATCTCCCGCCTCGCCCGCGTTGATTTACGCGGGTGTTCCTGCGGAAAGTCACATGACATAGCTACTAGCTATGGTGAGCTACTAGCTATGTCACGTGACGTACTTTACTAACGTACTTTCAACCCTGCAGATATTTGTTAATTATTTGATGAAATGGATCGTCGGCTAAAATTAGGTGCTTCAAAGCGTCCTTTGGAAACTGAAAATGTTGTTAGTTCTAGTCGTATCACGAATAATGAAGTGACTAGTCCGAAAGTAGATAGTTGATCCAGTCCAAAATTGTGAATACTAACGTAAAAAAGGTTCGTAAATATTATTATTCATATATATAAACTTCGGGTTTATTTCCATTGAAAAGAGAGAAGTGTTATCTCCGCAATGTGTTATTTGTTACCAAGTTTTATCTAATGAATGCATGAAACCTGCAAAACTCTCTCGACATTTACAAACACAGCACCCCGAGTTTGTTAAAAAATCTGTTGATTTTTTTCAATTAAAAGCTGACGAGTTGCGTGGCAACCACACAATGTTGTATAAAGCCAGTGAAGGCTATAATGAAAATGCTGTTCGTGCGTCATATGAGGTCTCCCTACTCATCTCTGAAAAGGGACAGCCACATACCATTAGTGAAGAAATTATAAAACCAGCAGCTCAATTGATGGTCTCAACAGTTCTGGATGAAAAAGCTAGTAAGGTTTTGAATTTAATTTCCTTGTCTAACAATACAGTAAAAAGACGGATAGATGAAATGGTCCAAAATGTGAAAGAGAACTTCTCAACAGAATTAAAAAGCATTGCGCATTATTTGCAATCCAGTTAGACGAAAGCACTGACATTGTTAATAATGTAAATTTGGTTGCTTTTATCCGCTATGATTATGAAGAAAAATTACATGAGGATTTTCGTTTTTGTGTAAATCTACCATCACGCACAACTTCAGAAGAACTGTTTAACATTGTGAACAAATTTACGGTTGAGAATGACATTGATTGGAATAAATGTGTAGGTGTCAGCACTGACGGAGCAAGAGCGATGTGTGGAAGGAAGAATGTATTGGTAACTAAATTAAAAGCTACAGCAGCATCTATCGAGTGGGTTCATTGCTGTATCCACAGAGAAGCGTTAGCAACAAAAAAAATGGCACAAGAATTGAAGGAATGTTTTGATGAGGTAGTTAGAATTGTAAATTATATTAAAGCACGTTCTTTAAATTCTCGATTGTTTGCCATATTATATGCGGAAATGGGCAGCGATCACGAACAATTGTTAATGTACTGTGATGTACGGTGGCTTTCTCGTGGAAAAGTATTAACCAGAATATTTGAATTGAGGAAAGAAGTAAAATTAAATTCTCGATTGTTTGCCATATTATATGCGGAAATGGGCAGCGATCACGAACAATTGTTAATGTACTGTGATGTACGGTGGCTTTCTCGTGGAAAAGTATTAACCAGAATATTTGAATTGAGGAAAGAAGTAAAATTATTTTTATTTGAATCTAACTTTGACCTTAAAGATAGGTTCCATGAAACTAATTGGATTTTGAAGTTGTCATATCTGGCTGACATCTTTAACTACCTAAATGGACTTAATTTAAGCCTGCAGGGATCTAGCGTCACTATTTTTCAAGTTCAGGATAAAATCAAGGGGATGAAAAAAAAAAATTAAAGATGTGGATTCAGAGATTGGACACAGAGATCTTCGAACAATTTCCGTCCATGGCAGAATATATCCAGAGTTCAGAGGAAAATGTTCCTCAGGAAATAATTAATATTATTAAATTACACTTGGAACAATTGCATTTACAGCTAGATGAATATTTTCCCGAAACCAATGACGGTGACGTGTGGATATTGAATCCATTTGCTAGTGAACTACCAACCAACCACTCTCTTACACCACAAGAAGAAGATTTTTTGGCGGATCTTTCATCGGATTATTCTCTAAAATTAATGTTCTCACAAATACAATTAGCTAACTTTTGTTATCAGTAATGGCTGACTATTTTCTCAACTCGCAAGAAAGACTCTTAAGTGCTTAACTCCCTTTCCCACAACTTACTTGTGCGAAACAGCTTTCTCCCACCTGACATATTTAAAATCTAAGTAGAGAAATATACTTGAAGTTGAAAGTGATTTAAGACTGAAATTATCAGACATTAAACCAAATATTATTGAGCTAATTGCCAGAAAGCAGCATCACTGTTCACACTAAACCATGCTTGTTGTACATATCCAATAGAAACACGCGCTTGCAATATGGTTTTAAGGGGTCCGCGAAATTTTTTTTTCTCTGAGGGGGTCCGCAGACCGAAAAGTTTGGGAACCACTGTTTTAAGGCAATACTTATTAGTGCAGTATAAAAATGAAACACCAATAGTCAAAGGAGCATTCTGGAATTTCTATATAAATCAATGTAAGGAGAAATGGAAAATAAATTTTTAGATAACTCGAATGAAATAGCAATGGCTCCCCCCCCCCCAACTTTATGAGGAAAAAAAATTAGTGGACCAAAATAAATATTATTTTGGGGCTTTAATAATCCTTATTTAGTATTAACATATTGATGTGTGGCGGAGGAGAAGCTGTACTATATATGAAGCGGACCACATCCATACATCGATGTTAATAATATGATCAATGTTATTTTAGTGGCTTCCGAAATTCATATGTTCTTGAATACGAAATTCATATGTTCTTGAATACGAAATTCATATGTTCATGAATACGAAATTAATAGGATTATGATTAACCACACCAATACCAGCACCTCATATAAATCCGTGATCATATTTTATTAAAAACCCAAGTTCTATCTCCTGTCGGGGAGTAAAAACTTCAAGATAACTTGTCCAGAATACATTAAGTCAAACAACTAATATAACTTTAAATCCTTAACTTGTAGGGACGTCATCTTCTTCAGCTGAAATATATACCTAAATAACATACAACTCAGAGGGGCTAATTGATCACACAGAATTTAATTTAACTTAAATTTTTTGTTAATGGCGTTAAGTTTCATGGAGTTAGACACAAGCTTACTCCTTATCAGCACAATGCCACTGGACTCAGGAGGACTTATTCTAAATGCCACCGGATTTTAGCCACAGTAATAATAATGTAAATAATATGTAAATAATAAGTGGCAAAACATACGTAAATAATAAATCATATTTATACAATTTGGTATGATCAAGATAACACGAGAGCGAGAGCATTCAAAGAATGAAATTATTCTAAATTATATTATTTTTAATAGCCAGCTTTTTATGTAATGTAAAATTGACTCACTCTTCGTTGAGTCAGAAAATGTACAGAACTAATCTAGGGATAGCTGAAGTTCGTGATGATGCTAATGGCTTACCTCAAGCCACGTTGAAGTCGTGAATATTCATAATTAACTCCGGTCATCAGCTGAGAATCCACACGGGGTTATATCCCCAGTTTCTGGAAGAAAGGTCAGCACATCTTCTCTAGGCTGCACCAGACAAGGCCCGGTCTGGGCTCTCAGCGTCATTTCTCCGACAGGCAGACGGAGTCAAACCCGGCATGGTCCTCGGGTCAATCCCAATGTAGCGTCGTCGTCATTATGGACCCGGAATGGGCGTCGGGCTCAATCGTCGATATTTTCTTCGACACGGAAGGGCCTCGGATCATCCGTCGTCAGGCGTGGCAACACTCCCCAAGCTCACGGGTCTTCAGGCATCGGCCTAGGAGCCGAACTCCCGAAACCCGCCGAGAGCGTCGCAAGTAAAACTGGCCGGAGCCGGACTACCGTAGTTATGTTGGCAGTCAAATTGGGGAATGCGGCCAGAAAAATCGTGCAGTTCGTTTTAATTTTTTCGTCTCTCGGACCTCTCAGAAAGCTCCAACAACCCAACAATTATAAAATTTTGCCGCGCAAAACTCATTCCCACGGCATCAACACCAGCTGCCAATTAGTCTCGACACAAAGTCACGCCGTAAGTACCATCTACCGTAAGTAACATCCGTAAGTAACATCCGCCGTAAGTAACATCATTGCAGAATGAGTAAACTGTATATCAAACCTATACATTCACTACCTTTTTCGCTAGGTAAATTAACCCTGAACCTAACGGAAAATAACTCTCCTTGAGTGCACGCTCGCTCCAAATAACACTTCTAAAATGGCTACAGATTGCGATTCAAAAGATAGATATTTCTGGAACATGAATTACACTAATGCAAGATAAGAGGGAGTTCAAAGCAGAATTAAATATGTTAAAAACCTGTATATAAATATGAGGAACAGAAATACATTCTAGATTTACGCATTTTATACAAAAGTTATGCGAGATCCAAATCTCGTCATCACAGCTGTTTAAAAATACCATTTACGCTGCTCCTAAAATATAGAAAATATATAACTGCAGAGTATGCTTGACCTTCATTTTACTACCTTAAATATGGAGACGGGCATCAAATATTTTTTTCCGTGTAACTCCCATATTTTTGGTCGAAATAGCGCACTAATTTATATTTAGTATAATGTTGACATGAGAAATTTTAGGATGACATAAAAAATGAGTGCTGCCAATTAAAATTTCGTAAATAATGAGCAACTAAACATGAAAACGATCCCTTATGCAAATTAGATGTACATTTATTTATAGTAGTCGTTATTCGTAGTCCAATGATACTTTTGGTTTGACTGTAGGACTGTCAAAGAGCAGGCATAAAGAGCAGTGTTCGGATTTTTTTTGACCGGCCGTACATAGCTGAATTATTGTACTACAATTATGGTTTAACGGTTTGAAATTTAAATTAAAAGAACGGAACTGTTAAATATTACGAAATATTTAGCTTCGTTACGAAAAAAATATTGTGAACAAAGGAGAAATCCAGATTAAAACGCGCCATCGTCATCGTTATTAAATTTTGTGAATCTATAATCAGTTTTATGAAACCTCTTTTCAGGCAAATTTTATTCAGGTTTTTTAATAGAGTAGGAAGATCTTATTACGCCCTAACTCAACGTTTTTTCGATAAGTCGATAATTTACCACAACTATCCGATTTTTTTTTATATATATCGGATTGAAAACTTGATTCAGATATTTCCAAAGTGCGTGCTTTGGAAGTGAAATTCGGGTTCTGTTTCAGAATATTTGTTTTGAAATAATTTCGATTTCTAGCCTGAAGATATTGCGAAGCTTTTATTAAAGACTAGATGAAGTACCCCTCATTGCCCGGGATTAAAAGCAGAGATTAATTAAAATTCTCTTCATTCAATTTTACAAAAGGCGTATTCGCACCCCTCTCGTTTCTTTTTAAATCAGAGATAAAATTAACAAATATTAACAAAACATTATGGGGAGGCAGAAGCCCCCTCTCCATAAATGTCGAAATATAGCTAATAACGATCATGGCGAATCTTAAGTCATTTGATAGATATTTTTTTACTGTGTTCAAAACCACCAAATATGACCATGCACGTGGGGACTTTTCCCGTTTTAGACCGTCCCGAAGGAGGCACGACAGCTCAGTGGTTAGCGCGCGGGGATTGCCCTAGGACGACACGAGTTCGATTACCGCCTCTGCCCCCAAATTGTCGCCCGGTTAAGGTAGAGTACGATCTCGTTAGGTCCGTAAGTCCTTCTGAGAGGTTAGTGGTAGGGGGAGGAGGGTACGATCAATGTGGATGCCTCCCATACTTGGTTCGGTTTAAATTGGGTGGCACTTCCAGACCGTCTAAAGATACCTTACATCTTCGAGTACGTCGAACGATTTTGGTCGAAGAAGTCCTTCTCAAAGAGAATAGAAATCTCTTTATGAACCAAAAATAGCTCATAATGATTATAGATGACACTTGCTTCATTTTGTCCTGTATTATAGCAATTCCTGTATTATAAAACAACAAATCTGACTTAGAAATCAGTCGAATCAGATCGCTTTATCTGTTAATAGAACCTCGAAATTTGTTTTTCCTGCGCATACAAACATTTGTTATTTCCATGATTCTGTAATTTGAAAATCTTATTTTATCGTTCGAAATGCTGCTTTAAGACACCTGATTGATTTTAACGCCAGAAGACTGAATACAAAAGATTCATAAATTTCTCTATTGATGAATTTAGGTCATATATATAGAAGATCCGCTTGTGTTCATTACTCAATAATAAGATTTTAATTGTGTTTAAATAGATGTAAGAACACATAAAATTTATAAATATAGTATATAATACAATAATAATTTCAAGAGTGTATATATGGCACAATAATAGCTGAATCATTATATAAGTAGTCCAATAATATTCGTAAGATTGTAATAGCTCTCTAAAAATTTCCACATCATATGTCGCGCTATATTTGATCCACGAAATGATGTTTGTAGCAAAATCCACGAAATAATATTTAGTAGAGCGAAATTAGCTCACAACAGTTGCAGTATTTCCATTTACTTGTAATACTATGACATATTCAATAGTTGCATTAAATATTGCTGCTACAAGTACAATAGTTTCAATATTGAAAACCACCAGAAACATAATTATATAATAACAATAGTTTCATCTATTTTACATCAGCTGAGTTCAAATTATCATTAGAAACACAAGATTATATTTAGTTATCACTTATCTAATAATTTTGTGAATCAACTGGACATAAATTTCACTATAATTACTAAGCTACGGGACCTCTGCACTCTCTATGCCAATGTAATCTTTTAATTTATTCATTCGATTTCCAAAGACAAATTACATTAAAAATTATTATTTATTCAAGAGAAGTAGATGAATAAGCGTCATAGATTTCTAGAGCGTCGTAGCGTTTCATAGCGTCATAGATTTTCATAGATTTCTAATGGAAAATTGCATAATAAGTGATTATTTATTGAAGCGAAATAGACGGATAACCGAACGACAATCGGAATGCTATTTTTAAAATCCTAACTTTTACTTATATTGTTTCTTACATATTCTTGTATTAGTTGTACTTGTTCTAATATTAAAAAATCCATCAGTTGTTAGTAAGAAAACACCAAGATAAATATGACTTGTTACAGAAAAAAGAATCACAAACATTTAATTTTTTGACCTACTTCAAAAACTTATCTTTGAAAATCGCTATTAATAACGGGTTAATACTCTCGAATTAATAACTGATAATTGTCTAATTCCATGGCAATATTTAAACCGAGTAAGCATCCACTGACTTTAAAAGAAAGGGATATGAAACTCTGCGGTTAAGTTTCCTATTCATTTCTGCAGCATCAGCTTCTTCGAAAATTATGGATCCAGAAATTGGGATCCACACTTTGTTTTCGCACGAATCATTGGTAAACATAGCCATCCGCCGATGTGGTGGCCGAGCGGTCAAAGAGGCAGGCGTTTCCTCGTGATGACTCGGCTGCCAGATTGCGGGTTCGAGTCCCGCCTGCGGGCATGGATGTTGTAATGTCTTATTTGGGGCAGAAGTCAGACTTCTACCTTCGGGTGCCCCGGGTCATTAGACTAAGCAGAAGCAGTGCACTCATTCTTCCTTAAATGTAATGTTAGGGACACGACAACAACAGAGCCATCCAGTTTTATCGTCCTTTGAAGATTTAATGTTTTTATAGCTCCATCTGTTATTTCTAACTTGCATGTTTTTCAATTTTTTTAGAAAATCTTATCAAATAATTTTCTGCAGTTTGTTCTGTTCCATACTCTTTCAGTAAGTAAGCGCCAGTTTCTCCTTTCTTTAAACGTTTTATGATCGCCAATTTTTACTTTCTCATACGTAGTATCGAGAAAGTATTATTTTTACGAAAAGAGTTGATTTTTAGATTTTGACACCAATATATGCTTTAAGACCACCTGAACCTGTTTCGAATATTTTTGGAGTGATGTCCAGCCATCTGTCTGTCTTCTTCTTCTTCGACCAGACCGTCTGACGTACCAGAAAAGTATAAGGTATCTGTTTGGACGGCCGGGAAGTGCCACCTAATTTAGACCGGAACCCAGTAGGGGAGGCATCCACAAGGAATGTACCCTCCTTCCCCTACCACTAACCTCTCGGAAGGACTTACGGACCCACATGTTTAACGTGATCATACTCCGTGTGAACACGGCGGCAGTTTTGGCAGTGGCTGGAATCTAGCCAAGGCCGACCGAGTTGAATTCCTGCCCGTTCACCACTGGGCTTTCACGTCCTCCATCTGTCTGTCTGTCTGTCAATCCACCTGTCTGTCTGTCAATCTATCTCTCTGTCTGTCAATCCATCTGTCTGTCTGTATGCATGTGGTCTATTTCTTGTGTACACAATAGCAGCCAAAAATATTAACGGATTTTCAAGAAACTATATATCCTTTGTTATCAAAAAATCCGAACTAAATAGAATGTATATTAAATCGAGCGAAAACTTCGAAATTTATTTGAAATTTTATATTTTTTTAACATAGCAAATTAGGACAATATTTGACATAATTATGTATAAAAGGGTTTATTTATGACTCAATGATTACGATCCTTTATAGTTTCAATCATTGTTGTGAAAAGTAGCGCGATACAATTTTTACTTTCCTTATATACATAATGTATAAGGAAAGTATTGAGACGGGGGTCGAAAATTCGAATTCGAGTTTTCGACGGGAGAGCACGTTTCGAGCCCTGATCACGAATCAAACATTTTTGAGGTCATGTCTGTGTGTGTGTGTGTGTCAGTGAGTCTTTGGAGACGATATCTCACGAACGAATGGAGCGATTCGAATGAAATTTGGTACAAAAATCACAATCTGTGAATACTGGAAGTCTATTGTTTTTAAACACAGTTGAATGTTCAGAATCCCTCTAAATTTTCGAGTGAAATTTTGAAAAAATCATCAAAAAATTAAAATCTTTAATAAAGTTACGCAAATAGACATTTCTTATGTAATTTTTCCTTAAAAAACGATTGACATGAACTTTAGAACGCTACCATGAACCGTTCTTGAGATATTGCACATTTTTAAAAAAAATTATCAAAAAATCTCATAAATTAAAAAAAAATATTAACTGTTAAGAAACATGTTCACTCTTCAAATGTAATGTCATACGATAAATTGGGTGACATCATTCTCGTGGATGTAGCTCTTTCCATTCATGAGAAAAGATACTTTGAGTAATACTTTTGTATTTGAACGCCAATAGTCATTTATCTGCTATAAGAATAACTTTTTTCTCCGTCCTTAACTTTTGGTGAGATTTTGCAACGAATTTGGCGAAATGCCACCAACTTGGCGACTTTTTGAAATCTTGCCAAATTAACGAAAATATCTCCAAATAGATAAAAATGACGCTAAATTAATGAAAATGACGATTAATCGTCGAAAATTCAATAACTTGGAAATAATATAAATATCTACTATAAGAAAAACCAATTTTTTTACTGTAAAAGTAGTAAATTCATTGCATTACATAAGGAAAGTCATGTGTTGCCCACATCAGATTTTTTTTGTTCTTGACATTATTAGCCCCTCTCGGAGAGTAAGTTACTCGCCCTACGGGGTTGCATTGTCAAGTATGGTATTAATCGAAATATTTTTTTCAAGCCCTTTAAAGTGAAGTGTAACACTATATACTTGTAATCATTCGGGCTCATGATACCGATTTTTCAAAAAATTTCTTGTAACATTTGAAAAAATAAAGCTATTATATTTGGATTCTGGCATGGCAAAATTGAGTTGAGCAACATTCTACTTAATTATCTCTATATATAAAGAAGAAAAGCATGTAGGTATGATCCAACATCACGGGAGAACGGCTGAACAGAATTTGATGAAATTTGGTGGGTAGCCTTGAAATAGCCCCACTTAAAATTTAGTCTATGTTTCGAGTTTCTAACACCAGTTGTGGTCGCGGTATTAATCAAAAACAAAACTTTCGTTTGCCTCATTATCACGGGAGAACAGCTACACCGAATTTAATGAAATTTTGTGGGGAGCTTTGAAATAGTCCCCCATAAATTTAGTTCAAGTTTCGATTTTCGAAGACCAGGGATTGTGTCCAGATATTAATGGGAAACGAAACTTTTTTCTAGGAGTTCTATTCTCTAAAGAATCTCTTATTGAACGTACTAGTCACTTTTGAAAATCGCAGGTTTGAAATATGAATTTAAATGGAAACTTTATCACCACGATTTATTTTTCACAGGCTTATTCAAGAAATTTTATTAATTTGAATAGTAAATAAATGAATATAAAAATATCTATATATCTATCTATATATATAAAGAAGAAATGTATGTATGTATGATCCAATGGATCTGATTGGCCAAAGAGTGGCCAATCAGATCCATTTTTCTAACATAATGCAATGAATTTACTTCTTTCACAGTGAGAAAACAATGTATAAGATTCACGGCCCTATATGTTCCGGTGTAATTTTTATCAGAGTTTTGCATCGTAAATTCCGAACAACGTCGGGTAACCGCTGCTAGTTTTATATAAATAACAACTTTTCTTTTAGCACTCGATCTGACCACATAAAAGTCTTAACTAGGTGAACCTCCTAAGGACAGTGTGATCTACAATGTAGTGTCCAGTAACTCATCTCTTAGGTTACATCGTCTGCGTCGGACCAGGGAGGAAGGTGAGGAGAATCAACTCAGCAAAAAGTAGAATAGAAAATAGAAAAGAAAAAAGACCGAAACTAGCTTTGTATTAGAGAAAACAAAATTAGAACGGGGTTTGGCGGTCAACCGAGTGCCAAGGATGATAGTCTGGCGATAAAAATCAAAATACGTCATTTAGTTATTTCCTTAATATTAATGTTTAAATGCATGTAGTACTTAGAAGAATATGTGTTGTACTTAGTAGTTCCGTAGTACTAAATTTAAACGTAAAATGGCATTCTTCTTATAAAGTGAAATGAAATTCCTAATCTTACGGAATCCTACGGGATGTCTTGATTAGAAAATTGTTGTTTCTAAAATCCCAAGATTTTTATAAATGTCCAAGATTACAGTCCATAGTGATCACAAAGCCAGTCGATTAATCTACTTTAAGTGAAAGGCAAATCTAGACACTTTAATACGAATTCTTCAAAAGAATATCTGTAGTACTTAGCAGTAACGTAGCGTGAGATTTTTGATTGGGTGAGGCTGAAAATTTGGCAAAAAATTTGGTATTTCAAGAGAAATTTATCTTAGAATTCGCATTTTTATAAGATTTATTTCAATAAGTTTTATTTATTGGTGAATAAAATAAAATAATTTTACATAAAAGTGCAAAGAGTGGATGAAATGCCCGAGATTTTAAATTTTACCCATGTAAGATGAATAGATACAATATGTAACACTTTAAATGTTTTCTTATTTCTAAATAAGATTAACTTTTACAATCATTTTCAGTCATGGTCGCCCATAGGGGAGGTAAAGGGGGGTGGGTCACACTTCCACTTGTACATTCAATATAACAAAGGCGAACATCAAATCAATCGATGTTGTACATCATCTGATTGAGTTTGCCGCCCCTCCCCCCGCCCCAGGAAAAAATTTTACAGGCGCCTATGTATGGAGTAGAAATATATTAGAATATTAGTAGCAGGAGATAAAAAATATATCAGTTTTGTAAATATAAACAACTAGAACTGACGATTTAAAGCATTTCAAAGGAGTGCATTTAAAATGGGTGAGGAATGTAGCTGGAACATAAGCTTAATTGAAAATCACTCTAATTAGCAATGCCATTAAATTATTTTGTATACTACGTGATAGTGAAAATGAAACACCAAGAAGGAATGTACAGAAAGTGATGAAAATTGGCAAACAGGCAGCAACAAATAATAAGTGATCTTTATTGCAAAATGATACATCTATACACTGAACAATAACACCGTCTGATCAGTAGGGGGCGCGGTAGCCCATTGGTTAGCGCGCTGGAGTTGCACTCGGTAGGCCCGGGTTCGATTCCAGACACTGCCAAAACTGCCGCCGTGTTCATGCGGAGTACGATCACGTTAAACATGTGGGTCCGAAAGTCCTTCCGAGAGGTTGGTGGTAGGGGAAGGAGGGTACGGTCCCTGTGGATGCCTCCCCCACTGGGTTCCGGTTTAAATTGGGTGGCACTTCCCGACCGTCCAAACAGTTACCTTACACCTTTCTGGTAGGTCGGATGGTCTGGGTTTCAACAATCAACAACAACAACAACCGTCTGATCAGTAGGTTGTAGGACCACAGCGGGCGGCGATACAGGTAGAATAACGTTTAGATACAGAATCAATGAGCGTGCGGATGGTGTGCTGAGGGATGTCTGTCCATTCCCTGTCAACTATGTGCCAGAGTTCGTCTTCTAAACGCGACGGTGGCAGCGCGCGCAAGCGACGCCCAATCACGTCCCAAACGTGTTCGATTGGTGAGAGATCTAGGGAGACTGGTGGCCAGGGAAACACCCTGCAGAGAATGTTGGCTGATGCATGCCGTGTGTGGTCGGGCGTTATCCTGCTGGTAAGTGGCATTGACCACACCCTGAAGGAAGGGTAGTGTCATCGGCATCCACTTATCGTTGGGTCGTCATAGTGCCCTCAATATTGACCAGAGGTGGCCTGCTATCGTATGTGATGGCGCTCCAAACCATGATATCGTGGTGTGGCGTTCCACAGGTGTGGTCGGATTGGTCCTGTCACCACTTCGGCGCCAGACTCGTATACGTCGACTGTCATTGCTAAAACAGAAGCGTGACTCGTCTGAAAACACGATTTTATGCCATTCCGCCGTCCACGTGGCTCTATCCCTACACCATTTCAAACGGAGGCGTCTGTGCTGTTGGGTCAATGGCAGTCTTCTTAACGGGCGCCATGGGTGCAGGTTGCCGGCGAGCAATCGGAGGATAATGATCGATATGGGAGTATCAAGGGTGTCCTGCACATGCTGCAAAAGGGCGACGGAAGTGGCTTGCGGGGCCGCCAATGCTTGCCGGCGGATTCGTCGGTCCACGCGTGCTGACGTCACTCTGGCCGTACCGGCACCCCTGAAACGTGCCACATTCCATTGTTCCAACCATTTCCGCCACAGCCGGTACACCGTGGACGCGTGTAGGTGGCTGTCCGCTGAGATTTGACCAAGCTGTCCTGAATCCTATCACCATACCCCTCGTGAAATCGTCTGTCTGCGTGAAATCGTCTGTCTGGCATTCTCTGCTACTACGCGTTTCCTCTGAGGCAAAAAAATTGCAAAATGACCTCCCTGGCAGACAGAGCGGCGCGACTATAGCCGATTCTGCAGGCTCTTTCCTTTGTATCTCACTCAACATGTGCGGCATAGCTGTGCATTTCGCATCATTTACATAACTCGGTGAGTTGCGTCTACCCTGCAATTCGCATACTTTTCTGCCCACTCCTTCTTGGTGTCTCATTTTCACTGTCACTTAGTGTATATTAATTATTTATAAATACTATACTTTAAAAACTTAAAAATATCTTAACCGCAATATGCTAAAAATTCGCTAGAAAATTATCAGTGATTTCTTGTTTAACTGAGATTCTAGTCTAACGTGATTTTTAAAGGGAAATCAGATTTTCTAAAACTTCCAAATACACAATCGATAGCTCCCCCATATTGTTGATGTGGCTTCACTAATTGCTTAAGTTTAATGGTAATCATTATTTGTGTATTTCTTCTTCTTGATAGTGTTTAAATTTAGGTGAATGTTATGTTATTCGTGAAAAATGCTTGATATATTTTAGTATTATATATGACTTATTTCTGCGAAGATTAATTAATAGAACGATGTTTGACACAAAATGGCGGATCTATTAGCCTTGCCCAAGAAATTTTCATTCATGAAACGTCACGTCCCACATCCAATCATTGCCTTAAGTTACTCTGTTTATAAAAAGTTGGAAACAAGGGATGCAATAGCCACACTTTTCTGGAAGTTAGTTTATAGTTCTAGCTTATCAGCCAGGGCGGAGTTTAAGAATTGGACGGTCTTAATACCAAACTTCTTTCAATGCACCGTAAAGGCTAGATCATTTCAGCTTCTGGATATGCGTTTTAATGGGAAAAATACTTGGAAATGTCTCATTTTAAGTACGTAAAGTGTAATAGTTTTCTAAAAAAAAAGACATACATATTCGTAAAGTCATTTTAGAAATATGATAAATAAATATCTTTAAATTAGATTTTAAACATGGGAGGCTCAACTTCCGAGCCTCAATGGACTTTATGCCACTGGTACTTACTAGTATATTACTACATTTAAACGTAAAATGCCATTCCTGTAATAAAATGAAATGAAATCCCTAATCCCGCGGGATTTCACGATTGAAAAATTGTTGTTTTCAAAATCCTAAGATTTTAATAAATGCCCAGGATTCTAGTCCCTAGTGATCACAAACCCAGTCAATTAATTTAGTTTAACTCAAATGCAAATCTTGACACTTTCAAACAAAGTCTTCAAAAGCAAAGAACTCCTTCCATTGTATTACTGCGGATAACTCTTTTTCCAGACTGGGATTCTTATCGATGTGTCCGAAAGAGGACATAGTTAGGAGGACATTAAATTACTAAAATATTGGATATTCATTACAAGAAGCGTACAAAAGTTTGAATGTTAAAAAGGACTTACTGAGATCGATATTTTAACAAGTGAATTTCCTATCAGGATTTCCAACATTATCAATATCCGTTAGTTGAAAACATTTAAGGTTACAGATAAAATATTTTGCCCTGAACGTAGTTACTGAAGAGATTTTTTTTAGGGCTTTCAGAGTAAAATGCTTTTGTTGCCCCTCATTTTTAGAAGTTGTATAATTTATATAATTGAATATATGTTGCCATTCATCCTTTTATTTTACCTACAGTAGTACATAGTAAAATATTGGAAATTAAAATATTGCCATATAAATAAGTACATAGCGAAAATTTTGGAATCGTGTCGAAAACAGCTTCTCTAGTTATTGACAAATCTACACTAGATTTTGTACATTTTAGAGCACGAGAAACCTATTTTTAATGTGACGTCTATTTGTATGTCTGTCTGTCTGCTTGTGCGTCTATTTGTGTATCCGTCTGTCTGTGCAATGTATGTAACAACTACTAAGATTGGATATGTCATTCAGCCAGTTGTTAAGGGCGCATGCTGTTCTACACCTTCTATTGATCTGAAGAAGAGGTCATATAACACTTTCGAAACAATTGTCGTCATTGACATATGTCTGATATCTTCAAGAAAGTTTTATATGTTTTTATCGTAAAAGCAGCAGTTGCTTTATTGTAACAGGATATAAAATTAACTAACTAAAATAAAATTTCAGAATATAAAAATAAACAGCATCGCCATTTCGGGTCTTCCAAGGTCGTCTAAACACCTTGTCTGGGCCCCTAGGTAAAAGTAATGTATAGGGTCCCTTTTCGAATTATTAATGGGGACATATAAGAAAGGAGATACAATGATACGAAAACATTCTAAATTTTTTATAAAGATAAAAATTTATAGGCATATACAGGAGAAAGTTTTTGGTACATCATCAAAATTAAGCTGCCTCGCATTTTTGGATTTCAACTAGCAACTCGATTGTTTGATATTCGTCTACAAGAACTAATTATGGACGAATGGACGAGCGAATCGAAGTCTGTTATACGAGATAAGATAAAAATTACCAAGCAATAATCAAATAGCCACGCTTTTATTTTTTTAAATTCTGGTATTTAATTAACATTAAGTAATAATAAACTCTGTAACTTATTTCTCCTATCATAGACTACTGTTAACAGTTTGCAGAAATAAATAAAAATTTTATGTAAACCGTTGTTTTATTTGCAAGAACTTTTGTGATAATACGTATTCTGCGGAAGTACCTCCAGTACAGTTTTTTTAACTCTTCGAGTTTTTTTAAATAGTAAAGTACAGTGATGATAAAAAATTACTTTTCGATAGATAACACTTTATTAATGTTGATAGTATTCAAGTGTTTGTACAAATAATTTTACAAAATTTGAAGGTCACTAGATTTTAAGGTGATAAAAAACAATTGTCAGAATGCTTTTGAAAATGTTGTTTTGTGTGTTCTCGAGTGTAATTTTACTTTTCTCTAAAGAGAAAACTTTGACTTTCGAACACCACAGAGCCGCAGAAGTGGACCGCTTCGTGCTCTGTAGACCAAAATCTGGCCTTCGAGTTTCGCCTGACCTTTTCTGGAAAATTCTGCCTAGCAGCCCACACAAAGAAGGAAGTCATTAAGCTAGCTGCCTCGTGGATCTAACGGGCAACAGAATTTTTTCTAGACAATATTCCTTTATCGTGTTTTGTGAATGTGTAATTCCTTATTTCCATGATTTGATACGGTACATGATTTGCATACCTTATTACTTTATCGTGATACATTGGATACATTACTACATATTGTAGATGCTCCTTAGAAGTAAGTGCTTACCAATTTTTGCTCCTTATCCTTATCATGTCATTTAAAATAACTTATAATTTTAAATATATGGCATTCAAAATATTTAGATTATATTATTCCTTCTTGTCTAAATTTATTTTCAATTAAAGCTGACTGGATTCTAAATTGTTTTGTTGCTAAGTATAAAGTCAGAAAACTTTTTAGAGTTTTCTTGGCTAGTTTTAAAATTTTATTGTTGTCATATTAATTAAGAAAACTGCCTAGGCAGTTGTAAAATTAATCTTTGTTAAATAATTGTGAAGTATTTAAAATCATTCAATGTTTAAAATGTATATTTTATCAGGTTAGCTTGTGTCATTCACTGCATTTCACTGCTATCGGAGGTCACACAGACTACGAGGGATTAGACGAGGTGGTTACATATCTGCAACCCAGCAATGTCACGGCTAGGTGTGGGTGATCAAGAGTCGGCGGAACCATTCACAGGGAAGGGCGAAAGTTCCCGTCAAGGCAAGACTCCAGTCGCTGAATGGTCTGGAAAACAGATTATAAAGAGCCTGCTCTTCTCCGCCACCTGGAAATGCCTGTTTCAAAGACCAAACCACTTGTGCAACTGGCCTATCCACAGATTGATGTACCCCACAGGATAGGAGGAGCAAGACTCTGAGGAAACCAAGTTCCATTCACCGCCATTTTGTGAGGAACCCCCTATGGGTTAAACGCAGAAATAGGGCATCTGGCTAAGATGATGACTGATATGGATTCTGTATCAAACTTTCGATAGGGTAGAGGGTGTGTGATGACCCAGTGGTTATGGCACGGCGATTGTACTCGGAGAATCAGAGTCGACTCTCGGAAACGCCCAATCCATCCTTGTGTCTATGCGGAGTATGGGCACGTTAAATCTGTAGGTCTAAATTTTCTTGTGGTAAAGAAAGGAGTGCCCAAGGTCCCTGTGGATGTCACATCCACTGGATTCCGTTCTAAATTGGGTGGCGCTGTTCCTGCCGTCCAAACGGAAACCTTACACCTTCGGGTACGTGGAACGCTCTGTGTTAGAAAGAAAAAGAGATGGTAGGGGACTCGTTAATCCGGATCTGGAGATTTTATTTCCGATTTTTTCGAAGATTTTGTAAGGCTGTATGAAATCAGTGTGCAAAAATAATGAAAATGCTTAGTATTTTCATCAAAATTGAAGTGTACACACCACCGACGAAGACTCCTTTTAACTTCTGTTTTCATACTGCTCTGTCACGCTTTTCTCGTAACTACGAGTATGTACATTCATATTGTTGCGAACATGTAAAATGCCCTCACTGGAATCTCTTTTGAAAACCAGACGGAGAAAACACACATACAGGCATCCTTTCCCATGACATCATTCTAGAGTTGCAATATGTCAATGTTCGAAGAAGGGTTGCCTTATTTGGCGATTTATCTTCAATTTTGTGACATTTGCTGACTTTCCAAAGGTACGAGAAGCAACTCGAAATAACGAATATTCTACTAGATATAAGAGAATTCTAGTAGTTTCTATAGATAATCTATAAAAGGAATTATCACTCAGTAGGAGAGCAATTGATGTGATACGAGATGCTATATTGAGCCAGGATTTTTGTCAATGCTTTTGAGAATATTAGCGGCTGATTTGTGAAATGAAATACGTCAATGTTTTGAGAGTAGTGTTGCGTGGGAATACCCACACGCCCAGTTTGGGCGCGATAAATACAAAGAATGTTCAATAAACATCAAGTTAACGGCCACCGTATTCGCGTAGTTTTAATCTGAAAATTAAGAAGTAATTAAAAGGTTTGGAAATGAGAACACCGATTAGGTTTAAAATAACAAATTTATTTACACAATTTAACGTTTAAAAAACATGAAAAGATTTGACCAAAAATCATACCGGCCATCCATAAAAGTGCTCTAAGTTCTAGGACGAGTCGGATGGTCTGGGCTTTCGACCTAAAATCACGAGCCTAAAAGTTTGCTCTTACAAATTCTCACACAAGGTAAATTGCTATTCTCAAATTCAAATGAAGCCATAATCACAATTCTTACTATCCCCAAGTTCTAATGCACTCATAATTAACATTCTCGCACTCTACTAAAATCACACCCTTAAGAGGTTAGCTACTCTTTAAATTCCAAAAGTATCATAGAGAACAAAATACACCTCCAGTAAATCTGACGTTCAATAAAGCATTTGGTTTGGGTCACAATGCAAGATAAAAACTCCTCGTACAGAGGTATTTAAAATGACGGGAGAGAGAGAGAATCAACTCTGAATGTTGTACGAAGTCAAAGGCCTTACCTCCAGCGCCAGTGGCCTCTTGTGCGGTGTTTAGTGGGGACCAGTGGAGCATTTCGCTCCGGCGAAATTTTAAATACTTCACGCTGCAAAATCTCAAAAGGCACTCTCGACTTTCAAACTAAAAATTGTCTCTCTCAAAAATCCTCTAAGTCGATCTTTCCTCCCTCTTAAATTTTCATTCGCTGCAAGGATTAAGCTCCCCTTAATATTATTGGAAGGTGTAATGTTACTGTTTTACCAATGGCTAGACCTTCACAGAGGGCTTGGCCAGAAGCCCCTGAATTATTGCCGCAGTTGGTTGAGATCTCACGCTTCTGCGTGCCACCTGGGCTCGGGTGCGCCCCAACGCCAGCTCACCACCCGTTGAGCGATCTTCCAACTTGAATGCGACCCCTCCCCACTGACATGGAGGCCGCGTCCAGTGTCCGTTTCCAATGCAGGTGGCCAAAGGGGAAACATATACATATCTGTAACAGAGATAGGGGCCGTTCTTTGCAGGTCGCCTTCCTCTTCATTTACTGCAATGTTACATATTTTTGGAAAACGCTATGTGACAAGTAGTATCTGTTATTTTATGAAATTGGGGGAGCATTTAATTACTGTTTTACTGTATATTGTTCCTGTTTGTGTTGTGTTTGTGAATATACTTTTTAGTTATCCAGAAGTTTCAATATGATATAATTATACGATTTCAATACGATAAAATTTCTATACGATATACAGCACGAGTACTGAAATTTTAAATTATATTTTATCTGTTGAGTAATTTTCAAGGTTATAACCAAAATATATTTTAAGAATATACGGTTGTTAAAATGGCGTGCAGAATAGAATACAGGCTAATAAACGATTTTCTTTTACCTAAGTACAGTCAAACATTTAGAAACAATGTCCAAATAAGTGATGAATTTCAATCGTTCCTTTGTTATACCGGTGGTAATATACTTTTTACAAGAATCTTTATCGATGTTTTCCAATAACGGAGTAGTTAAAAGGAATTTTAATTAGCGGAATATTGGATATTCATTACACAAATCGTACAAAAGCTTGATTGTCGGAAGGAACTGGATGAGATCGATATTTTAACAAGTGGAAACTCCATTAGGATTTCTACTTCCGTTAGTTCAAAACATTTAAAGTTCCAGATAAAAGCTTTTTCCTGAAGATGATGATTGACGAATTCATTTTTTCCCGGGTATTTTAAAATAAAGATCCGAAGTTCAAGATACCAACCGACTTTCTGAGACTCCATATTCTCTGCATTGTCAGGAAATTTTATGAGGTTACTAGAAAATTTCTATTAAACTGTGTTTACATATAATTTTCTAGGAAAATTTCGCAAATTTATTTAGTAACATTTACATAATTATATAAGAAGAATCAGCGGAATGTTATTAAAAAATTATATGGAATCTCTTTTCTAGAAGTTTTCATAGCAATTTCAAATGTTTTTCGTTACAATATAGGTAAGTAAATGTTTGGTAATATAACGAGCCATTACAATTATAAGTATTAATGTTAGTTTTGTGGATTGAAATCTTAGAATTGATTCATTGAAGAGGAAAATGACGGATTTATTTTATAGGATTAAAAAAATAATTTTAATTTTAATATTATTATAAATTAATTTGTCTAATTCCATTCAATTATTTCGAAATATAATAGTTAATCAGTTGCTTGGAATTTATAGCTAGTCTAATATAAAATATCATAATGTGCGTATTAATAACCTTAAAAATATTAGTAATTTGCAGTATAATTACTCAGTATATTTAGTGAATAGTATTGTAAAGAAAGTTTAAATTAGCTAAACACAATATATGAGTTTAAAAATCGTTTTCAAAATAAAAGAGATGCCAAAAGAAATTAAACTTATCAATAATTTGAATAATCTTTATAGCCAGAGGCCGGGATTGATATAATCCCTTTCATTTATAAAATTTATATTTATATCCCTTTCTTTATTATTAAAATAAAAAATTAATAAAAATCGTTTGCCATATAAACAAATTTGATGTAGACTCTTTGCTAAACAACATGATCTAATTTTCTTAATATAAATTAACTGAAATTATATCGTCTGCATAATGCTATTTCTATGGAAAGTTTAATTGTTTGTTTTAACACTTTCCAACGTAGTTGAAAAGTGTTTTTGACTTTGGTTAGTCTGTCTGCCTGTCTGTCTGTCCGCCCATTTACACGATAATTTATGCAAAAATTACTTTATCGAAATGACATTGCAGTATGTTGTTGATACGGTCTGTGGGGCATATGGGAATGTAAATGAATAATATCATCCAATTTTTTTTCAGATTTAACTCGAGATGAAAAAATGAAGTATATTAAACTCTATTGGACTTAATTTTTAAAACATTTTTAAGCGGAGTTAAAATTGACAAATTGCTTCGAAAATATCAGAAAAACTCAAATTATCACCTAAAATGTGTAAATTTTTTTTAACAAAATTTGTTGGGTAGTTTTTAAAATAAAAATTGAAATAATAATTAAATCCATATTATATGAGATCACATGACACATTGCAAAATAAAATATGGCTTCAATTTATTCCGCTGTGCTCCGTAGATGCTTTTTATTACTAGATGTCAATTTATGCCGTAGATGTTTAAAGATCGTTTAATATTTTATTACTTTCCTTATATACGTAGTATAATTTATATGGAAAGTAAGGTTGAAAATTTAAATTCTAGTTTTCGATGGGAGAGCACGTTTCAAGCATCCCTGAACACGAATCAAACGTTTTTAGGCTGATGTCTGCGTGTGTGTGTCTGCGGAGACGATATCTCACGAACGAATCAAGCGATTCGAACGAAATTTGGTATAAAAATTACAATCCATGAATACTGAAGCCTATTGTTTTTAACCGCAATCGAATGTTTAGAACCCCCCTAAATTTTCGAGTGAAAATTTGAAAAAATCATCAAAAATCAAAACCTTTAATAGAGTTACGTAAATTGTCATTTCTTATGTAATTTTTCATTAGAAAGTGATTGACACAAACTTTAGAACGCTAGCATGAATCATTCTTGGGATATTGCACATATTTTAAATAAATGTATCAAAAAATCGCATAAAATAAAAAAATATTAGCTATTGTGAAATATGTTTACTTTTCATATGTAATATCAGGCGATGAATTTGGTGACACCATTCTCGTGGATCTAGCTCGTTCCTTTCATGAGAAAAGATTCTTTGGGTAATACTTTTGCATTTGGACGCCAATAGTAATTTATCTGCTATAAGAATAACTTATTTCTCCGTCCTTAACACTTGGCGAGATTTTGACTACGAATTTGGCTGAATGGAGCCATTCTGCCATTTGGCAACTTTTTAAATGTTGCCAAATTGATGAAAATGACACTTAATGAAAATGACGACTAATTGATGAAAGTTTAGTATATTGGGAAGATCACAAAAGTAGATTATAAAAATAACCCATTTCTCCGTCCGTCCATAACGCTTAGCGAGAAATTTAGGGGGACGTGGACAACTTGAAGACTATTTTAAATGTTGCCAAAGTGGCAGAAATGTCGCCAAATTGAGGATAATAACGCCATATGTAATGTAACGCTTCACAAATTCTGATTTCCCATACCTTCTAGTATATAAGAAATGATCTTCTCTCCGTTTGTCTGTAACACTTCGTGATGCATTTGGCGAATAATGTAGTACAGTATCGCCAACTTGGCGATATTTCACCCCAGATTGACAAAAATATCTTCAAAAATTGCAAAAATGACGTTAAATTAATGAAAATGACGCCTAATTGATGGATTAATTATTAAAATATCGTAATATATGGGCTATATCGCTTATTGAGGATGCTATCAATATTGATAGTTGTTTATGTAGAGTTGCACGAAATATAAGTTAATTGGGTAATTTGAAATAGTTTTACATACTGTCATCTGGAAAATCTCCAAATGTACAATTCAACGATAAAAACACAGTACCGTCGATCTTATTGATTATTGTTTTATTGTAAAAGTAGTAAATTCATTGCATTAGATAAGAAAAGTCATGTGCTGCCCACATCAGATTTTTTATTATAGTGTTGCATTTGTCACAAATCTGCTTTACTTTTGCTTATTTTCTGTGTATCTAAATTTTGTGCCGATTCAATTACAATACGTGTTAAATTATCCCTAAGCTTTCTTTATTCTTACAAATAAACCCAATTTTAATGCTAAAATATATACCATACATAATGTACAAATCAAGCGATTTAACTCAAATATTTAGCTCTGGAATCTGAAATATAATTGATATGAATGAAATGTTGAAATATGATTTCATAGACAGGCAGACCATTTATAAAATGAAATAGTTTGTAATAGTTGCAACAATTTTGAAGAACTAATTCAACACGAGATAAACGAACGATATTGCTTCTAAACTAATGAAATATTATAATTGTGACGTTATATTGACTGCAAAATCCTAGTCAACACTTCGCAAATTATACTTTCGATGACGTCATCTGCAAGTTGATTTTGTGTAAATAGCATTGTCTTTTTCGATAAGATTAATTTTGTCGATGGCAATTTTTGAAGCTGCCTAAAATGTAAATAAAATTACATTTCAGCTGGAAAGTGTTTCATTATCAATGATTTATGCATGGTTGATCTTTCTTGTTAATTAGTATCTCGACAACTGACTCAACAACTGGCTCAACAACTAATTCAAGGCTACCCACAAAATTTCATGAAATTCGCTGTGGCCTCTTCCTTATGATGATGTGATAAACACACACATGCATACATACATAAATACATACATACATAAGGAGAGATTTTTAGTTTCATTTTTATAGATGATAATATATACCTCTTTTAAATAAAAAATACTTACTTAAAACTAAGGTTTTGTAGGGAAAAAATATTAATTACAGCAAAAGACTAACTCATGTCTTTCCGTAACTAAAGTAATCTCTGCATTTATTATGCATTTGAATATTATTCCTTTTTTATGATATAAGGTGCACCATAAAAGCTCAACCTCCGGAACTGTAGAAGTTTTTGCCTCGAATGCAAGTCATTATGGGAGAAGAATATACGACTTTTTTTTTCGCGAATAAGATACTTTAATTCTACATTTTTCAAACTTTGAAATGACTTTTTATTTCTCGTTCTTTTGAAGGCTTCGTGGGAGGAGGGGGTAATGCGTTGCAAAGGCAATATTCAAAATGTCACTGAAATCGAAATTTTTTGAAAAAAATAGTTTGAGAAAGTTGTAAATTTAAGCTTTTCGCTGAAGAGGTAGCAAAATTAAAGTTTTTTTTTCAGATAGATCTTTTTTATGTATAAAAATTATGAGATAAAAATGTCATTCAGTTAATCATTGTTTCTGTAAATTAGAAGTCTATGAGTGTGCACGTTAGGTAGAAATATATTAAAGTGACCATGACCTATTGGATAAACGTGATTGCAGTACCCCTTGCAGAGAATTTAAAAGGTTAGGACAACGAGATTGGCATCAAAGTGAGATAGACAGAAGTAAAAGCCAATTACAGAGTTGTTGAATGTATAATGAGGAGGAATAACAAAATCTAAGACACTGGAAATGAGAGTTACACATATGTAAATGGCAATAAATACCAGTAAAAAGTGTCAGTCATAAATACCAGTAACATCAGGGCCTGCATCACGGTTCCACCTGCAATGGTTGCCAAAGTACGCGATAATATTCTTTCTCAATTTCAAATACTGACTGTTGCTGATAGAGGAAATTTCAAAGATGCCGTAATTAGATTCCAGTGCACGCAATTATTTTATTTTCTCATACAACAAAATATACGTAGAATTGAGAATGTTTGCACGAAAATTTTTGATTTCGATATTTTGATGACGATATATATTTTAGGAATTCCTGAACACGTTTTGGCTATTTTTAGAGTGCTGTCCGTCTGCCAGTTTGTCTGTCTGTCTGTCGTCTGTCTATGGTGGATTTCTTGTATACTGGATGTCCCAAAAAGATTGAAACAGGCTTTAATTCTTTACCTGTTGGAGATAAGTGAGCAATGTAAATTGCAAAAATGTTGAAAGTAAGGTAGGAAATAAGACTACGTTAATGAAATAGCCTTCCCATTAATTTTCAAAAAGTTACACATTTTAAATTTTTATACAACTCCCTTAGACAAATTTGGTTAATTAGAAAAATTTTATTTTTAATGTAACAAGATCATTAAAAAAACCCGCATATCTGTATCTTTAAAATCAACTGAAATATGATAAAGGAAAAAAATCTGACTTATGCCATTTTTCCGTGCCATGTGAAAGGCTGTTTCATCAGTGAAAATAGGGTTCATAAACAAATTACCGATGGAAATTGTTTAGATTAAAAATGCATTAATATCTGTTAACATTTTTTATCACAAATGCATCTAAATAAAGCATTACACAGACAGATATCATATAAAGTAGTGGTACTCACTACGCGGTTGGGTATCCTATGTATTATCATACAGTTTAATCTCTTTTGTGATATGTCACAAATTTACATTTCTAATTTGATATATGGTCACCATTCGCAATGTTCAATTTTCAATTAAATGTAACTCGCTCAATTTTAAAGATACAGATATGCGGTTCTTTGAATGATCTTATTACATAAAAAATAAACATTTTCTGTTTGACCCAATTTGTCTAAGGAGGTCGTTTAAAAATTTAAAAAGTGTAACTTTTTGAAAATGAATGGGACGACAATTTCATTAACGTAGTCTTATTTCCTACGTTACTTTCAAAATTTTTGCAATTTACATTGCCCACCTGTCTCCAACAGGTAAAAAATTAAAGCGCGTTTCAATCGTTTTGGGACACCCTGCATACGATAACTGCCACAAATATCAATGGATTTTCTCAAAACTTTACATTCGGCTTTTAAAAGAATATTCTAGAACTATATTATTTTTTGACATTTAAGCTAAAACTTCGAAATTATTTCCTTAACATAACAGAATAGAACAAAATTTGACATAATTATACATAAATGGGGTTGTTTACGACTTAGTGATTACGAAATTTAAAACAAAATATATATATTTAAGATTGGATTCGGGAATAAGGAAATCGAGCTGTGACACACCTGAGTTAATTTACGTTCACATTTCTGAATAGGAGAATAATTGGACTATAATCATGTTGTGTCAAATAATAACACACACTGTAACACTATAGCACACACACATAACACAGTAGCAGTTTGAAAGTCAATTGCTATTCGTTATATATATATATATATATATATATATATATATATATATATATTGATGAGAATGCAATTTCGAACTAACCGCCATTTTTTGTGTAGTTTCAATTGATTGTTCTCTATTCTTAATCTCTTATCTTGAGCTGATTATTATTGCCTATTCTCATTTTTGCCGAGTTTTATTTTTATTTACTTTTATATACTTTTAATTGTTATTTTTGAATCCTAATATTCTTCTCATCCCCCTTTCCATTGTAGTGATATGTTACCTTCTATCTTTATCCTTAGTCTTGGCTTATAGTTACTCATTTGTAACAGATATGTTAGAGATGGGTTTTTTTGTACATACAGTAGTTTATGCATAATTTTCGATTATAATCCTTCAATTTTTATTTATATATATATATATATATATATATATATATATATATATATATATATATATATATATATATATCACACATTTTTGAGGTGATGCCTGTCTCTCTGTGTGCGTGAAAGTATATGGGTGTGTGTCAGTGAGTCTGTGGAGGCGATATCTCACGAGCGATTCAAATGAAATTTGGTACAGAAATCAGAATCCATGAATACTGGAAGCCTATTGTTTCTAATCGTAATCGAATGTTCAGAACCCCCCTAAATTTTTTCGAGTGAAATTTTGAAAAAATCATTAAAAACTCAAAACCTTTAATAAAGTTACGCAAATAGACATTTCTTATGTAATTTGTCCTTAGAAAACGATTGGCATAAACTTTAAAACACCGACATGAACCGTTCTCGGGATATTGCACATTTTTCAAATAAATTTTTCAAAATATCCCATAAATTAAAAAAAATATTAACTCTTGTGAAACATGTTCACTTTTCATATGTAATATCATGCGATAAATTGGGTGACATCATTATCGGGGATTTAGCTCATTCCATTCATGAGAAAAGATACCATGAGTAATACTTTTGTATTTGAACGCCAACAGTCATTTATCTACTATAAGAATAACTTATTTCTCCGTCCTTAACGTTTGGCGAGATTTTGGCGACGAATTTGGTGAAATGTCACCACTTGGCTCCTTTTTTAAATGTTCCCAAATTAGCAAAAATCTCGCCAAATGGATAAAAATGACGCTAAATCAATGAAAATGACGACTAATTGTCGAAAATTCAATATCTTGGAAAGAATATAAGTATCTACTATAAGAAAAACCCATTTTTTTTCTCTAAAAGTAATAAATTCATTGCATTATATGAGAAAAGTCATGTATTGCCCAAATCAGATTTTTTTGTTTTATGGTAAGCAGTAATATTTTGCCTGTTAGTCAATTCATCTAGGTTTTAAGGTATGGTAATAAGCTAACAGTTAAGGACATGGGGTACACTATATTTCTTATTTAACATATACTCCTATGATCGCAGTATGCAAAAATGTACGTATATACATATTTAAAATAATTAAATTAGCTATTATGGTATAACTAGCCGCAGCCGCCTTTGGCGACCAACCTGTTCGCTACCTTTGAAAATTTTGACAGAGGCAAACTCGCTGGCGCGACCTACCAGAAAGGTGTAAGGTAACTGTTTGGACGGCCAGGAAGTGCCACCCAATTTAGACCGGAACCCAGTGGGTGAGGCATCCACAGGGACCGTACCCTCCTTCCCCTACCACCAACCATTCGGAAGGACTTACGGATCCACATGTTTAACATGATCGTACTCCGCGTGAACACGGCGGCAGTTTTGAGAGTGGCGGGAATCGAACCCCGGCCTACCGACTGCAATTCCCGCGAGCTAACCACTGGGATACCGTGCCCTCAGCGACAATTTTCATAACTTTCTTTTTATTCATCCAATTTAGACTGGAACCCAGTGGGGGAGGCATCCACAGGGACCGTACCCTTCTTCTCCTATCACCAACCTCTCGGATGGACTTACGGACCCACATGTTTAATTTGATCGTACTCCGCGTGAACACGGCTGCAGTTTTGGCAGTGGCGAGAATCGAACCCGGGCCTACCGAGTGCAATTTCCGCGCGCTAACCACTGGGCTACCGCGCCCTCAACCCCGTGGAGTTAACAAAGTTTGGCTTAGTTTAATGACGTTAAAACTAATAATGAAATTTTAAGGCACCGCGACGATCTCCATAACTTTCTTTTTATTTATTTTTTTATTTCTTTAGTGTTTAAGCTTTTCATTTATATCATTTAAAATATCCTCATTCCATAATTCCATATATCCATTTAGAATATCCATAAATTAAAATATCCATTTAAAAAATCCGTATCGGTCTATCATTTAAAATATAAATATAATAATTTCTCCCGATGTATACAATACATCACCACAATTCAATCCACCATAACTCAATCATTTAACTTCTATAATGACCATATGCTAAGCTCTTAATGCAATCATTTGGAATATCACTCTAACCTGATGCAACGGCGTGGCGTCCCCCCATTTCTGGGCGAGGCTGTCGGGGAATAATCGGAGCTTCGCTGAGAATTGGGCGAGAAATATAAAATCATGACGTCTTTAAAATTGCAATCCTGCGGATAATTTCATTATTTCTTGACCAGATTGGACTTGTAAGAATGCCAGATCTTTGACCTTTCTGAAAATGTAAATTATTAGTCAAAATTATGAGTAGTTTTTACGGATTATTTAAAAACGAAAGTTGGTTTTTCTTAACCGAAAGTGTCTTTTGTTTTAAAATCTTTAAAAAATATTAGAAATCGAAGTTGAGATTTGAAATTGATATATTTTTGCTTGCAATTGTCTGCTCTTTACGATGGTGTGATTTTTTTTTCTACGACGTCTGGATCCTGGAGAAAAAAGGACAAAGAGGGCAAAAAACGGTTGAAATCGTATAAAACATTAAATAACGAAAAAAATAATTAAAATTTTAAAAATCGGTTTTCACGTTTCCCTTTCCCACCCCTCCGGGTCTCAGATTGCCAAATTTCGTAGCTCTCCGACGCGCGGTCTCTGAACGTATAGTGTATAAGACACACAGACATTGCCTTTTATTATATAGATATAGGATTTAATCGGATTTATCTAACTATACTTTTCATGATTTTTAAAGTCTGGCGTATAGGTGAGCAATTACATATGGACTATCAGCATTTCAAGCTAAACTTTTAAACTTAGCTTTTCCTGAAATGATCTGCATGAAATGGTAATTATTTCAAGCTATTTATTTCAAGGGATATTAATTGAATATCCATTGCATTTTGTTGAGGACATTGCAACTGAGCATTCATAAGTGGAAAAGTGAGTTGCTGAAGTCTGTTTGGAAAACTAAGTTGCTGAAGTCTGATTGGAAAAAAAATGTTGCTGAAGTCTGTTTGGAAAAATAAGTTGCTGAAGTCTGTTTGGTAAAATAAGTTGCTGAAGTCTGTTTGGAAAAATAAGTTGCTGAAGTCTGTTTGGAAAAATAAGTTGCTGCAGGCTCCTTATTCCAATTGACGTGGCGATAATTTAATTCCAAAGGTATTGTATTGTATATCATGTACATCATTACTTACAGGTGAAAGTAGAAAAGTCATTGCATATAAGTCTCCCTTAAAACATATTCATTCTGGATCGAATAAAAGCCTTAGAACTGCGCATGATAAAATCCTGTTTAAAAAACTCATTTCAGAATGTATGGAATTTATCAAAATAAATGTTTCCATGACGCATTCTTTTGAAAAAATAATGAAAATTCATTAATGAAAAAGCAGCTGAAAGGGAAACTTTGGTTAAGTTATTTTTATCATATAATTAAATGGTTAAGCTATTATAAAAGAATGCTCTGAAAATGGCCAGTATAAGTAAATATAATTCTTCTCGATTTAATCTCAAAAATAACATTTTTACTTTGCTTTCTATAAAGAAAATTATGATGTTTTAAATAACATGTTATTCAAGTTGCGGATGATAAACATGTATTATATATTCTAGCTTTCATGTCTGGGTTGATTTTTTTTTCAATTTCCTAAAAAATAATCTTATTATTATTAACGATGAAATGAAATTAATGAAATACAAATTTAAATTATCTGTGTTACTCAAGCACTGTATTCACTCTGACTTAAATAATATTTAAAATGTTTGCTTGGGGTTAACATATGATTATTTTGTACGAGATTATGCTAACATTTTATGAATTAATGTATATTTTCTTAAAAGTGAATTAATTAAAATTTTTGCTTGGGGTTAACTTATGACTATTTTGCACGAGATTATGCTAATATTTTATGAATTAATGTATATTTTCTTAAAAGTGAATTAATGAGTGAAGTATTCGGAAAAATACATAAAATTTAAATGAAAATGAGTTTTGAAACACGATTTTTACTTTCCTTATATACATAATGTATAAGGAAAGTATTGTGACCGGGTTGAAAATTCGAATTCGAGTTTTCGACGGGAGAGCACGTTTCAAGCATCCCTGATCACGAATCAAACATTTTTGAAGTGATGTCTGTCTGTGTGTGTGTGTGTGTGTGTGTGTGTGTGTCAGTGAGACTGTGGAGACGATAACTGGCGAACGAATGGACCGATTTGAACAAAATTTGGTACAAAAATCACAATGCGTAAACACTGGAAGCCTATTGTTTTTATCCGAAATCTAATGTTCAGAACTCCCCTAAATTTTCGAATGAAATTTTGAAAAAATCGTCAAAAAATCAAAACCACTAACAAAGTTACACAAATAGACATTTCTTATGTAATTTTTCATTAAAAAACGATTGACATAAATTTTAGAACGCTAACATGAACCGTTCTCGAAATATTGTACATTTTTCAAAAAAATTATCAAAATTTCATATAAAATTAAAAAAAAATATATATCCTATTGAGAAACATGTTGACTTTTCATATGCAATACCATGCGATAATTTAGGTGACATTATTCTCGTGGATCTAGCTCGTTCCATTCATGAAAAAAAAAATACTTTAAGTACTACTTTTGTATTTGAACGCCAATAGTTATTTATCTGCTGTAAGAATAACTTATTTCTACGTCCATAACGCTTGGCGAGGTTTTGGCGACGAATTTGGCGGAATGTCGCCAACTTGGCGACTTTTTGAAATGTTGTCAAATTAACGAAAATCTCGCCAAATGGATAAAAATGACGCTATATCAATTAAAATGACGACTAATTGTCGAAAATTCAATATCGTGGAAAGAGTATTAGTATCTACTATAAAGAAAACCTATTTTTTTTTTACTGTAAAAGTAGTAAATTCATTACATTATATAATGAAAGTAATTTGTTGCCCACATCAGATTTTTTTAAGTTGTTATTAAAGCCTATGTTCTCTAATTTTACATATTAAACAACATCACAATATGAAAAAATCTTATGTGAGCAGCACAGGAATTTCCTACACAATGCAATGACATTTTTCTTTTCCTGCGATACATGGTGATGAACAGGGAAAGTATTGGAATCACGTCAAGAATCTCAACTACAGTTTTCGACGGATTTACACTTTTCGAGCATTCTAGAATTCGAAAAACTATTTTTAGCGTGATATCTGTGTGTGTGTTTGTGTGTCTATCTATCTATACTATGTATGTATCTACTTTAACTCAAAAACAAGTTGACCAAATTTCATAAAAATTGATAGGTAAAGTCCCTTGTGTGTTACCCTGATGCTTATTAGATTTTGGCGCGATTTGGAGAAAAACTCTTTCTTTTCTGCAAAAATTAAAACTGTAAAACTTTAAATCGAAATAAAACTGCAAAAATTTAAATCGAATTAAAACTGCAAAAACTTAAATCGAATTAAAACTGCAAAAACTTAAATTGAATTAAAACTACAAATTCAGTGTTATTATAAAGAGATATCCGGGTTATTTTGTGCAATTAAACTCAATTTAATGAATTATGTAAGAAATAAGGAGAAAATAAATTTGAGTCTGTAAAGAACGTCATCTGCTATCTATCCACATCAGAGTTGTTTTCACTTAGAGCAAAATAATAGCGTATGAGTTCCACAGCACTATTCTTTTGGTGTTGAATTAATACTACGCAAATTGAACTTTGTCGCTTTTGATAACTTATTAGTTCAAACAGAATGCTTTATTCATATTCACGTGCAAAATCTTCATGAAGTTGCCATTAACATATAGTTAATAGGTTTCGTCAATATTAATTTATATAGTCTTTATTATATTATATAGTCAATATTATTTTATTTTTATATTTACATAGTTAATATTATTTTATATTTATATTTACATAGTCAATATTATTTTGTATAATCTTATTTATTACTTTGCATTTGCAAAATCTTCATCAAGATGCAATTAACATTTAGTTAATAGGTTTCGTCAATATTAATTTATAGTCTTTATTACTTTTCCTGCAATACATGGTAATGTAGAGGGAAAGCATTGGAATCATGCCGAAAATCGCAACTCGAGTTTTCGACGGATCTACGTGTTTCGAGACCTCTAGAATACGAAAAAACTATTTTTAGCTGTGTGACTGTGTGTCTGTCTGTATGTCTGTGTGTCTGTCTGTCTGTCTGTCTGTCTGTGTGTTTGTGCAATGTATGTATCCACTCTAACTAAAAAACTAATAGACCGAATTTCATAAAATTTGGTAGGTAAGTCACTTGTATGTGACCCTGATGCTGATTAGTTTTTGGTACTATTCGGAATAAACCAACCCGCCTTTTTTTCCGAAATGGTCCTAAAACATTGCTTGTATCCACTGTAACTGAAAAACTAATTGATAAAATTATACAAAATTTGGTACATAAGTCACTTGTAGGTCATCCTGGTGCTGATTAGATTTTGATACGATTCGAAAAAGAAGAACCTACATTTTTTTAGAAAATGGCCCGCAAAAATTGTATATTTTCACTCTAATTCAACTAATCGACTAAATTTCATAAAATTTGGTAGATAAGTCACATGTGGTCGACGCTGGTGCTGTATAAATTTTGATACGATTCGGAAAAGCACAACCTGCCTTTTTTTTATGAAATGGCCCGTAAAAATTTCATGTATCCACACAAGCTAAAATACTAATTGACCAAATTTCACAAAATTTGGTATATAAGTTACTTGTGATATACCCTGGTGCTGATTAAATTTTGGTACAATTCGGAGAAGACCAACCTGCCTTTTTTTACGACATGGCCCGCAAAAATCGCCAAAATCTAAAAAAAAAGACTATATATGCTCAAATATAGCAATTAAATTCTTGTTTTATACGCAATTTTTGACGAGGAAAAGAATATAACACACTCCATTATGCTTTAGGGCTAACCGTTCTCAAGATATTTGACATGTGAATTTGAGTGTGTAGGGAAAATCATGTGCTGCCTACTTCAGATTTTTATGTTATATAGTCAATATTATTACTTTCTCTGCAATGCATGGTAAAGTATAGAGAAAGTATTAGAATCGTGCCGAAAATCGAAACTCGAGTATTCGACTAATCTACACACGTTTCGAGACCTCTAGAATTCGAAAAAACTATTTTTAGCGTGCCGTATGTGTGTGTGTCTGTTTGTGTCTGTGTGTCTGTCTGTCTTTGCAGTGTATGTATTCACTCTAACTCAAAAACTAATGGACCGAATTTCATAAAATTTAGTAGGTAAGTCACTTGGGTGTGACCCTGGTGCTGATTAGATTTTGGTACGATTCGGTAACAAACAACCCGCTTTTTTTTTCGAAATGACCGATAATTGCCTGCATCCACTCTAGCTGAAGAACTAATAGATTAAATTTCGCAAAATTTGGTAGATAAGTCATTTGTTGGTTACCTTGGTGCTGATTAGATTTTGGAACGATTTGGAAGAAAGTAATCTGCATCTTTTTGTGAAATGTCATGATAAAAATAGTCAAAATTTAAAATAAAATACAACGTGTGCTCGAATACATCAATTAAATGCTTGTTTTATACATAAATTTTAACAATGAATAGAAAAAGACCAACCTCATTACACTAGGACTAGCCGTTCCCGAGATATTTTAATTTTCCGCATTTACTCAGGGCCACCGTTGAAAAAACTTCTAGTTACCAAATGAGAACGAAAATTGAACGAAATGCCAATCCAGTGTCATTTTACTTATTTGTGGGCGTTGGTTTGTGCATTTAAACCGTTGTGTAAGCCGTTCTCGAGATATTTTGGTGTTTTCGCATTTTTGCTATGCCAATTTTGAGTCCATTATTTATGCGCTTTATTTAGTGCAATTAAATTAAATTTAAAGAATTAGTAATGAAGTAAAGAGACAGTGAATTTGAGTCTGCAGGGAAAGCCATGTGCTGCTCACATCAGAACACGAAAAAAGAACACGAAAAAACACATAAAACACGAATAAAGTATAATTAGCGTGACGTCTGTGTGTGTGTCTGTGTGTCCGTCTGTCTGGTTGTGCAATGTATTCATCCACTCTAATTCGAAAACAAATGGACCGAATTTCACAAAATTTGGTAGATAAGTCGCTTAAGGGTTACACTGGTGCTGGTTGCATTTTGGTATGATTCGGAAAAAAATAACCTACTCTTTTTTGCGAAATGGCCAGCAAAAATCGCCAAAATCTGAAATTAAAAACCACATTTGCTTAAATAATCAGTTAAATGGCTGTTTTATACATAATTTTTAACGATAAAAAGAACAAGACCAACCCCATTACACTAGGACCAGCCGTTCTCGAGATATATTAGTTTTTTCGCATTTTCGCTAGGCCACCTTTGCAAATAAGATCAATTATCTAATGAGAAAGAAAACTGAATCAAAAGTGCACATTCTGTGTCATTTTAAATAATTATGGCCGATATTTTGTGCAATTAAACTCAATATAATGAACTATTGAAGAAATAAAGAGAACTCGAATATGAGTCTGCAGGGAAAGTCATGTGTTGTCTACATCAGATTTTTTTATATTCATATTTACATAGTCAAAATTGTTTTATATTGTCCTATTCATCACTTCTTATAATTTTCTTATTCATACTCACTTGGAAAATCTTCATCAAGATGCAATTAGTTAATATATAGTCTTATTCATTACTTCTTATAATAGTCTTATTCATACTCACATGCGAAATCTTCTTCAAGATGCAATTAACATGTAGTTAATATCTCGTAAATCAAATTAATATTGACGAAACTTTTGGCGTTAAAAAGCAAAACTAATACAGAAAGTAAGTTCTTTCGCGATTGTAACGAAATACATATACCAGAATGATGTTAAAAAGCTTTGCTGCATAATGTTGTATATGGAAAAACTATTTGATGATACTTACTACTTGTTTTAAATTTATGTAATCTCCATGATAAATTAATTTTAAAAACGTGCAATATTCCCAGAACGGTTCATGATAATGTTTTAATTGTCATGTCATTCAATTTTTAACGAAAAATTACGCATGAAATGAATATTCATTTAGTAGTATTGAAGGTCACGATTTTCAATATTTTTTCAAAAAAGTATTCGAGAATTGTATAATATCTCGAGAATGGTCCATGTTAGCATTTTAAAATTTGTAACATTTGTTTTATAATGAAAAATTGCGTCTGAAATGGTTATTTATTTAACACTATTAAGTGTAGTGACTTTTTAATGATTTTTTTCGAAACTTCATGCGAAAACTAGAGATTTTTCACAATATTCGATTCCGTTTAAAAGCACTAGGGTTCCAATATTCTTTGATTGGAACAGTCTTACCAAAAATTTCTTGGAATCACTTTATTCGTTCGTGAGATATCACTTCTACAGATTCAATCACCCCCACACACATATCCCTCTCAAAAACGTTTGATTCGAGTTCAGGGATGCTTGAAAGGAGTTGTTCAGTTGAAAATTCGAATTCGTATTTTCGACCCAGGTACAATAATTTCCTTATGCATGTAGGAACACGCATGTTGGCGTTTACTATATATGTAAGAAAACTAATAATATGTTTTGTAATGCAATTTATTTGAATTAATAATAAAGTCTGTGCTTTAGAATTACAAAAATTAAGCAACTTCGCGATATGAAAAAAAATCTGATGGGTCACCTACATAATTTGCACAGCAAATGACTAATTTTATATACGCTCTTTTGTAAAATTAGAAAAAAAAAAACAAAAAAAAACGAAGCGTCATGAAGAAAGTGACCGTTTTTATTGGTTAGCAATTGTACATTAAGTTTTCAAGTCAGTAATTGGTGAAACCCCTCTTGGCGGCAATGCATGCTTGCATACGTCTAGGTAAGGAGTGATAAAGTTTCCTAGTGTTATTCTGCGATACATTCTGCCAGACATTCCTCAATTATTGCTCCAGATCTGCTACATGTTGGGGTGTCAGAATCTGGCTGCTTAGCATGTTCCATACATGTTCGATCGGCTAAAGGTCTGGTGACCTTGTTGGTCAAGGAACAGTATCAACAGCACGGAGGCAGTCTACACATATGCAAGTCGTATATGGCGTGACATTATCTTGTTGGAAAATGGGCCCAGAATGACGTACCTTGAAGGGTAACGCAAACGGCCGTAGGATTTCATCAACATATCGTTGAGCTGTCAAAGTTGTATGCAGGATGATAAGGAGCGACCTGCTGTCGTAAGAGATAGCACCCCATACCATTACACCAGGGGTAATGGCTGTGTGCCTGTGGAAGAGCCAGGCCGTCCGACTCGTCCTAGGACATGAGCAGCGGCTGTGTGTCTGTGTAAAACAAAGGCTGATTGGGACAGCTGGCCCTGGCGCCTCCACACACATACCCGATTGTCATCTGCTGGAAGACTGAAGCGTGATTCATCGCTGAACACTGTGCAATGCCAGTCTGCTGGCAGCCATGATGCTTGGCTACGTCACCACTCCAAACGTCTCTGTCGATGTTATGGGGTTATGGGCAGACGTCTCGGCCGCCGTGAGCTCAACCCCCACCTTAACCAAGCTCCGTGAGATGGTGGAAGGTACCACAGGTGGTACGAATTTAATGAAAACTCCTTTCCTTGACGCATATAAATTTATTAAATGACTTTTTAAACCTATTTTGGTTGTCTTTAAATTTAAGAGTTAAAAGATAAGAATTTAAACGTTAGAATCTATAAAAATGTATTTTACAGAGAGATTCATTAGCGCGAGCACCATTATATATATATTCTACAATTGGTTACTTGCTCGTTGGCATACCATGCAAGCGAGCGCCATCTGGCGAGGGTCGTTTCGTAAATGTTTTGGCCATTATTTTGCAAAATCGAATTTTTCCAGCACGATGACCTATATACTTCGAAAAATAAAAGGCTCAAACTTTGTAAAAGCTCTTTAACAACATATCAAAGTTGATTATTTTACGCTAGTTATAAAGCGAAGAAAAATAATTTTTCATTAACATCAATGAAACGAACATTTCAAAATGAAATCAAAATAGACTCCATCTATTTTCTTGTAATTAAATGTTATTTGTCCTCACAGTGTTTGATTCTGGATACAGGGTTGTGCTCAAATTTGAGCTGCCGATTACGGTTCGACAAATTCTAGTGTGAATGCTCTGTTCTATATATAGAGATATTTATAAGCCAATTGTCATTAAAATTACTTAAATTTACACATTTCAGTTAGTTATAAAGTTGAAATATTTGTTGTTCCTGAATACACTCTTTTGCAAGAAAAAAAAATACTAAAAAAAAAAAAATTATGCTAAATATGCAAATGTTTACATTTGCCAGACCAATGAGTGTTAACTTCGGTCATAGCGCGCGTTTCTACTGCACAAGTAGCATCCTATAAAACAGGTTAAAATGTGGACGGTTTATCTTTGCTCGTTATCAGCGTTGCAGTTCCGTGGAGACACAATAAATAATGCCGTTACGACATTGACGAAGATCTTATAAGCAATTAGACGAGTTCGAACGTGGTCATATAGTCGGGATGCGTGAAGCTGGCTGGTCATACCGAGCAATAGGCCGCCACCTGAACCGAACGGACACTGCTGTGCAAAGGTGCTGGCAGCAATGGTTGCTGCAAGGAACTGATCGACGGAATGAAGGCTTTGGAAGGCCAAGGTGCACGAATACTAGGCAAGATTAGATGATTATGCGACAGGCCCGAACTGGCCCAACGTCATCATTGTCCGCCATCCAATGTGTTACAGTCTCTTCCGTAACACCCGTGGTACCTTCTACCATCTCACGGCGTTTGGCTGAGGTGGAGGTTACGCTCACGGCAGCCTTTAAGACGTCTACCCATAACCCCTCAATAACAACAGAGACGTTTGGAGGGGTATCGTAGCCGAGCATCATGGTTGCCAGCAGACTGGCATCGCATAGTGTTCAGCGATGAATCACGCCTCAGTCTTTCAGCAGATGACCATTGTACGTGTGTGGAGGCGCCAGAGCCAGCGGTCCCAATCAGCCTTTGTTTTACACAGGCAAACAGCTCCGGCCACTCATCCTGCTGCTCATACCCTAGGGTGAGTCGGGTGGTCTGGGTATTCCACAGGAAAATAGACATTACCCCCGGTGTGATGGTGGGGGGTGCTATCTCTTACGACAGCAGGTCGGCTCTAGTCATCCTCCGTACAACTTCAACAGCTCAACGATATGTTGATGAAATCCTGCGGCCGTTTGAGTTACCGTTCATGGCACTTTAATCTGGGGCCATTTTCCAACAAGATAATGCCACGCCATATACGGCTCGCATATCTATGGACTGTCTCCGTGTTGTTGATACTGCTCCTTGGTCAGCAAGGTCACCAGACCTTTCACCAATCGAGCATGTATGGGACATGCTAGGTAGTCAGATTCGGGCATTCTGATATGTAGCAGATCTGGAACAACAATTGAGGAATGCCTGTCAGAATATATTGGAGGATGACATTAGAAACTTTAACACTTCTTACCTAGACGTATACAAGCATGCATAGCCGCCAAGGGGGGTTTCACCAATTACTGATTTGAAAATTCAATATGCAATTCCTAACCATTGATGGGTCCTGCGGTCTTGATTTTGTTATCATTGCATTACCTGTGTATGGACTGTACGCATATTTTATTTCAATAAAAACACAGTCAATTTCTTCATGATGCTTCGTTTTTTTTTTTTTTTGCCAGAGAGTGTATATTGTAATGTATTGAAAAGTAATGGAATCATGCAGAAAATCGCAACTCGAGTTTTCATCGGATCTACACGTTTTAGGATCTCTAAAACTCGAAAAACCATTTTTAGTGTGACGCCTGTATGTGTTTCTGTGTTTGTGCCTGTCTGTGGAATGTGTGTATCCACTCTAACTCAAAACCTAATGGATCGAATTTTTTAGGTAAGTCACTTGTAGTGACTCTGGTGCTGATTAGATTTTGGTACAATTCGGAAAAAAGAACTCGCACTTTTGTGCGAAATGACTGGCAAAAATTGTCTGTATCAACTCTAACTGAAAAAAACTAATTGACCAAATTTCACAAAATTTGGTGGATAAATCACATGATAGATAACCTAGTGCTGATTAGATGTTGGATCGATTCAAGAAAGAAGAACCTGTATTATTTTACAAAATGGCCCTCGAAAAATACCAAAATCTGAAATAAAAGACTACCTTTGCGCAAATGCATTAATCAATTAAATGCTTGGTTTATACTTAATATTTGACGATGAAAATAATAAGACAAATCCCATTACTACAGGTCTAGTCGTTCTGGAAATATTTCAGTTTTTTCGCATTTTTGCTACCCTGGTCCTGTTACCAAATGGAAATAATAGCTAAATTTAAAGTGTAATTTCAATTAATTATGCGTGTTATTTAGTGTAGTTAAACTCAATTTAATGAATTATTAATGAAATAAAGAAAAAATGAATATGAGTCTGCAGGGTAAGTCATGTGCTGCCCTCATTAGTTTTATTTTTATTTTTACTTTCCCTGCAATACATGGTAATGTATAGGGAAAGTATTGGAATTATGCGAAAATCACAACTCGAGTTTTCGACGGATCTACACGTTTCGAGACCTCTAGAATACGAAGAAACTATTTTTAGCGTGACGTGTGTGTGTGTGTCTGTGTGTCTGTCTGTCTGTGCAGATTTTGTATCCACTCTAACTAAAAAACTAATTGGCCGAATTTCATAAAATTTGGTAGGACAGTCATTTGTGGGTGAATCTGGTGCTGATTAATTTTGGGTACGATTCCGGATAAAAGAACCCGCCTTTTTTTGTGAAATGGTCCGCAAAACCTTGCATCCACTCTAGCTGAAAATCTAATAGATCAAATTTCACAAAAATTTGGTAGATAAGTCGCTTGTGGGTCACCCTGGTGCTGATTAGAATTTGGTACGATTCGGAAAAAAATAACCTGCCTTTTTTTTTTGCAAAATGGCCCGCAAAAATCGACAAAACCTAAAATAAAAAAACTATGTATGTTGAAATATATCCATTAAATTCTTGTTTAATACGTAATTTTTAACGAAGAAAAGAATAAGACCAACCCCATTACATTAGGACTAGCCGTTCTCAAGATATTTTAGTTTTTTCGTAATTTTTCTACGCCCCCTTTGAAAATAAGTCTAGTTACCTAACGAGAACGAAAATTAAGAAGTAAATTTAATTAAAATAAAGATAACGTGGATATAAGTCTGCAGGGAAAGTCATGTGCTGCCCACATCAGATTTTTACTTTCACTGCAATACATGGTAATGTATAGGGAAAGTATTGGAATCATGTCGAAAATCGCAACTCCAGTTTTCGACGGATCTACACGTTTCGAGACCACTAGAATACGAGAAAACTATTTTTAGCTTGACGTCTGTGTGTCTGTCTGTGTGTCTGTCTGTCTGTCTGTCTGTCTGTGCAGATTTTGTATCCACTCTAACTAAAAAATCTGATGTGGGTAGCACATGACTTTCCTTGCAGTCTTATATACACATTCTCTTTATTTTAATTAAATTTAATTAACTATTAATTCAATTTTCGTTCTCATTTGGTAACTGGACTCATTTTCAAAGGTGGCGTAGAGAAAAAACGAATAAACAAAAATATCTCCAGAACGGCTAGTCCTAGTGTAATGGGGCTGGTCTTATTCTTTTCTTCGTTAAAAATTACGTATTAAACAAGTATTTAATGGATATATTTCAGTATACGTAGTTTTTTATTTTAGATTTTGACGATTTTTACGGGCCATTTTGCAAAAAAAGGCAGGTTATTTTTTTCTGAATCGTACCAAAATCTAATAAGCACCAGGATCATCCACAAGCGACTTATTTACCGAATTTTGTGAAATTCAGTCTATTAGATTTTCAGCTAGAGTAGATACAAGCCTTTCCGGGCCATTTCGCAAAAAAGGGCGGGTTCTTTTATCCCGAATCGTACTCAAAACTAATCAGCACCAGATTCGCCCACAAGAGACATACCTACCAAATTTTATGAAATTTGGTCAATTAGTTATTTAGTTAGAGTGGATACAAAATCTGCACAGACAGACAGACAGATACACAGACAGACACACAGACAGACAGACACACAGACACACACACATACGTCACGCTAAAAATAGTTTTTTCGTATTCTAGAGGTCTCGAAACCTGTAGATCCGTCGAAAACTCGAGTTGCGATTTTCGACATGATTCCAATACTTTCCCTATACATTACCATGTATTGCAGGGAAAGTAAAAAGTAATATACGGAATTTCATAAAATTTGGTAGGTAAGTCACTTTTGGACGAATCTAATGCTGATTAGTTTTGGGTACGATTCGGGATAAAAGAACCCGCCTTTTTTGTGAAATGGCTCGCAAAAGCTTGTATCCACTTTAGCTGAAAATCTAATAGACTGAATTTTACAAAATTTGGTAGATAAGTCGCTTGTGGGTCACCCTGGTGCTGATTAGATTTTTGTACGATTCGGAAGAAATAACCTACCTTTTTTTACAAAATGGCCCGCAAAAATCGACAAAATCTAAAATAAAAAACTACGCATACTGAAATATATCCATTAAAAGCTTGTTTTATACGTAATTTTTAACGAAAAAAAGAATAAGACCAACCCCATTACATTAGGACTAGCCGTTCTCGAGATATTTTCGTTTTTTTTCTTTTTTCTCTATGCCACCTTTGAAAATGAGTCCAGTTACCAAATGAGATCAAAAATTGAATTAATGGTGAATTAAATTTAATTAAAATAAAGATAATGTGTATATAAGTCTGCAGGGAAAGTCAGGTGCTGCCCACATCAGATTTTCTTTTCAATTTGTTTGAAAATTATGCAGTTTTGATAAATTAATAAAATGTGGTTTATTTCGTCCGAATCAAATCACAAAGGAACGAAGTTATGGATGATGACACGTTTGAATGTAACGATTGTAGTCACATCACTGGGCGAGCTTGCGGTTGCCGCAAGCATTAAACGCATATTGATGTATAACGTAGGTGTCGCAGATCTAATATTTAATTTCTTATCACTTTTCTATCAGTATTGTTTCATACTACAGATCAAAAGAAAATTGCATATTGATTCCTGTTCATTGCACATTGAGTTCGACAGATACTTTTACTCGTATCACATCAACAACCCAACTGAATGACCATGAGCTTATATACCTTCTATGGAAAATTGTGGAAACGTAACTTGTAAAGTGTTTATCCAATTTAAAAAATTCGAAAATTTCCTAAAAGTTGCCCAGATGGCAATATTTTGCCGCATTTGAACCAAGGTCGTCTAATTTGTTGCTAAGATCAAGTGACCCAGACCTTCAATTTATAACAATATTAAATATTCTTGAGAATACGATGTCACTTCCGTTGCATACTTCCGTGTCATCGACGTCACATATACTTTTCTTGAATTACTCCGTATCCTGAGTTTAAAAATGTCGCACATCAAAAGCATTGTCAATTCTATGAAGTTTCATTTGGTTTTTGAATTCTAAAAATTAGAGATTCTAAGATGATATGCGCGCATTAAAATGAATCAAAGTTATTTTAACGGAATTATAAACGGCTTACGCGATACATGATACATTTCAACTTTGCAAATACAAGCATACATAATTAAATAAACTGTTTTACTGGATACATAATAAAATTTTTCTTCAGGACTGACAAGAAGCCCGTGTTCAGAAGCGTGTACTTTAGTCCGATTAAGTCAGATCATGATGTCGACTTAAACTGAGTAAAGGGAAATCGCGCTTCTTGATAGTCTTGAAGAAGAAGGCTGTTTTTTTACATTCTTTACATACATAGTATAATGTATAAGGAAAATATTGAGACGAGGCCGAAAATATTCGAATCAGAGTTTTTGAACACGTTTCAAGCATCTCTGAACTCAAATCGAACATTTTTGAGGAGATGTCCGTTTGTATGTGTTAGTTGTGTCTTCATGAGTGTGTGGATGCGATATCTCACGCATGGACGGAGCGTTTTGAACATAATTCATTACGAATGTTATGATCATTGTATACTGGAATCCCATGGATTTTAAACATCATCGAATGTTAGGAAACCCCCCAATTTTTCTAATGAATTTTAGAATAAGTCATAAAAAATCAGGATATTTAGTAATGTTAAATAAATAATTACTTTATACATAATTTTTTTTTTATTTCAAAACGAATAACGCAAATTTTAGTTCGCCAACTTGAACTATTCTCTAGATATTGCCCGTTTTCAAATAATTGTATCTAAAAATGCATTAAAATAAACAGTAGTAAATATCATAAAATATGCAGTACTTGGCGATAAATTTTGTGGTCCTAGAGACTGATTTAGCAAAATATTGCCATATTGGCAACTATTGTAAAGTGGTGCCAAAAAGACGAAAATGTAGCCAAGTTCGCTACGAAACGAAGTTACAAAAATGACGATAAGTTGATGCATGAATAATTAACATATTTTAATAGAATGTACTATATTGCTTAGCAGTAGTATATTGCTTAGTAGTATATTGCTGCTAAGAATGTAGTATATTGCTTAGCAGATTTCCACACAAGTGGAAATATTGCTTAGCAATATTTCCACTTGTGTTAGTTATATTTACGCGAAATATAAGTTAATTGGTTATTTCAAAATAATTTTAGATGTTGTTATCCAGAAAAGTGCCCAATATCAGCTTACTTTTTAATGTAAAAAATCTGATGTAGGCAACACATGACTTTCCTTATAGAATGTAATGAATTCACTACTTTTACAGTAAAAAAAATAGGTTTTTCTTATAGTAGATATTAATATTCTTTTCAAGATATTGAATTTTCGACCATGAGTCGTCATTTTCATTGATTTAGCGTCATTTTTATCCATTTGGCGAGATTTTCGTTAATTTGGCAATATTTCAAAAACTCGCCAAGTTGGCGACATTCCGCCAAATTCGTCGCCAAGCGTTATGGACGAAGAAGTAAGTTATTCTTACAGCAGATAAATGACTATTGACGTTCAAATACAAAAGTATTACTTAAAGTATCTTTTTTAATGAATGGAACGAGCTAGATCCACGAGACTGATGTCACCCAATTTATCGCATGGTATTACATATGAAAAGTGAACATGTTTCTCAATAGGAAATATTTTTTTTTATTTTATATGACTTTTTGATAATTTTTTTGAAAAATGTACAATATCTAGAGAACGGTTCATGTTAGCGTTCAAAAATTTATGTCAATCGTTTTCTAATGAAAAATTACATAAGAAATGTCTATTTGCGTAACTTTAATAGAGGTTTTGATTTTTTGACGATTTTTTCAAAATTTTATTCGAAAATTTAGGGAGGTTCTGAACATTCGATTGCGTTTAAGAGCAATAGGCTTCCAGTGTTTACGAATTGTGATTTTTGTACCAAACTTCGTTCGAATAGGTCCATTCGTTCGTCAGTTATCGTCTCCACAGCTCACTGACACACACACACACACACACACATACACACACACACATCACTTCAAAAATGTTTGATTCGTGATCAGGGATGCTTGAAACGTGCTCTCCCGTCGAAAACTCGAATTCGAATTTTCAATCCCGTCACAATACTTTCCTTATACATTATGTATATAAGGAAAGTAAAAACATTGCGCTGTGAATCTTATCCATCATTATTTAGCAATGAAAGAAGTAAAATACTTGCATTATGTAGAGAAAGTTATATGTTGTCTATATCAGATGTTTTTTTCTGCGTTTGAAATAGGTAAAACAGTTTTTTTTTTGTATATATGATAGCTTTACGTAGTGTTAATTTATCGTGCTATTATGCGCAGCATTTTTTTGAATGATCAATTTCATTGTAAAAGAGTGTTTACATTACAAAAATCACATTTTAAAATATTGTTTATTTGCACAATGAGATCACGGTGATAAGGGTATAAAAGTTCTCAGAAAATTGAAGTAGGATTTAACGGATTAATATTAAAGAAATGAGCTGTTCGATGATTAATCGTGCAGGGGGATGAGATATTTTCAGAAATGGAAAATTCCTCCGAACTCGATGGCAAATTTTTTATGATTGTTCCAAACACTCGTAAAGTACCTTGTTGTTCTAGATGGATTTTGAGTTGCTGATATTACTATTGACTTTTCGACGTTCTCACAATTGAGTTGGTGGTACGGAATGTAAAGCTCTTATCGTAGAAGTGGGCATTGCATTTTCTTCTCTCTAATGCCAGGTTGACGTGAACATTGGCAATTTTGACTGAACACATCCAGCTGTTTTTACCCCAGATTAGCCTCTTGCTGCTATCCAAGTTTTCTTTCTGCGTGGTTGTTGACTTCCCGATTTGAAATCGGCTATAAATATCCCAGAGTCCACTGACTCCGTGCTGGTCGTGCTATGGTCATTTTCATACCTCCGATATCCTTGCACTAACCACCAGGATTATTTCGATCAGGCGACATTGTGGAGGATCTTGCTGTTCCAGTGGGGCTCGAAACGCGGATGTTCGAATACTGCCCAACCAACACTCTCCGAATTGAGCTACAGCCATAGAGTTGTAAGCTCTTATCGTTGAAGTGGACTTTGTTCATGCTTTCATTACCAAAGAAGTAGGAATATGGCGTTTTAGAATGTTATCATCTTTGTTAATACATCTTCATATCTGTTTATTTTCGGTAGTGTGACACAATTCTTCAAGCTAGTGTTTCATTACGTCAAAATCCCTTTTATTTACTGCTGTTGGAGACAGAAACAGTAAGATGCTTAGAGATAGCGGCTCTGATAGCAAACTGGAACAAAAAACTGAATATGTGAGCGCAAAGTGCAATTGCAAAGTAAGGGCATTTGAAATAGCTTTACATCGAACTGAACTTAAAACAAAATTGAATTCAAATAAGATTCGCATTAGGAAAATGCCTGTTGAACCGGACGAAAACACACTTGCAATAGTGTTAGATATCCTCAATTCCGGATTGAACTTCCGGGTGCGACTTTACTGCATTGAGTCGTGCCAGCGTGTGACGGGATGGTCCGGATACGACCAGGACATTGTCGTGACCTTCATAAATCGTCAAGTGCGGGATCATGTGTTTGCTTACAGGCATTATATACAGGAATCACATGGCAAGCCGATTGTTATTTGTGAAGAACTTTGCGATGAGAGAGTTCGGGTGTTGATAGAAGCAAATAAAACTTTTGGCGAGCATCGTGTATTTATCCAAAACGCAGACGTGCATGTTATTATGTCTGATGAACTGGTATATATTCTGCAGACTCTAATACAGCTTCGTCAACTTCAAAGAAAATTTTCATTACCCAAACTGGGTAAAATAGAGGAAGACATTTCTGAAGATTCTTTTACTCCTGAACATTTTTCTTAATGGTAATCTTTACGGAAAACGTTGTTTACGATAGGATTTTTTGAGTATGGTTAAAGGGTACTATTTCATAATCACGATATGCAAATGGATGATATTAGTATGTGACGATGTTTATGTGATTTTATATATAGTTTATTACAGATCTTAAATTTACATATTACTAGTATAAATATGAGTGATGAATGTATACAGAACGTTTCATTATTTATTACATGACACTATTGGTTTCGGTGTGGTATGTAACGATATTGAAGTACATTTTATATATTAACATTTTAATGTATATATTATTATAGAACTTAGTGCTTTATATGTATATACGCAAACTTTTATATATGCCAAATCAAGAGATGGACAAAAAAACACAGTTCTCGAGTTTGAATATGGAATTCGAATAATAACCAGATCTTGAATATTCGAATATCCAGAATATTTGAATAACTCGAATTGTTACTTAAAATTGCTTATAAATAATATTTATATTTATTAGATATTGGTAAATGAATTGATAAAGTAAATTAAAAACACAGAAATTGTAAACAACCACATTAATTTATAAATGCAATTTTATTCTTAAATTTTTCATTATTTAAAAGTAGCTTTATATTTTAGGTACTCTTAACTACAATAATTGAACAATTATAAATGTTTCTCACCTACAGCAAGGATTCGAACCCGTTCAAGATTTACTATTTAGTCTCAAATTAAATCAGAGGCGCTGAAGAGTCTCTCTGAAAAAATTGTTGCTTGCACCATGATTAAATATTTCAAAGATAATCCCTTCAAGCTAGGATTCAGACAGTTTTTTACTCTCCCTATAATACATGGTAATGTATAGGGAAAGTAGTAGGATCGTAACAAAAATCACAACTCGAATTTTCAAATAGCTACATGTTTTGTTATATTTAGAACACGAAAAACAATTTTTAGCGTTACGTGTTCGTGTGTGTCTGTCTGTTCAATGTATGTATCCACTCCAGCTCAAAAACTAATTGACCGTAATTTTCAAATTTTAGTAGATAAATCATGTATAGATTACCCTGTACGACGATTCGGGGGAAAAGAACCTGCCTTTTTGTAGTGAAATGGCCCGCAAAAATCGTCAAAATCTAAAAAAATTAATCTGATGTGGGCAACACATGACTTTCGCTGCAGATTCAAATTTCTTTTGTAATTTTTTATTTCATTATGCATTAAATTGAGTTTAATTGCAGAAACTAAGATGGATAATTTTATGATATTGTATTCAATTTGTTATTTTATTGCATCTTCGTTTCGTTTGGCAACTTATTCACTTTAAATCTTCAGGCCCTTAAAATTCCAAAAACTACAATATCTCGAGAGCGGTTTATCCTACAGTCATGGCGTCAGAGTTATTCGCTTAGTTGTCAAATTTTACATGTAGAACAAGTACCTAATTAAAATATTTCATCAATGTCAGTCATTTATTTCAAAGTTTCACTATCTTGCACATGTCGTATTTTATTTTAGATCGAATATATTGGATTTGCGTGTTTTTTTGCAAAGAAATGGCAGATTCTTTTTTTTGAATCGTATCAAAATCTAACCAGCATCACAATATCCTGCGAGCGAATTATCTACCGAATTTTGTGTAATTTGATCAATTAGTTTGTCAGCTAGAGTGGATACATACAATTTTAGCGGGCCATTTCGCAAAAAAAAAAAAAAAAAATGCGGGTTCTTTTTTTCCGAATCATACCAAAAACTAATCAGCACCACACACCCAAGTGACTTACCTACCAAATTTATGAAATTTAGTCGATTAGTTGAGTTAGAGTGGATATATACAATTTTTGCGGACTATTTCGTAGAAAAATGCAGGTTCTTCTTTTTCGAATCGTACCAAAATCTATTCAGCACCAGGGTGACCCACAAGTGACGTATCTACCAAATTTTGTAAAATTTGAGCTATTAATTTTTCAGTTAGAGTGGATACATACATTGCACAGACAGACACACACACAGACATCACGCTAAAAGTAGTTTTTTCGTAATCTAAAGGTCTCGAAACGTGTAGATCCGTCGAAAACTCGAGTTGCGATTTTCGGCATGATTCCAATACTTTTCCTGTGCATTACCGTGAATTGCAGGAAAAGTAATAAAAGATTACATATGTTCAAATGTATCAATTAAATTCTTGTTTTGTATGTAATGTTTGACGATGAAAAGAATAAGATCAGTTCCATTACTCTAAGACTGGCCGATATTTTAGGCAATATTATATTACTGGGTCGAGATATATTAGATTTATTTTCGCATTTTTATAGCACCGTCTTTGAAAATATGTCCAGTTACAAAATGAAAACGAAAATTGAATTGAAAGTGCAAATATCCAGGTAATTAGTCAGTGTAATTTCAAATACTTATTAAATCAGCCAAACAAATGACAAATCTTAAAACCAAATCCAAAGGTCATTTTATTAAACAATCATCCTACAGACGTACATCAAATACAGCCAAAGCGCTTTCGAACATCCTCACATTCATCGTCAGTTGCGATATAATTGAAAACAGATGCCAACATGCTTAAATACAATTTACTGCCGTTAAGTGAAATTTGCATATCTTGAAAATTGTCAGCCGTACAAATTGGTGAATTATAAAACAGATATAAATTATAAAATATATACAAAGCTCCAAGATTAATATCTTTAAAAACTGTTTAAAGGCAATAAATATTTTAGAGATTCAATTTTTTTACATTAAATTTTTTAAGATATTTATCTTTGAGCTTTATCCATATTACTTTTCTTATATACATAATGTATAAGGAAAGTATTGTGACGGGGTCGAAAATTTGAATTCGAGTTTTCGACGGGAAAGCACGTTTCAAACATATGTGTGTGTGTGTGTGTGTGTCAGTGAGTCTGTGGAGACGATGACTGACGAACGCATGGACCGATTCGAACGAAATTTGGCACAAAAATCACAATCTATAAACACTGGAAACCTAATGTTTTTATACGCAATCGAATGTTCAGAACCCCCCTAAATTTTCGAGTGAAATTTTGAAAAAATCGTCAAAAAATCCAAACCACTATTAAAGTTATGCGAATAGACATTTATTATGTAATTTTTCGTTAGAAAACGATTGACATAAATTTTAGAACGCTAACATGAACCATTCTTGAGATATTGCACATTTTTAAAAAAAAATAACAAAAAGTCTATTTGAACGCCAATAGTTATTTATCAATGGCGACTCATTCATGATGACGACATGGAAAATGACGATTCATTGACGAAAATTCAATATCTTGGAAAGAATATAAATAACTACTATAAAATTAATCAATTTTTTTTTGCTGTAAAAGTAGTAAATTCATTGCACTATATAAGGAAAGTTATGTGCTGCCCACATCAGATATTTTTAACACTTTACAACAAAGTTGAAAAGTGTTTATGACTTTGTTAACACTTTACAACAAAGTTGAAAAGTGTTTATGACTTTGTTCATTCTGTCTGCCTGTCTGTCTGTCTGTCTGTCTGTCTGTCTGTCCGTTAGCACGATAACTGCCGTAAAAATGACTTAATCAAAATGAAATTTTAGTATGTTGTTCAGACGGTCTATAGGACCTATGGGAATATAAATGAATAATATCACCCAATTAGTTTTGGATTGAACTCGGGTTGAAAAAATGGAATACATTGAGCCCTATGGGACCTAATTTTTCAAGTATTTTTTAAGCGGATTTAAAATTCACAAATTGCTTCGAAAATTTTAGGCAATATTTAAATGGTTCCGTAAAATATATAAAAAAAAATTCAGCGAAATATATTCAGTAGTTTTTTAAATAAAACTTAAAATAATAATAGCACCTCTTATATGAAGCGATCACGTGTCCATGATATGAAACGATCACATGACCCACTTCAAATTTATATATGGCATCCATCTTGTGTCAAAATCGTGATTTTTAAAGTTCTTTTTAATTCATATTGAGTGTTGTATCCGTCCTAAAACTACTTTATTTTTGCCTAAATTCTGTGCATCTACATACGGAAACAACGCAATGACAATATATTCCAGTTTAAATGCTCATCTAAATTTGATTATTTCTACTATTAAGCCTATTTTTCACCTATGTAAAATGTAAACAACAAAATATGTAGAATGAGTTGTATTAGAATCGCTGTAATTCTTTAACACAAAATCAAATAGTCCATGGAGTCTGCTTAGCTGATATGAATGAAATATTCATTGATTTTAGAAAGAGAAGGACGATATTTTTCGATGAAGTTTAACGAATAGAGCTAACTTGTAGCTCAATGGTCTTAATTTTTAAATAAAATAAATTATTATAGTATTGTGATGAAAGACATGAATGGGGGAATTATTTATGAATGAAATGTTGCTTTTATAGAGTGAGCCAGGCGTGATATTTTTTATGACGTCATTTGAATGAATTTCAGTTGTTTTCGATGAAGTTTTCAAATATAATAAATTATCGTAGTATTATGATAATTCTAAAATTATTACCAAGGAATGTATTACATTTTAGAGATGTTTAAACCAGGCAATTTATACTTTAATGCCGTCATTTGAATGAAGTTAATTTTTTTCGATGAAGGTTTAAGGTTTCAAATATAATAAATCAATGTAGTATTGTGATAATTTTTAAAATATTACCGAGGAATATATTGCATTTTCGACTTTTTAAAATAAAATTGCATTGAAGTTGGAAAGTGTTTCATAATCAATGCTTTAAGCATGATTGATCTTTCTTGTTATTTTTAAATACGAGGCATTTAAAATATAATTCAACCATAACATACAAAATGCAATAAAAGCAATATAATTAAATTATTCCTTTTAATTTTTAACACTTTACAACAAAGTTGAAAAGTGTTTATAACTTTGTTCATTCTGTCTGTCTGTCTGTCTGTCTGTCTCTCTGTCTGTCCGTTAGCACGATAACTGCCGTAAAAATGACTTAATCAAAATGAAATTTTAGTATGTTGTTCAGACGGTCTATAGGACCTATGGGAATATAAATGAATAATATCACCCAATTAGTTTTGGATTGAACCCGGGTTGAAAAAATGGAATACATTGAGCCCTATGGGACCTAATTTTTCAAGCATTTTTTAAGCGGATTTAAAATTCACAAATTGCTTCGAAAATTTTAGGCAATATTCAAATTGTTCCATAAAATATATGAAAAAAAATTCAGCGAAATATATTCAGTAGTTTTTTAAATAAAAATTAAAATAATAATAACACCTCTTATATGAAGCGATCACGTGTCCATGATATGAAACGATCACATGACCCACTTCAAAATGATATATGGCATCCATCTTGTCTCAAAATTGTGATTTTTAAAGTTCTTTCTAATTCATATTGAGTGTTGTATCCATCCTAAAACTACTTTATTTTGGCCTAAATTCTGTGCATCTACATACTTTAACAACGCAATGACAATATATTTCAGTTTAAATGCTCATACAAATTTGATTATTTCTACTATTAAGCCTATTTTTCACCTATGTAAAATGTAAACAGCAAAATATGTAGAATGAGTTGTATTAGAATCGCTGTAATTCTTTAACACAAAATCATTTAGTCCATGGAGTCTGCATGGCTGATATGAATGAAATATTCATTGATTTTAGAAAGAGAAGGACGATAATTTTCGATGAAGTTTTACGCATAGAGTTTTACTTACTTGTAGCTCCATGGTCTTAATTTTTAAATAATATAAATTATTATAGTATTGTGATGAATGACATGAATGGGGGAATTATTTATGAATGAAATGTTGCTATTATAGAGAGAGCCAGGCGTGTTATTTTTTCTATGACGTCATTTGAATGGATTTCAGTTGTTTTCGATGAAGTTTTCAAATATAATAAATTATCGTAGTATTATGATAATTCTAAAATTATTACCGAGGAATGTATCACATTTTAGAGATGTTTAAACCAGGCAATTTATATTTTAATGCCGTCATTTGGATGAAGTTAATTTTTTTCGATGAAGGTTTAAGGTTTCAAATATAATAAATTAATGTAGTATTGTGATAAGTTTTAAAATATTACCGAGGAATTTATTGCATTTTAGACATGTTTAAATAAAATTGCATTGAAGTTGGAAAGTGTTTCATAATCAATGCTTTAAGCATGATTGATCTTTCTTGTTATAATTTATATCTGTTTTATAATTCACCAATTTGTACGGCTGACAATTATCAAGATATGCAAATTTCACTTAACGACAGTAGATTGTATTTAAGTATGTTGGTATCTGTTTTTAACACTTTACAACAAAGTTGAAAAGTGTTTATGACTTTGTTCATTCTGTCTGTCTGTCTGTCTGTCTGTCTGTCCGTTAGCACGATAACTGCCGTAAAAGGACTTAATCAAAATGAAATTTTAGTATGTTGTTTAGACGGTCTATAGGACCTATGGGAATATAAATGAATAATATCACCCAATTAGTTTTGGATTGAACCCAGGTTGAAAAAATGGAATACATTGAGCCCTATGGGACCTAATTTTTCAAGCATTTTTTAAGCGGATTTAAAATTCACAAATTGCTTCGAAAATTTTAGGCAATATTCAAATTGTTCCATAAAATATATAAAAAAAAATTCAGCGAAATATATTCAGTAGTTTTTTAAATAAAAATTAAAATAATAATAACACCTCTTATATGAAGCGATCACGTGTCCATGATATGAAACGATCACATGATCCACTTCAAAATGATATATGGCATCCATCTTGTGTCAAAAGCGTGATTTTTAAAGTTCTTTTTAATTCATATTGAGTGTTGTATCCGTCCTAAAACTACTTTATTTTTGCCTAAATTCTGTGCATCTACATACTGAAACAACGCAATGACAATATATTTCAGTTTAAATGCTCTTCCAAATTTGATTATTTCTACTATTAAGCCTATTTTTCAGCTATGTAAAATGTAAACAGCAAAATATGTAGAATGAGTTGTATTAGAATCGCTGTAATTCTTTAACACAAAATCATTTAGTCCATGGAGTCTGCTTATCTGATATCAATGAAATATTCATTGATTTTAGAAAGAGAAGGACGGTATTTTTCGATGAAGTTACGCATTGAGTTTACTTAATTGTAGCTCAATGGTCTTAATTTTTAAATAAAATAAATTATTATAGTATTATGATGAATGACATGAATGGGGGAATTATTTATGAATGAAATGTTGCTTTTATAGAGAGAGCCAGGCGTGTTATTTTTTTATGACGTCATTTGAATGAATTTCAGTTGTTTTCGATGAAGTTTTCAAATATAATAAATTATCGTAGTATTATGATAATTCTAAAATTATTACCGAGGAATGTATCACATTTTAGAGATGTTTAAACCAGGCAATTTATACTTTAAGGCCGTCATTTGAATGAAGTTCATTTTTTTCGATGAAGATTTAAGGTGTCAAATATAATAAATTAATGTGTGATAAGTTTTAAAATATTACCGAGGAATGTATTGCATTTTAGACATGTTTAAATAAAATTGCATTGAAGTTGGAAAGTGTTTCATAATCAATGCTTTAAGCATGATTGATCTTTCTTGTTAATTATATCGCAACTGAAGATGAACATGAGGATGTTCGAAAGCGCTTTGGCTGTATTTGATGTACGTCTGTAGGATGATTGTTTAATAAAGTGACCTTTGGATTTGGTTTAGGGATTTGTCATTAGCTTGGTTGATTTAGTGATTTGAAATTTTGATGTGTCACCACTCCTGATATTCATATACTTATGCCTGCTATTTTGTGCAATTGTATCGAGTTTAATGAATTATTAAAGAAATAAAACTAGAAGGAATTTGAGCCAGTAGGGTAACTTAAGTGCTGTCCACATGAGTTTTTTTCTAGTGGTTGAAAATGTTTTCAATTTTTGAAAGCAAACTTTCTTTTCGAGTTTCTTCTTGTGGAGTATCCTGACTTATTCCGAAAATTGCTGAAAAACACGTCGCCATATTCGATGTTTTCGAATTTCGTCAAGTGTCTTTCCATTTGAGATCGCGAATCTCGAGTACTTTGAAGTAATCGAGGTTAGTCTATTTGCACACCTCTAGTCAATTCACGTTAGACTTACATAAATGACTGTAGTAGATATTAAATTGGTTTCCTTTTAAAATGTGTTCTATATTTTAAAAGATTGAAAGAATTTCTGCAAAATTTTAAAGCCATAGAAATTAGCAATTAGAGAAAACAAATGCACAATTTAATGCAATCACTCTCATTACGAAAATTGTGAACTTCTATAATACGGGTATTGTTATGAACATGTAAAATGCTTTTACGACTTTAATTCCCTCTTCATAGTTTCTTTTCTGTCTTTCATTTCGTATTGTACGGTTTTTATGTTTAGCTTCAGCAACAATGCATACTTGCACATTTATAATCCTTATTTACTAATATCTCTACGTTTATACTGCTACATGCAGATTATTAAAATTATTGTCTCTAAAATCGTTATTTAGAAAGTTATTTTTCATCTTTTTAGGGGTATAAAAATGGTATTACTAATTTTGTTATGTTCTCCAGCTTTCTGATTAACTTTTCCCCTTATCTCTAACAGGAAGCAAGGTAGTCCCTCAAACTGCCTTGAAAAGGAGGGGGGGGGGTGCGGTCAGTATTCCAGAAACTATCTCATCGTGTAACGCCATTGGTGTTTCCTATACACATGCATAAAAAATACACGACAACGCTAATACTTGTCAAGTTATTGTCCTTATCCATGACATTCCATTGCACCCTGTATAAACAATATGTTTTCCCAGTGATTTTTATTCAATAACTTATCTCCTAAGGATTAATACAGAATTCAGGGAAAGAACTCTGCTCTTTTTTTCTTGCGTCTTAATAATATCACTATTAAATAACTTCGTATCACTTGATAAAAAGTATTTTCAGAAACGGTATACAAAGAATTTCATTATAAAAAAATAAATTAATTAAATGGCACACATTTAAAAAAGATGACTGTTAAAAGTGTTGAAAAAATAGATTAGATTTCAAAGCTTGTGTAGTCAAATGAAAAAAAGAACTCATACGCTATTTTTTCATTCGGTTAAGAATGTTTTTATCGGTTTTATTTGTTGTTTGTGAAACTATTCATTATTTAAAATGTTTTTGCTTGAACATTACTCAAAGAGACTCTATAACACAACGTTCTCGAACGTGAAAACGAGTGCCTTCGGTTAAATCTCTGTTTAATCGTTGTTGAGATGGTTTTGATTTTGTTGAAACTCCTTTAATCGCAGCAGCATTTCTTATAACTCATGAAGACCACCTGTATGAAGAACATGTCTCGTTTCGGATAGGCTGGAATGTTCTTCATGTTGCTTGCTGATTTGCTCTCTCTTAATCCAGGTTTTGGGAATATAACCACCCTCTCTGCTTCTTCCTTTCGCGTAATACTCTGGTTATCATAATCTTAGCTCAAATACTAATGCTAGAACGCCCCATGGAGGAACAGCAATATACATTAAAAGAAATATTCCCCACGAGGAACTAAAAAGCATAAATCTTCAAAGTATAGAAAATACTAGTATAAAAATTAAAATTAATAATACTAGCACGTTTATCCTAACCTCAACATATGTCAAAAGTATGAGTAGAGTAGACGTAGCTGCGCAACTGGAACTGCTTTTCTCCCGATATCCAAACACGATACTCGCAGGCGACTTCAACGCACACCACCGAGCGTGGGGCTGTAGGAGAGCCAATTCGCGCGGTACACAGATACATAGACTGCGGAACACCACAAACACTAACATTATTGCACCGTCGACACCAACCTGCTTCTCAGGCGCCAGCGGCACATTCATAGACTTTGTCCTAACGCGAAACATAGACTACGCTCACACTATTAGTACCCTGGATGAATTCGACTCGGATCATCTACCGGTACTGGTGACATTCGACCTGAACACACCTCTTCCAGCCCCTTTGGGACAAGAGAGGGTCAACTGGGAAGTATTCAAAAGAGCACTCTTCGAGCCGCACTTAGCAGTACCTAACATAATGAGCACGGCGGATATTGACTCTGCCACGCACACACTCACAACAGAAATCAAGAGAGCAATTGCTTCTGCCACAACACATCGTGAGTCTCCAAAAATGCCCACACTTTCCCACCATGTCAAACAATTGGTCAGGCAAAGAAATAGAATACGTAAGACATGGCAGGCTAACAGAGACCCCGCCCTTAAAAGGGAGCTTAACAGACTCACGTGCAAAGTCAGGGAAAGATATTTTCAGAAATGGAAAATTCCTCCGAACTCGATGGCAAATTTTTTATGATTGTTTCAAACACTCGTAAAGTACCTTGTTGTTCTAGATGGATTTTGAGTTGCTGATATCACTAGTGGCTTTTCGACGTTCTACCAATTGAGTTGGTGGTACGGAATGTAAAGCTCTTATCGTAGAAGTGGGCATTGCATTGTCGCAGAAAAGCAGCAACAGTATAAAGAACTAATTGAATCCCTTAGCCCAGAAGACGTATCGCTCTAGCAATTCGCAAAAAGACTCAGGAAACCTCAAATTAAACTCCCGCCTCTAATGGATGGCGCAAAAATCGCGTACTCAGACGAGGAAAAAGCCAAGGCGCTCGCAAGCCATTATGAAAAACAATTCCAACCAAACTACGATCTAATGTGTCAGGACATCCTAAGAATGGTTAGACAAACTTTAAATGACTTCAGGAATTCCCCGTTAACGGCTGAGATTAACCCAGTCACTCCGCAGGAGATAGTAGAAATTATCCAAAACCTCAAAAACCGTAAAAGCCCAGGGCACGACAAAATCAGAAATATTGCGGTAAAAAACCTACCCCTAAACGTAATATGTTACTTGACTATCTGAATAAATAAAATATTAAAACTAAACTATTTTCCATAAGAATGGAAGGAAGCGATAATCATAACAATCCCTAAGCCAGGTGAGGATGCTACAATTCCAGCCAACTACAGACCAATTAGCTTGCTACCGACACTTAGTAAAATTACTGAGAAAATAATTCTTAAGAGACTGAATACGCACCTTAGCGACAATGACATTATCATTCCGGAGCAGTTTGGATTTCGGCCAAGGCACTCCACCACTCATCAATTGCTGAGAGTGGTAGAGTACATATCTTCTGGTCTCAATAACAAGACACCCACAGCTGCGATTTTTCTGGACATACAAAAAACCTTTGATAAAGTGTGGCATTGTGGATTAGCGTACAAATTGTTCACCTTAAAAGTCCCTGACGCTCTTGTCAAACTTTTAATCTCATACTTAAATAACAGACACTTTCAAGTCAGAGTAGGAGGTAACTTATCTACACCCAAACTCATTAAAAGTAGTGTACCACAAGGTTCTATCCTGGGCCCGACACTCTTTAACATATACCTGAACGACATCCCCAGGACTCCAAACACTGAGCTGGCACTCTATGCAGACGACAGTGCGATACTTGCAAAACACCCCTATGTTTCAGTAATGCACAGACAGTTACAACAACACTTAGACATACTCCAAACATGGCTGGAAAAATGGCGAATAAAATTAAACCCCAATAAATGTCATTGGATTTACTTCTCGAGGAAAAACAAACCGCCGCCGCCACTGTATATAAACAATCATGCCTTACGCGCGAAAAAATCTACTAAATACCTAGGTGTAACGATAGATTCCCACCTAACCTGGAAACAGCACGTAACGAACTTAATCAAAAAAGCGTATATAACTACAGGAGCCTTATACCCAATGATAGGAAACGGAAATATCAGTCATCAAAACAAACTGCTAATTTATAAATCGGTCATCCGCCCGGGAATGCTGTATGCAGCACCCGTATGGGGGATATGCCTGTAAAACTACAATAGACCCCCTAGAGACAAAACAAAACAAAATCCTACGGATTATCTGGAAGGCTCCCAGGTACTTAAGAAACTCGGTAATTAGGAATGACTTCAAAATAAAAACTGTTAGAGCCCAAATCAAAAAGCTAGCGCTTAAATTTTACAAAAATTTGCCATCCGTTCCAAATGAACTTCAATCTGCATGACTATGATCATCGAAAGACCAAATCGCGTAAGAGACCCCGCGCTGTTCTAAACATCGATAATCGGAATTAAATATCCAACCTCAAACATCTGATATCAAATAAAACTCGCGACTAATGTTCAAAACTCTAAGCTGCCAAAATGCTAGATAACCGTCAGATCTGCATCAACCCCCCAAACTGCTTAAACTCTAAATGTGCAACAAACTGCCACACTAGGAGCTAGGACAAATAATAAAAATTAGTAGATAAAAACCTCGAACCTCCAATTAGAGTCACTGAATTAATGTCACAGTTTGACGATAAGAACCACATATGGAAACTGGAGATTAAAGGCGCTGCGTCTGGTGCTCTGTTCTGTACGACACTCGACTTTCATTTCCTTTCGCGTAAATTCCTCTTTTGGATTTCGTGTTTGTTGATTCTCTTGCACTGATAAAGGGGAACAAGCGTATGCAATTTGTGCTTATTTGTATGTAATTTGTGCTTATTTACATTGCTCTAGTTTTTCGTAGAAGCTTGATTTTTCGTAACATATTATAGGTAACTCCTGTCCTTAGGTTTTAAGATGCTTTCTCTGGCTTGTGATTCGAATTCAACACAATAGTATTTCTCCACCAAAAATATAAGACAAAAATAAAAGAACAACTAATATCAAGAAATATCAATCATGGAAAAAGAATTGATTATGAAACACTTTCTAACTGCAATGCAATTTTATTTAGACATTTATAAAATGCGATACATTCCTCGGTAATATTTTTAAAATTATCACAATACTACATTTAATTATTATATTTGAAAACTTCATCGAAAACAAATGAACTTTATTCAAGTGACGTCATCGAAATATAAATCACCTGACTCTCTCTATAAAAGCAGCATTTCATTCATTAATTTTTAACACTTTACAACAAAGTTGAAAAGTGTTTATGACTTTGTTCATTCTGTCTGTCTGTCTGTCTGTCTGTCTGTCTGTCCGTTAGCACGATAACTGCCGTAAAAATGACTTAATCAAAATGAAATTTTAGTATGCTGTTCAGACGGTCTGTAGGACCTATGGGAATATAAATGAATAATATCATCCAATTAGTTTTGGATTGAACCCGGGTTAAAAAAATGAAATACATTGAGCCCTACGGGACCTAATTTTTCAAACATTTTTTAAGCGGATTTAAATTTCACAAATTGCTTCGATAATTTTAGGTAATAGTCAAATTGTTCCATGAAATATATAAAAAAAAATTCAGCGAAATATATTCAGTAGTTTTTTAAATAAAAATTAAATTAATAATTACACATCTTATATGAAACGATCACGTGACCATGATATGAAACGATCACATGACCCACTTCAAAATGATATATGGCATCCATCTTGTTTCAAAATCGTGATTATTTAAAGTTCTTTTTAATTCATATTGAGTGTTGTATCCGTCCTAATACTACTTAATTTTTGCTTAAATTCTGTGCATCTACATACTAAAACAACACAATGACAATATATTTGAGTTTAAATTCTCATTCAAATTTGATTATTTCTACAACTAAGCCTATTTTTCACCTATATAAAATGTAAACAGCAAAATATGTAGAATGAATTGTATTAGAATTACTGTATTTCTTTAACACAAAATAATTCAGTCCATGGAGTCTGCATGGTTGATATGAATGAAATATTAATTGATTTTATAAACAGAAGGACGATTTTTTTCGATGAAGTTTTAAGCATAAAGTTTATGAATTGTAGCTCCATGGTCTTAATTTTTTAATAAAATAAATTATTATAGTATTGTGATGAATGAAATGGAGAAAGTTATGAATGAAATCCTGCTTTTATAGAGAGATCCAGGCGTGTTATTTTTTCTATGACGTCATTTGAATTTATTTCAGTTGTTTTCGGTGAAGGTTTCAAATATAATAAATTATCGTAGTATTATGATAGTTTTAAAAATATTACCGTGGAATGTATTGCATTTTAGAGATATTTAAACCAGGCAATTTATATTTCAATGCCGTCATTTGAATGAAGTTCATTTTTTTCAATGAAGGTTTAAGTTTTCAAATATAATAAATCAATGTAGTATTGTGATAAGTTTTAAAATATTACCGAGGAATGTATTGCATTTTCGACTTTTTTAAATAAAATTGCATTGAAGTTGGAAAGTGTTTCATAATCAATGCTTTAAGCATGATTGATCTTTCTTGTTTTCCATTTCTTTCATTCACCACAATATTACAATAATTTATTTTATTTAAAAACTTAAAACCATGGAGGTACAAGTAATTTAACTCTATGCTTGAAACGTCATCGAAAAAATCGTGTGCTTCTCTATGCAGAATCAATGAATGTTTCATTCATATAAGCTATATTGCAGACTCTAGAGCTAAATAATTTTGCATTAAAGAAATGCAGCAATTCTTATACAACTCATCCTACATCTTTCAGTGTTTACTTTCTCCATAAGTGAAAATTAGGCTTCGTTGTAGAAATAATCAAAGTTTGATGATCAACTCAAATATATTGTAATTGCGTTGTTATAGAATGTAGATCCACAGAATTTAAGCAAAAGTAAAGCGGTTTTAGGACGGATACAGCACTAAATATAAATTAACAAGAAAGATCAATCATGCTTAAAGCATTGATTATGAAACACTTTCCAACTTCAATGCAATTTTATTTTAAAAAGTCGAAAATGCAATACATTCCTCGGTAATATTTTAAAACTTATCACAATACTACATTAATTTATTATAATTGAAAACTTAAACCTTCATTGAAAAAAATGAACTTCATTCAAATGACGGCATTGAAATATAAATTGCCTGGTTTAAATATCTCTAAAATGCAATACATTCCACGGTAATATTTTTAAAACTATCATAATACTACGATAATTTATTATATTTGAAACCTTCACCGAAAACAACTGAAATAAATTCAAATGACGTCATAGAAAAAATAACACGCCTGGATCTCTCTATAAAAGCAGGATTTCATTCATAACTTTCTCCATTTCATTCATCACAATACTATAATAATTTATTTTATTTAAAAATTAAGACCATGGATCTACAATTCATAAACTTTATGCTTAAAACTTCATCGAAAAAAATCGTCCTTCTGTTTATAAAATCAATTAATATTTCATTCATATCAGCCATGCAGACTCCATGGACTGAATTATTTTGTGTTAAAGAAATACAGTAATTCTAATACAACTCATTCTACATATTTTGCTGTTTACATTTTACATAGGTGAAAAATAGGCTTAGTTGTAGAAATAATCAAATTTGAATGAGAATTTAAACTCAAATATATTGTCATTGTGTTGTTTTCGTATGTAGATGCACAGAATTTAAGCAAAAATAAAGTAGTTTTAGGACGGATACAACACTCAATATGAATTAAAAAGAACTTTAAAAAATCACGATTTTGAAACTAGATGGATGCCGTATATCATTTTGAAGTGGGTCATGTGATCGCTTCATATCATGGTCACGTGATCGTTTCATATAAGATGTGTAATTAATATTTTAATTTTTATTTAAAAAACTACTGAATATATTTCGCTGAATTTTTTTTATATATTTTATGGAACAATTTGACTACTACCTAAAATTTTCGAAGCAATTTGTGAATTTTAAATCCGCTTAAAAAATGTTTGAATAATTAGGATCCATAGGGCTCAATGTATTTCATTTTTTCAACCCGGGTTCAATCCAAAACTAATTGGGTGATGTTATTCATTTATATTCCCATAGGTCCTACAGACTGTCTGAACAACAAACTAAAATTTCATTTTGATTAAGTCATTTTTACGGCAGTTATCGTGTTAACGGACAGACAGACAGACAGACAGGCAGATAGACAGACAGAATGAAAAAATCATAAACACTTTTCAACTTTGTTGTAAAGTGTTAAAAATGATTTTAAAAATCACGATTTTGACACAAGATGGATGACATATATTATTTTGAAGTGGGCCACGTGATTTCTTCATATAATGGTCACGTGATCTCTTCATATAATGGGTGTAATTATTATTTTAATTTTTATTTAAAAAACTACTGAATATATTTTTCTAAAAATTTTTTCATATATTGTATTGGATAATTTGAATATTTCCTAACACTTTCAAAGCAATGTGTGAATTTTAAATTTGTTTAAAAAATGTTTGAAAAATTAGATCCCATAGGGTTTAATGTATTTCATTTTTTCAACCTGGATTCAAACCAAAACTATTTGGATGATATTATTCATTTATATTCCCATAGGGCCTACCAACCGTCTGAACAACATACTAAAATTTCATTTTTATAAAGTCATTTTTACTGCAGTTATCGTGCTAACGGACAGACAGACAGAATGACCAAAGTCATAAACACTTTTCAACTATGTTGTAAAGTGTTAAAAAAGGGGTGTCTTGTGAAAATTTCGAGCTTCTCCCAAACGTTTGAGGAAAATTATTGTTTAGGTTGTTTGTCCGACTGTTTGCTTCCGCTAATAATTAAAGTCAAAAATTTAAGTTTGACTATAAACCAATGGCCGTCAGACCTGTGGGCTTTTTTGCCGTATGTTGGTGCTAAGTACGAGGATTTGCATCCTTTCCCGCTGGGTGGGGTTGTTGTCGCAGACTTCTGATTACCAGTTAAAATTCTGAGGAGGCTTTGCATGGCTTTGGGTAAGTACCGGTTATACGATTTCTTATTAACACTTTACAACACAGTTGAAAAGTGTTTATGACTTTGTTCATTCTGTCTGTCAGTCTGTCAGCCTGTTAGCACGATAACTGCCGTGAAAATGATTTTATCAAAATCAAATTTTAGTATGTTTTTTAGACGGTCTATGGAACTTATGGGAATATAAATAAATAATATCACCCAATTAGTTTTTTATTGAACCCTGGTTGAAAAACTGAAATACATTGAACCCTATGGGACCTAATTTTTCAAACATTTTTTAAGCAAATTTAAAATTCACAAATTGCCTCAAAATTTTTAGGAAATATTCATATTATCCCATAAAATATATATAAAAAATTTCAGTGAAATATGTCAAGTAGTTTTTTAATTAAAAATTATTTAATATAGGGAAAAAAAAACAAATTCAATTAAATTATGACTTTTGGGATATCCTCCAGAAAGAAAACAAGAAAGATCAATCATGCTTAAAGCATTGATTATGAAACACTTTCCAACTTCAATGCAATTTTATTTAAAAAAGTCGAAAATGCAATACATTCCTCGGTAATATTTTAAAACTTATCACAATACTACATTAATTTATTATAATTGAAAACTTAAACCTCCATTGAAAAAAATGAACTTCATTCAAATGACGGCATTGAAATATAAATTGCCTGGTTTAAATATTTCTAAAATGCGATACATTCCACGGTAATATTTTTAAAACTATCATAATACTACGATAATTTATTATATTTGAAAACTTCATCGAAAACAACTGAAATTAATTCAAATGACGTCGTAGAAAAAATAACACGCCTGGATCTCTCTATAAAAACAGAATTTCATTCATGACTTTCTCCCATTCATTTCATTTATCACAATACTATAATAATTTATTTTATTTCAAAATTAAGACCATGGAGCCACAAGTAATTAAACTCTATGCTTAAAACTTCATCGAAAAAAATCATCCTTCTTTTTATAAAATCAATTAATATTTCATTCATATCAGCCATGCAGACTCCATGGACAAAATGATTTTGTGTTAAAAAAATACAGCAACTCTAATACAACTCATTCTATATGTTTTGCTGTTTACATTTTACATAAGTGAAAAATAGGCTTAGTTGTAGAAATAATCAAATTTGGATAATCATTTAAACTGAAATATATTGTATTTGCGTTGTTTCGGTATGTAGATGCACAGAATTTAAGCGAAAATAAAGTAGTATTAGGACGGATACAACACTCAATATGAATTAAAAAGAACTTAAAAAATCACGATTTTGAAACAAGATGGATGTCATATATCATTTTGAAGTGGGTCATGTGATCGTTTCATATCATGGTCACGTGATCGTTTCATATAAGAGGTGTAATTATTATTTTAATTTTTGTTTAAAGAACTACTGAATATATATCGCTGAATTTTTTTATTTATTTCGTGGAACAATTTGAATATTACCTAAAATTTTCGAAACAATTTGTGAATTTTAAATCCGCTTAAAAAATGTTTGAAAAATTAGGTCCCATAGGGCTCAATGTATTTCATTTTTTCATCCCGGGTTCAATCCAAAACTAATTGGGTGATATTATTCATTTATATTCCCATAGGTCCTACAGACCGTCTGAACAACATACTAAAATTTCATTTTGATTAAGTCATTTTTACGGCAGTTATCGTGCTAACGGACAGACAGACAGACAGAATGAACAAAGTCATAAACACTTTTCAACTTTGTTGTAAAGTGTTAAAAAGAGATATATTATATAATAAATATCTTTCCAAGAGTTCAATTATTTTGTATATGAGAGAGGCTTCACATTTTAAAATAAATTTAGTAGTTTTTTCAAATTTTTTGTTAATTTTATATAACTCTTCATGATATACTTATTTGATCAATTAATTGAGAAATGTCATTTTTTTCGTTTTATCACATGTAAGCTTAGGAAGAAGCACTCCAAATTAGCTCAGAGTTCAAATTGCAGTTATTATCAAAGTAGCAGGTGTTCGTATGCACCTGCTAAGTAGCAGGTGTTCAAATTCCTTCGCCAGGTGGCAGGTGTTCCGCAGTGGTAGTTTCTCAGTTGTTGCGGGGCTCATTAGCGTCATGGATATCAGCGCGGAAACACGTGCTAAAGTGATTGCGCTTAGAGAACACACTTCTACGACGTTCGAGGAAATAGGTAAAATATGTGAAGTGAGTACAGAAAGTGTCGGGAGGATCTGGAAGCGGTTTCAGGAAACAGGAAATGCTGGAACCAACCGCTCTGGAAGATGCGGCCGAAAAGGATCAATTTCAACTCGTGACGACAAAACTTTACATCGAATGAGTGTTAAAAATCCTCGATTAACCAGTTTTGACCTGTCTAAGTCCATGGTGGCAGCTGGTGTTGATACAGCACCTTCAACAGTGCGATACAGGCTGTTAGAACGCGGACGGAGAGCACGTCGACCGTACAAGAAGCAGCTTCTGACGCTTCGCATGAAGAAAAAAAGGTTGGAATGGGCACGGAAATACAAAACATGGACTGAGAAGGACTGGGAGAAAGTTCTCTTTTCTGACGAAACAAATTTTGTGGTTCAGGGATTTAGATCTATGTTCGTGAGAAGGAGCCAAGGAGAACCTCTCAATCAGCACCACATCAATCAAGAATCCGCTCGAAAAGATGTTTTGGGGTTGTTTCAGCGTTTTGGGGACATAATCTCTTGTTCCCGTAGAGGGAATGATGAACAGTGCCAGTTACGAAGTCATATTGACCCGAAAAGTGCTTCCAACCATGGCTAAACTGTGGCTGAACGGAAATTGCGTTTTCCAACAGGACAGCGCGCCATGTCACACTTCAAAGCGAATCAAAAAATTCTGCTCAAAAAAAAATATTGCCGTACTGGATTGGCCCGGGAATTCACCAGACTTGAATCCCATAGAAAATTTGTGGGCTATTGTCAAAAAACGGCTTCACAAATTTGACTGTACGACGATGGACAAGCTAATTTCGGCCGTTATTGACAAATGGTTCAGAGACGTTGAAATTAAAACTACATGTGCTAGTCTAGTACATTCCATGCCGAAACGTGTCTGTGATGTTATAAAGTCTCGGGGAGGTCATATCACTTATTAATTTTAAATGTATCCATAGAAAACATGAATAAAACTGAATTTTATAAAAAAAAATGCATTTCTCAATTAATTGCCACAATACTGTAAATATCTTTCCAAGAGTTCAATTATTTTGTATATGAGAGAGGCTTCACATTTTTAAATAAATTTAGTAGTTTTTTCAATTTTTCAAATTTTTTGTTAATTTTATATAACTCTTCATGATATACTTATTTGATGGCATTTTTAATGCATCAAATCCTATAGAGCTACGTCCTATAGGGTTAAAATCTTAAACACAGGTTAAATTTGTTGAACATTTTATTCTACAAAAAATTGGTGGATCTTTAAATATAGATCATACATTTTTTTCGAAATGGCCAGCAAATAATCCCCGTTGACTTCTTTAAATCATTGTTGTAATATTGTTAAAAATTCTGATGTGGACAGCACATGTCTTTCCCTGCAGACTCATATTCTCGTTCTCTTTATTTCTTCAATAATAATTTGAGTTTATCTGCACAAAATGACAGCCATAAGTATTTTAAATGGCATTGAATTTGCACGTTAAAATTTCGTTCTCATTTGATAGCTGGACTTATTGTCAAAGGTGGCGTAGCGAAAACGCGAAAAAACTAGAATATCTCAAGAACGGCTAGTCTTAGAGTAATGGGGTTAGTCTTATTCTTTTTATTTGTCAAAAATCACGTATAAAATAGGAATTTAATTGATATAATTGAGCACACGTAGTTCTTTATTTTTATGTTTAACGATTTTTGCTGGCCATTTCGCAAAACTAGCCCGTTTTATTACCCGAATCGCACTAGAATGACCTACAAATGATTCATGTACCAAATTTTGTTAAATTTGGTATATAAATCACTTGTAGGTCATTGAAATATTATACACCAAATTTTGTTAAATTTGTTTCATTAGTTTTTAGCTAGAGTGGATAAAGGCAATTTCTGCCGGCCATTTCGCAAAGAAGGCAGATCCTTTTATTACGAATCGTACTATAATCTAATGAACATCAGGATTTCCCTCAAAAAACATACCTACCAAATTTTATGAAATTCGGTCCATTAGTTTTTCAATTAGAGTGGATGTAATATCCTCAAAGACACACAGAAACATACATAGATACACTCTTACACACAGACGTCTTCCTAAAAATAGTTTTTCGTGTTCTAGAAGTCCTAAAACGTCTAGATCCTTCGAAAATTCGAGTTCCAATATTCGGCACGATTCCAAGACTTTGAGTACATACACACACATACATATATATTATCTGCGTATCTGTGTATCTAAATTCCGTGCCTATGCAATTACAATAGTTGTGATTTTAAATGATCCCTAAACTTTTATTATTTCTTCAACGAAGACTAATTTTAACTTATGCAGAATGCAAATATCTGAAGCGATTGTAAGGTGAGTTACATAAGAATTGCTGAATTTTTTTCACACAAAATTATTTAGTTCTGGATCTGGAATACAAGTTATATGAATGAAATATTCATTGATTTTGAATACAGAATCAGATGATTTATATTTTGATACAGTTTTAAATATTTAAGTATAATAAATTACAGTAGTACTGTGATAATGTAAAAGATATCACCACTGAATGTATCGCATTTTAAAATTTTTTAAATGAAATTGCATTCCAGTTGGAAAGTGTTTCATAATCAATGCTTATGCATGATTGATCTTTCTTGTATTCCAATTGTACAGCTACCAAGCGGCGAAAAAGAGAAATAAAAATAGATAAATCAGAGAATTGGAGCAATTGAAAACAATCTGATGTGGGCAGCACATGACCTTCCTATATAACATAATTAATTTACTTCTTTCACGGTGAACAAATGATGTATAATATCCACGGTAAAATGCTTTTAGCATTAAATTGTACATTTAGCGCTTTTTCAAATGATAGCATTTAATAATCGCCTGCATAATTCTATTTTTGTGGAAGGTTTAATTTTGCGTTTTTGATTAATATCATTTCGACAACTCTTGGTCCTAGAAACTCGAAACATGAACGGGGTTAACCATGATGCAGTAGAGAAATACCATATCAACTTTTAAAAAAATGCACCAAAAGCTGTAAATTTTAAACGGAACAGACAGACAAACAGAATTTCTATTTTTATATAAATAGAATCCTCTGTTGCATTTTCTATCGTTTACAAATTGTTACCAAGTTACAATACATTTCCAAAAAATAATCGGCAACTTCATAGCTAAGCTTACATTTATGCACAGCTTTATAAGCAGAATACTTGCTTGAAATTTATTTCACGGTGAGGAAGATAAATTGAAACCAACTAGTGAATAAACATAAAGTATTATAATTAATTAAATAGTTAAGGAATTCTAAAGATTATATTTCTTCAAAGTCGTTTCTTTAAATGGAAAAATAATAATAAATAAATGAATTTCGAATAGCATTAAAAAAGAGGAAATGTGTGTTTTAATGCTTGACATAAGTTAATGGCGATAAAGACATATTTTTGTCCTTCATAACGATTCCAAATATTTTTAAACAGTATTAAAGATGTTGAAAATCATTTGAGAATGAAATATGTATTTCCAAGAACATAAAACTTCATTATCTGTGTTTTTCAGGCATTATTTTCACTTTAAAGGAAACATTATTTAAAATCTCCGCTTCGGGTTATGTTCTGATTATTTTGAACCGATCGGTTTTTTAATGGAGATGTTTTTGTAAGTTAAATGTATTGTTATATATCAACATTCTTAGAATATTAAATTTATGAATATTAGCATTATGAGCATATTTATTTAACTGAGAAAAATATTGTTTTTTTCATACGAATAGTCCCAAAATAATGATAAATGCAATCATCATCATCTGTGCTTGGAGACATGTTGTTATATTTTGACAAGCTTCTTTGAAAATTTTAGAATGCAATATACTAGTTATTACTTTCCCTACATACGTAGAATAATGTACAGGGGAAGTATTGTGAAGGAGTCGAAAATTCAAATTCAAGGTTTTGACTAAACATTACTTTTTAAGCATCCTTAAATACTAATGCAACATTTGGAGGTCATGTTAGTGAGTTTGTATGTATATAAGTGTGTATGTGTGTATGTTAGCGTGTTCACGTTGGTGTGTGTACGTTATGTATGCTAGTGTGTATGCTAGTGTGTATATTAGTGTATGTATGTTAGTGTATGTGTGTGTATGTTAGTGTGTGTTTGTATGTTGGTGTGTGTATGTTAGTGTGTGTGTGTATGCTAGTGTGTGTATGTTAGTGTATGTTAGTGTGTGTCTGTATATTGGTGTATGTAAGTTAGTGTGTGTGTATATGTTAGTGTGCGTGTATATGTTAGTGTATGTATGCTAGTGTATGTATGTGTGTTGGTGTGTGTATGTTAGTGTGTGTGGAAGACCCAGACCACACGACTGACCCTAAGGCTTACAATAGCTTTTTGTGTGGCCGGAGGTTAATGTGTGTGTATATGTTAGTGCATGTATGTTAGTGTGTGTATATGTCAGTGTATGTCTGTTAGTGTGTGTATGTATGTTGGTGTGTGTATGTTAGTGTGTGTGTATATGTTAGTTTATGTATGTTAGTGTGTGTGCCCGTGAGTCTATGGATTCGATATTTCACTAACGAATAAACTGTTTCAAAAATAGTTTGTTTCGATTATTACAATCAGTAAATATATACTGGAACCCTATTGATTTTAAACAGAATTGAGTGTTTGTAAAACCCCGAATTTTCGAATAATTTTTTTAAAAATCTTTAAAATCCAGGACTTTAAATAAAAATAAATTAATAGACATCTTAGATGTAACGTGTCATTAGAAAACGAACGATATAAACTTTAAAACTCAGCATAAACCGTTAAGTTACTACACGATTTGCGAAGAATTAAAAAAATAATCATTAGGAATAATTGTTTTCACGAAAATTTTCTATTTCGAGATTTTGTTGCCAATATATGTTTTAAGATTCCTTGGAACACGTTTCTACTATTTTTGGAGTGATATCCGTCTGTCTATCTGATGTCTGTGGTCGATTTCTTGTGCACACTATAGCAGCCACTTATATTAATTGATTTTTATGAAGCTTTATATCCGGCTTTGTTATAAAAAAATCTAGAAGTAGATAGAGTTTTTTTAATTCAAATAAAAACTTCTAAATTTATTCGATATATTATAGTTTTTTAACATGGCAGCGAGGATAAAATTTCAGACAATCATGCATAAAAGAGTTTGTTTATGGCTCAATGATGCAAAGAATAAACAAAATGTTTATGACTTTGTTCATTCTGTCTGTCTATCCGTTCGCACGATAACTGCCGTAAAAATGATTATATCAAAATTAAATTTTAGTATGTTGTTGAGACGGTCTGTGGGACATAAGGCAATGTAATTGAATAATATCATCCATTAATTTTTGGATTGAACCCGGGTTGCAAAAGTGAAATACATTAAGTCCTATGGACCTAATTTTTCAAACATTTTTTAAGCAAAGTTAAAATTCACAAATTGCTTCGAAAATTTTAGGAAATATTCAAATTATCCCATAAAATATATAAAAAAAATTCAACAAAATACGGTTGGTTATCTTTTAAATAAAAATTAAAATAATAATAAGACTCATATTATATAAAAAGATCACGGGAACCACTTCAAAATGAAATATGGCATCCACCTTTTTCACAGAGTAAAAATCGTGATTTTTAAAGTTCTTTTACATTTATATTTAGAGCTGCATCCGTCGTAAAAACGCTTTATTTTTGCGTATTTTCTGTGCATCTATATTCTGGGCCAACGCAATTACAATATTTTTGAGTTTAAATGATCATCAAACTTTGATTATTTCTACAACGAAGTCTAATTTTAATGGATGTAGAATATAAACGAGAAAGATCAATCATGCATAAAGCATAGATTATGAAACACTTTCCAACATCAATGCAATTTCATTTAAACATCTCTAAAATGCGATTCATTCCTCGGTAATATTTTAAAAATTATCACAATACTATATTAATTTATTATATTTGAAAACATAAAAGTTCATCGAAAAAAAATTAACTTTCGTTCAAATGACGTCAATTAAATATAAAGCGCCTGGTCGTCGGTAATGTTTTTAACATTATCCTAATTCTACCTTAATTTATTATATTTGAAAACTTCATCAAAAACAACTGAAATGTATTCAAATGACGCCATCGAAATATAAAACGCCTGGCTCTCTCTATAAAAGTAGCATTTCATTCGTAAATATTTTCAAATTCATTTCATTCATCACAATACTATAATAATGTATTTTATTTAAAAACTGTAATTTATTTAAAAGACCATGGAGGTACAAATAATTAAACACTATGCTTAAAACTTCATCGAAAAAATCGTCCTTCTCTCCGTAAAATCAATGAATATTTCATTCATATCAGCTATGCAGACTCCATGAGCTAAATAATTTTGCGTTACAGAAATGCAACAATTGTTATACAACTCATCCTACATATTTTGCTATTTACATTTTACATAAGTGAAAAACAGGCTTCGTTGCAGAATTAATCAGATTTGGATGATCATTTAAATGCAAATATATTGTAATTGCGTTGTTTCAGTATGTAGATGCACAGAATTTAAGCAAAAATAAAGCGGGTTCGAAAGTGGAACGGATCGAAATATATTAAAAGCACGATTCTATCAAAGTTGACGTGATCTATAATTAACGAGTTTTGAGTTTTTTAACACTTTACAACAAAGTTGAAAAGTGTTTATGAGTTTGTTCATTCATTCTGTCTGTCTGTCTGTCTGTCCGTTAGCACGATAACTGCCGTAAAAATGTTATTGAAATGAAATTTTAGTATGTTGTTCAGATGGTCTGCGGGACCTATGGGAATATAAATGAATAATATCACTTAATTAGTTTTGAATTGAATCCAGGTTGAAGAAATGAAATACATTGAACCCTATGGGACCTACTTTTTCAAACATTTTTTAAGCGGATTTAAAATTCACAAATTGCTTCCAAAATTATTGAAAACATTCAAATTATCCCATAAAATATATAAAAAAAAATTTAGCAAAATATATTCAGTAGTTTTTTAAATAAAAATTAAAATATTAATTACACCTTTTATATGAAGCGATCACGTAACCATTATATGAAGAGATCACGTGACCCCCTTCAAAATAAAATATGGTATCCATCTTGAGTCAAAATTGTGATTTGTAAAGTTCTTTTTAATTCATATTTAGTGTTGTATCAGTCCTAAAACCGCTTTATTTTTGCTTAAATTCTGAGCATCTACTTAAATTCTGTGCATCTACTGAAACAACGCAATTATAATATATTTGAGTTTAAATGATCATCCCACTTTGATTATTTCTACAACGAAGCCTAATTTTCACTTATGGAAAATGTAAACAGCAAAATATGTAGAATGAGTTGTATAAGAATTGCTGCATTTCTTTCACGCAAAATTGCTTTGCTCATGGAGTCTGCAATATAGCTGATATGAATGAAATATTCATTGATTTTACAGAGAGAAGGACGATATTTTCGATGAAGTTTTAAGCATAGAGTTTAATTACTTGTACCTCCATGGTCTTAAGTTTTTAAATAAAATAAATTATTATAGCATTGTGATTAATGAAATGAATGGAAAAATGTTTTGAATGAAATGCTGTTTTTATAGAGAGTTATAATTTGGCGTGTTATAATTTGATGACGTCATTTGAATAAATTTCATTTGTTTTCGATGAAGTTTACAAATATAATAAATTATTGTAGTATTATGATAATTTTAAAAATATTACCGAGGAATGTATGGCATTTTAGAGATGTTTAATCCAAGCAATTTTTATTTCAATGCCGTCATTTGAATGAAGTTCATTTTTTTGATGATGTTTTAAGTTTTCAAATATAATAAATTAATGTAGTATTGTGATAAGTTTTGAAATATTACCGAGAAATGTATCGCATTTTAGAGACGTTTAAATATAATAGCATTGAAGTTGGAAAGTGTTTCATAAAAAATGCTTTATGCATGGTTGATCTTTCTTGTTTGATAATTGTAGCTGTAGGGGGATTGGGGTACAATGGAACACCAGCTACAAATAGCTGATTTTCTGTATGTAACAGGCTGGAAGTTGATGTCTACTTTTGACTTCAGTATATGGCTCTACGATGCAGACATCTTCCACTAAGTTTCCAAGATAGTTGGTAGACTATCTATTGGTACTATTCGGAAAGAAAGAATATGCTTTTTGGCGAAATGGCGAAATGGAATTGTCCCTCTAGCCAAAAATCTAATTGACCAAATTTCACGACATCTGGTAGGTAAGTCACTTGTGGGTTTCCTTTGCACTGATTAGATTTTGGTATGATTCGGTCAGCAAAAATTATTGAAAACTAAATTAAAAGACTGTGTATGTCATGTGATCTCTTCATATAATATGTGTGGAAAACCCAGACCACACGACCAACCCGTAGGCTTATGGTAGCAATTTGTGTGGCCGGTTATATAATATGTGTGTAATTATTATTTTAATTTTTATTTTAAAAATTACCGAACATATTTTGCTGAATTTTTTTGTGTGTTTTATGGGGTATTTTGAATAGTTTCTAAAATTTTCGAAGCAATTTATGAATTTTAATTTAGCTTAAATGTTTGAAAAATTAGGTCTCATAAGGTTCAATGTATTTCATTATTTCAATGAGGCTTCAATCCGAAACTTATTGGGTGATAATATTCGTTTACTTTCCCATATGTCCCACAGACAGTCTTAACAGGATACTAAAATTTCATTTTGATGAAGTAATTTTTACGGCAGTTATCGTGCTAACAGACAGACAGAATGAACAAAGTCATAATAAACACTTTTCAACTATGTTGGAAAGTATTAAAAACCTTCCTAAAGTGAAAAACCTTGACTTTTATTTTCTCTACATAGTGTGATGTATAGGGAAACTCTTGTGACGGGGTCAAAAATTCGTGTGTCTGTGAGCCTGTTTATGTGATATCTCATGAACGAAAAGACTGTTTCGACTGAAATTTGGTACAGATATTAAAATTGGTGAATACTGGAAATCTGTTGAATTCGAAATCAATCGAATGTTTAAAAGATTCCCAAATTTTGGAATGCAATTTTGAAAGTAACAATAAAAAACAGAACCTTTAATAATGCTACATAAATAGTCATTTCGTATGTAATATTTTATTTGAAAATGCATGACATAAACTTAAGAAAACTTGTATAAACCGTTTTTGAGATATTGCGCGTTTTTTAAATAAATTTATCAAAAAATTTCATAAAATTAAGAAAAATGTACTATTAACTGTTGCTAAATCTGTAATTATATGCGACAAATTTGTTATCATCATTCTCAATGTAATTATATGCACGGAAGACACCCTAAAATTTCGAATGAAATTTTGAAAAAATCGTTAAAATATTAGAACTTTTAATAATAACATAAATGATAATTTCTAGTTTAATGTGTCATTAGGAAACAAGTGACATATATTTTGGAACGCTAATTTTGAACGTTTTTCAAATAAATTTATCAAAAAATTACATAAAATCAAGAGAATATAAACTAATAAGAAATATGTTCACTTTTTACATGTAATATTATTCGACAAATTTGTTAACATCATTCTAGTGGATCTAGTTCTTTCTATCCACGAGGAAGTACCCTTTGGTAATAGCCTTGTACTTTGACAGCCAACAATTCTCCTATAGTCATGTATGTATTAGAAATGTTTTTTCCCGTCTGTCTGTAGCTCTTAAAACTAATAAAATTGGAGAACTTAGGGACTTATTTAGAGAAATATTACCCCGGATTGAATAAAATATCGTTAAAATTATAAAAATGATGCTAAATTAACGAAAATAACGCCTAACGGAAGAATTAATTCTTAAAATATATTAATATGTGGACTCGATTGGTTATTACGGATGTTATCAATATTGATAATTGCCAATTTGGAGTTTCACGATATATAATTTAATTCAGTAGTATGAAATAGTTTTACATGTTGTCATTCGATTAAATGCTGAATGTACAATTTAACGTTAAAAGCCATGGAGTTTCTACAGAATTTTGTCACTGCGAAAGAAGTAATTTCATTGCATTATATAGGGAAAGTAATACGATTTCTATTCGTCACAGCGTTTTTATTTACAAACAAGAAAGATCAATCATGCATAAGCATTGATTATGAAACACTTTCGAACTGAAATGCAATTTCATATAAAAATTTCTAAAAAGTGATATATTCAGTGGTGATATCTTTTACATTATCACCGTACTACAGTAATTTATTATACTTAAATATATAAAACTGTATCGAAATATAAATCATCTGATTCTCTATGCAAAATCAAAGAGTATTTCATTCATATAACTTGTATTCCAGACTCCAGAGCTAAACAATTTTGTGTGAAAAAAATTCAGCAATTCTTATGCAACTCACCTTACAATCGCTTAAGATATTTGCATTCTGCATAAGTTAAAATTAGGCTTCGTTGAAGAAATAATAAAAGTTTAGGGATCATTTAAAATCACAACTATTGTAATTGCATAGGCACGGAATTTAGATACACAGATAATACACAGATACGCAGATAATATATATATATATATATATATGTGTGTGTGTGTGTGTGTGTGTGTATGTATTCAAAGTATTGGAATCGTGCCGAAAATCGGAACTCGAATTTTTGAAAGATCTACACGCTTTGGGACTTCTAGAATACGAAAACACTATTTTTAGGAAGACGTCTGTGTGTGTAAGGGTGTATCTGTGTATGTTTCTGTGTGTCTGTGAGGATGTTACATCCACTCTAATTGAAAATCTAATGGACCGAATTTCATAAAATTTGGCAGGTATGTTTTTTGTGGAAACTCTGATGTTCATTAGATTTTAGTACGATTCGTAATAAAAGAATCTGCCTTCTTTGCGAAATGGCCGGCAGAAATTGCCTTTATCCACTCTAGCTAAAAACTAATGGAACAAATTTAACAAAATTTGCTGTATAATATTTCAATAACCTACAATTGATTTATATACCAAATTTAATAAAATTTGGTATATAAACCATTTGTAGGTTATTCTAGTACGATTCGGGAAAAAGGAACGGGCTATTTTTGCGAAATGGCCCGCAAAAATCGTTAAATATAAAAATAAAAGACTACGTGTGCACAATTATATCAAATTTTATACGTGATTTTTGACAACAAAAAGAAGACTAACCCCATTACTCTAGGACTAGCCGTTCTTGAGATATTCTAGTTTTTTCGCGTTTTCGCTATGCCACCTTTGACAATAAGTCCAGCTATCAAATGAGAACGAAATTTAAGTTTAACGTGCAAATTCAATGTCATTTAAAATACTTATGGCTGTTGTTTTGTGCAGATAAACTCAAATTATTATTGAAGAAATAAAGAGAACGTGAATATGAGTCTGCAAGGTAAGACAAGTGCTGCTCACATCAGAATTTTTAACAATATTACAACAATGATTTATAGAAGTGAACGGGGATTATTTGCAGGCCATTTCGAAAAAAAATGTATGATCTATATTTAAAGATCCAACAAATTTTTGTCGAATAAAATGTTCAAAAAATTTAAGCTTTGTACCAAATTTTAACTCTCTAGGACGTAGGAAAGTGCATTAAAAATGTCATCAAATAAGTATATCACGAAGAGTTATATAAATTTAAAAAAAAAATTTGAAAAATTGTTATCTGCCAAATTTGTTTCAAAATGTGAAGCCTCCCTCATATACAAAATGATTAAATTTTTAGAAAGATATTTATTATATAATATATCTCTTTTTTTTGTCTGGAGGATATCCCAAAAGTCAGAATTTAATTGAATTTTTTTTTTCCTATATTAAATAATTTTTAATTAAAAAACTACTCAATATATTTTACTGAAATTTTTTTTATATATTTTATGAGATAATGTGAATATTTCCTAAAAATTTCGAAGCAATTTGTGAATTTTAAATTTGCTTACAAGATGTTTGAAAAATTGGGTCCCATAGGGTTAAATGTATTTCATGTTTTCAACCCGTGTTCAATAAAAAACTAATTGGGTGATATTATTTATTTATATTCCCGTAGGTCCCTCAGCCCGTCTGAAAAACATACTAAACTTTCATTTTGATAAAGTCATTTTTACGGCATTTATCGTGCTAACGGGCAGACAGACAGACAGACAGACAGACAGAAGTCATAAATACTTTTCAATTATGTTGTACAGTGTTAAAAAAGAATATTTCTCTTTGCAAAAGAGCAAAAGCGTAGATTTTCTGTCTGTCCGTTAGCACGATAACTGCCGTAAAAATGACTTAATTAAAATGAAATTTTAGTATGTTGTTTAGACGGTCTGTAGGACCTATGGGAATATAAATGAATAATATCACCCAATTAGTTTTGGATTGAACCCGGGTTGAAAAAATGAAATACATTGAGCCCTATGGGACGTAATTTTTCAAACATTTTTTAAGCGAATTTAAAATTTACAAATTGCTTCGAAATTTTCTGGTAATATTTAAATTGTTCCATGAAATATATACACAAAAATTCAGCGAAATATATTCAGTAGTTTCTTAAATAAAAATTAAAATATTAATAACACCTCTTATATGAAACGATCACGTGACCATGATATGAAAGTATCACGTGATCCACTTCAAAATGATATATGGCATCCATCTTGTCTCAAAATCGTGATTTTTAATGATCTTTTTATTTCATATTGAGTGTTGTATCCGTCCTAAAACCACTTTATTTTGGTTTAAATTCTATGCATCTACATACTAAATCAACGCAATTACAATATATATGAGTTTAAATGCTCATCCAAATTTGATTATTTCTACAACGAAGCCTATTTTTCACTTATGCAAAATGTAAACAGCAAAATATGTAGGATGAGTTTTATAGAAATTGCTGTATTTTTTTAACGCAAAAGAATTTAGCTCATGGAGTGTGCATAGCTGATATGAAAGAAATATTCATTGACTTTACCGAGAGAAGGACGATTTTTTGTGATGAAGTTTTAAGTATAGAGTTAAATTACTTGTAGCTCCATGGTCTTAATTTTTAAATAAAATAACTTTTTATTGTATTGTGATGAATGACATGAATGGGAAATTATTTATGAATGAAATGCTGCTTTTTTAGAGAGAGCCAACCGTGTTATTTTTTCTATGACGTCATTTGAATGAATTTCGAATGTTTTCGATGAAGTTTTTAAATATTATAAATTATCGTGGTATTATGATAATTCTAAAATTATTATCGAGTAATATATCACATTTTAGAGATGTTTAAACTAGGCAATTTATATTTCAATGCCGTCATTTGAATAAAGTTCATTTTTTTCGATGAAGGTTTAAGTTTTCAAATATAATAAATCAATGTAGTATTGTGAGAAGTTTTAAAATATTACCGAGGAATGTATTGCATTTTAGACATGTTTAAATAAAATTTCATTGCTGTTGGAAAGTGTTTCATAATCAATGTTTTAAGCATGATTGATCTTTCTTGTTTAAAATAAACAAAATTTGACTACAACAGACGATAATTTAGTTTTCATAATATGAGCTGTTGCCAAAAATGTGTTTTTAATTTTTTTTATTTTTTGTAGCAAAATCATTTTAAAAATGAATAATCGCAGCCTCTGTATATTTATGCAACTTGTTAGCCTATGTCAAACAGGGGGCTTTTAGAGGATTTTTCGCCCTGTAAGAAGTATCGAAAATTCATCTCTGTCAAAAAAATAAAGTTTAAATTTTCTTTTTATTATATTTAATACTATATGGTACTTAGTATTGAAAATAGTTGTTTCAATTGAAAATTGACCCAGTTAGATTTGGATCCGTAATCGAGTCTCACTCGTTTACGTCTGCAGAGGGGGGGGGGGGTATCAGGTGGTTTGAAAGACTTTACCCCTCCATTTTGTCCACCCCTGAATTAAAATCAAAAATCCTAATCCGTTATGTTTGGTTCATTCCGATCAAACATTCAGCCTTGCAGGACAATGGAGAGCCATCTGGAGCACCTGAAAATATTTTCAAAACACCCTGTTTTCTTTGTCCCACCCCCCGGGGGATTAAATAAAAGAAATCCGGCTCCGTTAGGTTATGTACCATATATGATACAAAAAGTCTGCAAACATTCAGATTTATAGATGACCACGTGGCTTCTGAAGGATTTGGAAATGAAAAAAATTACGTTACACACGTTACGCACATAGTAATGAAGTGATTATCTGTCTCAAATAGACATCTTCAAAAAATCTGATGTGGGCAGAATATGCCTTTCCGCATATTGTGCAATGCATTTACTTCTTTAAAAGTGAAAATATGATGCATGAGATTCACAGAACAGTGTTTTCAACGTTGAATTTTTCGTTTGGCGCTTTTCCGGGTGACAACATGCCTTCGAAGTTCCAATTCATTTATATTTCTCTAAATTTATTTTTACTCTAAATTGAAAATTATCCATATTGATAGCATCCGCAATAAGTGATGTAGTCCAAATATTAAAATACGTCATCAATTTGGGAATTTTTTGGTTAATTTTGCATTATTTTTTTATAATTTTGGCGGTATTTTTGCCCAAGATGTCTAGTGTAGCGAATAATGTAGCAAAATATTGTTGAGTTGGCTACATTGGGCGTCAAGTTTGCCAAATTTATCGTCAAGCATTACAAAGAAACGAAGAGAAAAGCGTTCCTCTTTATAAATGGCTGTTGGTGAATTGTTAGGCGCCAAAATATCAAACAATTACCAAAACAATATGTTCTCTTGAATGGAACGACCAAGATCCACAAGAATGAAGTTAACAAATTTATCACATAATATTCCATATGAAAAGGGAATATATTTCATATTAGTTAATACATTTTTAATTTTTTGTGATATTTTTTATACATCTATTTGATAATTTGATTGGGTTTAAAATCAATAGGGATTCAGTATTCACCGATTGTAATATGTGTACCAAATTTCGTTTAAAACGCGGCAATATCGCATCCATAGACTGACGAACATACATATATGCACACCACCATCAACATCATCATCTTCTCAAAAACGCTCGACTCGAATTCAAGGATGCTTGAAACGTGCTCTTCCGCAAATATATCCAATTCGAATTTCAGACCCCGTCACAATACTTTGTAGATCATACTATGTATACAGGGTGTCCCAAAAAGATTGAAACACGCTTGAATTATTTACGTGTTGGATATAAGTGGGCAATGTTAATTGCAAAAATGTTAAATGTAAGGTAGGAAATAAGACTACATTAATGAAATAGTCCTCCCATTAATTTTCAAAAAGTTGCACTTTTTAAAATTTTTATACGACCTCCTTAGACAAATTTGGTCAATCAGAAAATTATTTTTAATGCAACAAGATCATTAAAAAAAACCCGCATATCTGTATCTTTAAAATCAACTGAATTAGGATAAAGGAAAAAATCTGACCTATGCCACTTTTCAGTACCATGTGGAAGGCTGTTTCATCAGGGAAAATTGAGATCCTAAACAAATTAACGATGGAAATTGTTTAGATCAAAATACGTTAATATGTGTCAAATTTTTTTATCACAAATGCATCTAAATAAAGCATTACACAGACAGAGATCATATAAAGCAGTGGTACTCACTACACGGTTGGGTATCCGATGTATTATCATCCAGTTTTATCTTTTTTATGATATGTCACAAATTTATATTTCTAATTTGATATAAGGTCCCCATTCACAATGTTCAATTTTCAATTAAATATAACTAGCTCAATTTTAAAGATACATATATGCGTTTTTTTCAATGATCTTGTTGCATTAAAAATAAAAATTTTAAAAGTGTAGCGGTTTAAAAATAAATTTGAGCACTACTTCATTAACGGAGTCTTATTTCCACCCTTACTTTCAACATTTTTGCAATATACATTGCTCACTTATCTCCAACAGGTAAAGAATTAAAGCGAGTTTCAATCTGTTTGGAGCACCCTGTACAGGGAAAGTAAAAAGTTCCCATTGGGAAACACTGCTATGGAATATAAATCTAGACTAAGAGCGATAATAAAACCTCATGGTCCAGATACTTTTATTTGAAATGCAATTATTAATAACAAGTATTCTGACGTAACACGGGAATAAGTTTTCAATAAGATCTACATGTTTACAGAATATATTTAAATATTTTCATTCAAATACTTAATTGAAACTATTTTTAAATACATGATCAAGAACTGCAAAATGCTTTCTTAAATATTTTTCATTCGATAAAATATTATCTTATTATATAACCCTAAGCAAAAAATTCAATATTTTTCCATTCGCATTCGAAAGAATGGAACTGAAATTAATAGTATTAAACTAAATGTACTGTTAAGAAATTTTGTCTGCAATTACTTTTTAAAGCATTGATAAAAAAAATTGAATCATATTTTTAAAGCAAGGATATTTACAACTTAAACAAAGTATATTTGAGAAGTTCATAGATATTTAAAAAGAAAATATCATCTATTTTGAGATTAACACTTAAATAATCGTTTTATATTTACGACCCGTTCATAAAAAGTTTGTCTTTTGAACTATACCGGAGACATTTAGTTATTCTATAAATATGCGAAAACAGAAGAATTTTGTTAAATTTGTTGTTTAAATTAAATTATTGAAATAACTTTCTGCAAGATAATGCTTAGTGGAAACACATTTTATTTCCTGATTTTATTGCATAAAGTATTGATTTCCAAAAAATTTCTAATTTAAGATTTTGACAGATAACCACGTTTTAAAATCTTCTGAACCCATGTTGAATCCTTTTGGAAATATGTTCATCTAATGGTGTTATGTATGCGTGTGTATGCCAGTGTATTTGTATGTATGGGTACGTGTATGTATGTATGTGCGTGCGTACGTGTAAATGTGTGTGTATGTATTTGTGTGTATGTGTTCATGTATGTGTGTATATAAGTGTATTTGTGCGTATGTGGTTGCATATGTGTAAATGTATACACGTGTGTAAGTGCGCGCGTATGTGTGTGTATCTGTGCATGTATGTGTATGTATGTATGCATGTATGTATATATGTATGTATGTGCATTTGTATGTGTGTGTATGTGTGTGTATTTCTGTGTATGTGCGTGTTGTTGTTGTTGTTGAGGCCCAGACCGTCCGACCTACCAGAAATGTGTAAGGTAACTGTTTGGACGACCGGGAAGAACCACACAATTTAGACCGGAACCCAGTGGGAGAGGCATCCACAGGGACCGTACCCCCCTTCCCTTAACACCAACCTCTCGGAAGGATTTACGGACCCACATGTTTAACGTGATCGTACTCCGCGTGAATACGGCGGCAGTTTTGACAGCGGAGGGAATCGAACGCGGGCCTACCGAGTGCAATTCCAGCGCGCTAACCACTGGGCTACCGCACCCGTGTATGTGCGTGTAGAAAACCCAGACCACACGACCAACCCAAAGGCATGTGTATGTGCGTGTGTATTTGTTCGTTCACATGTGTGTGTGTGTTGAATTTGTGCGCATGTGCGCACAAATACACACACACACACATGTCCGGCCGTCCAAATAGCTGCTCTTAGTCCTTTGGACGAGTCGGACGGTCTGGGTCTTCAACACACACACACATGTGAACGAACAAATACACACGCACATACACATGCCTTTGGGTTGATCGTGTGGTCTGGGTTTTCTACACGCACATACACGGGTGCATACATGTGTGTGTGTGTGTATTTGTGCGCATGTGCGTGCCTATGTGTATATGTATGCATGTGCGTGCCTATGTGTATATGTATGAGAGGTAGGGACACGATAACTTACAAAAGACGCCTCCTACCTCTGTGAAACTTTATGTGTCGATACAATATGTGAAAACTATAACTATAGGTTTATTTCAAAGACCCAGGCTGGCGGCTGATGTTGCAGTTTAGAGCAACCGTTTTTCTAGCCAGTCATATTTGAAACCCTGTTCAAACTTTAATGGAAAATCGGGAACACTAAAACAATCTTTTCTCGTTATGAATGCAGATATTCATCGTTCGCTATGAATGCAGACGCCATCGAACGTTAGCCTTTGGCTCTAGAGGGCACTGTTGATCGGCATCACCATTTGCTATTTTACGCCATATTTATTTGCAATGCGGATTTTTTATGTTCACATGGTACATTGCAAGAAATCCAAGGTGTGTGATGAATCTAGCGCATGTAGTTTCCAATAGGAAAGGGAGAGTTGCTTTAAAATTATCGCAAATCTTACAGAAGCTTTTCTGTTTGGATTGGCAGTCTCAAACGCTAGATGCATGTTAACCGTACTACGCAGACTATCTAACCTACTCGGAGGTGTAAGGTGCCTGTTTGGATGTCAGGAAGAGAATCACCCAATTAATTACGGAACTCAAAGTTGTTGTCAAGGGTTGGTATCATGCCATTCTTCCTCTAATTCATCACGTTTTGCGTGGACTTCCGGAAATACACATGTATCAATTCCATACTTTGCGTAGATACAGGAATGATTTTGTGCGGCGTCGAGGATTGAATAAGGGACAACCGTATGCGACCCGCCACCCCCCGACATAACCACTGCGTTACCCTGCCCCAGATGTATGTCATCCACCTTAGACTTTGTGAAATGCTCCATGTTATACGTACGAAGTCCGTGTTAGGAATGGCGGAGGCAAAGAATTGTTTATTACTTTCCTTATATACATAATGTATAAGGAAATTATTGTGACGGGATCAAAAATTCGAATTCGAGTTTTCGACGGGAGAGCACGTTTCAAGTATCCCTGATCACGAATCAAGCATTTTTGAGGTGATGTCTGTGTGTGTGTGTGAAAGTATGTGTGCGTGTCAGTGAGCCTGTGGAGACGACATCTCACAAACGAATGGAGCGATTCGAATGAAATTTGGTACAAAAATCACAATCCGTGAATACTGGAAGCCTATTGTTTTTAAACGGAATCGAATGTTCAGAACCCCCCTAAATTTTCGAGTGAAATTTTGAAAAAATTATCAAAAAATCAAAACCTTTAATAAAGTTACGCAAATAGAGACATTTCTTATGTAATTTTTCCTTAGAAAACGATTGACATAAACTTTAGAACGCTAGCATGAAAACGTTCTCTTGATATTGCACATTTTTCAAAAAAATTTATCAAAAAATCCCACAAATTAAAAAAAATATATTAACTGTTGAGAAACATGTTCACTTTTCATATGTAATATCATGCGATAAATTGGGTCACATCATTCTCGTGGATCTAGCTCATTCCATTCATGAGAAAAGATACTTTGAGTAATGCTTTTGAATTTGAACGCCAAAAGTCATTTATCTCCTATAAGAATAACTTATTTCTCCATCCATAAAACTTGGCGAGGATTTGACGACGAATTTGGCGGAATGTCGTCATCTTGACGACTTTTTAAAATATTGCCAAATTAATGAAAATCTTGCCAAATGGATAAAAAGGACGCTAAATCAATGAAAATGACGACTCATTGAAGAAATTTCAATATCTCGGAAAGAATATAAATATCTACTATAAAAATAATTTATTTCTTTTTACTGTAAAAGTAGTAAATTCATTGCATTATATAAGGCAAATCATGTGCTGCCCACATCAGATTTTTTTTCCCCTGCCGCCCATCTTACCCCTCTGGTACCGCCGATTCACATTGCTCTATAGTTTTGGAAAAATATCTATGTAGACCTTTGTATTCTAGCAATAATAATTTTTCTTTAATTATTACATTATTTTATTTTGTGATTTTCCAAACAACCGCAGAAGGACGAGGCAGACCAAAGGTTACGAAATGGGACTTATTCCCGGGCACGTTAAATATTGTGGATCTGAAAGTTCTTTTGAGAGGTTTGTGGTAAGGGAAAGAGGGTACGGTCCCTGTGGATGTCGCCCTACCGGGTTTTGGTCTATATTGGGTGGCACTGTCCCGGCCGTCTAAATAAGTAGCTTACACATTCGGGGAGGTCGGACGGTCTGTGTCGAAAAAGATAAAGCAAATGCATAAACATTGAAATTTTAGGTTACGCTAATGAAGTGCGTATGCTCTGGATTTTTCTCTCCGGTGGACTTTTCTGAGCATGCCTGTTAAAACATACCTTGGAACTCACGGTGTGTTTTAAGCCACGCTTTTTCTCCAAGCGAAAGACTTCCGTATTGTTTATATATATATATATATATATATATATATATATATATATATAATAGAAGAGGTGGATAATGAATAATGAATAAAAAGGAGGAGTGTGTTTACAGGGTTGCAGAAAGGTCAAGGGGGATTCTAACCCCTTTTCTTGGTTTAAGCATGCTTTTAATCCTAGGAAACACTCCCAGAAACCACAATCAACAGTATACAAGGGAAAAAAACGGAATCCCGAAAAAAATAGTAGTAAGTAGTAGTAGTAGTAAGTAGTAGTAGTAGTAAGTAATAGAGTAGTTAGTAAGTTAGTAGTAGAGTAGTTAGTAGTTTGCTGGAAAGTAGAGTAGTTAGTGTAATTATTAAATTGTTTTTATATAGCAAAATATGTTTATTTGTTTATAGCCTCAAACATGTTTATCTGTTTATAGCCTCAACATGTTTATTATATGATGGCCCCAATGAGGTTTTACTGAGGGGCATTTGGGCTCCATTTGTGCTTCTTATTTTGAGTGTAGAATGATTAAGATAGAAGTACTTTTGAAATCCGTTTTAATTTTATATATGTCTAATAAAATTTATTTTTGCTATTTCAGGTATTTATATATAAGCAGGAGTAATTGTAGTCTGGATTGTTGTTTTAGTAAAGTTACTTTTAATTAATTTCTAATGACTTTTTCTCTTTTACAGATTGAAACAGCTTTAATTCTTTAAGAATGTCTCATTTCCGAACTAGTTTTAATCGTTTATGGATTGATCCTCATCTCAACCCAGAATGGTCATAGTGGCTGGAGGAGGTAGGAAACCAAACGCAAGCAAAGTGCAAAATTTGTAAAAAAATATTTTAACTTAGTAACATGGGACGTCAAGCTGTAGTAAGCCATTCTAAAAGTGTTACACACAAGAGAAATGCGGGCCAACGGCCGTACCGTGCTGAAAACACCGGTTCTCGTTAGATCACCGAAGTGAAGCAGCATCGGGCGCGGTTAGTACTTGGTGGGTGACCACCTCGGAATGCCGCGTGCTGTTGGCCATCTCGGGTGCGGTATCCCCGTGGTTTGCGCGCTAGATTTGCACGCTGCCACAAAATGCCGCCGTGTTCATGCGGAGTACGATCACGTTAAACATGTGGGTCCGTAAGTCCTTCCGAGAGGTTGGTGGTAGGGGAAGGAGGGTACGGTCCCTGTGGATGCCACCCCCACTGGGTTCCGGTCTAAATTGGGTGGCACTTTCCGGCCGTCCATACAGTTACCTTACACCTTTCTGGTAGGTCGGACGGTCTGGGTCTCAACAACAACACAAGAGAAATGCTGTCTCTCAATTATACATACCTTTGAAGAACTATTTTTTGTGTCCTGTGGATGCTAACAATAAACAAGATAATGCCAGTGTTGCAGGAAAACAACAATCACAAGTAACATCACTTTCTGTTCCATCATCAAGTAAATCATGTTCAACCTTGGATAATTTTGCTTCAAAGTATGACGTCAAAGCTGCAGAAATCATCTGGACTTTAAAAATGGTCATGGGCCATGGTTCATTCAATTTTCAGGAAGGATTAGGACACATTTAATTTAAAAAAAGTGTTCAAAGATAGTAGGATTGCTGAACAATTTGCTCTCGGTCCTACAAAAATGTCATATTTAATTTTGTATGGTCTGGCACCATATTTTACAAGATGTCTAACTGTTGACATCCTGTTGAGTTCTTCATTTGTTGTATGATTTGATGAGTCCTTGAACAAAGTAGTTCAGCGTGAACAAATGGACATTGTCTTGAGGTACTGGGATACATTCAAGAATAAGGTATCTACCCGTTATCTGACATCAGTATTTTTAGGGCATACAACAGCAAAAGATCTCCCCAGAAAGTTCCTAGAAGCTTTAGCCTCTCTGCCTCTGCAAAAAATGATTCAAGTGTCAATGGACGGTCCGAATGTAAATTGGGCTTTCTTTCGTGAATTATCTATGGATTTGGAAACAGACGAGGAAGATCCAGAGCTATTATCAGTTGGAAGCTGTGGTCTTCATGTCGTTCATGGTGCTTTTCGGTTTGACCACAAGAAATCAGAATGGAATGTAAATGAGTTCCTTAGAGGCCTCTATTATTTCTTTAGAGACTATCCTGCTCGGCGTGCAGATTATGTTAGGATTACTGGCAAGACTGATCAACCTCAGAAGTTTTGTGCATCTCGTTGGCCCCAAAATGCATCGGTCGTCGAAAGAGTTATAGACATCTTCTCTGATTCAAAATTTTTTTTCACCAAAGTAAACATTTCCAGTCATCTCGTTCGTTGTCAAATATCATGGTAGGGCTTCTTGACCCTCTTATGCTTGCAAAGCTCAACTTCTTCATGAATCTTGCTAGCTCCTTTGAACCTTTTTTGAGAATGTATCAAACCCCAAAGGCCGTGTTTCCATTTCTCCGTGATTCACTTGAAGAGATCACTAGAGAGGTAATGGGAAGATTTATCAAGAAGGACATACTGGATAATGCTAAAAGCAGCTTCAAATTGATTCAAATTGATGTTAGGAAAGCTGACAACTTAACTGCATTAACCAAAATTGACATCGGAGTTAGTTTCATGGCTGTATTGAAAACCTGTGGTGTTTCAGAAATGGACAAACTTATTTTTTTTTAAAGTTGCAGAGTTTTTTTGCAGTCAACAACGGAAACGTTAAAGGAACGTAGTCCACTAAAGTTTGCTATCGTCAGGGCATTCAGCTGTTTAATTCCAAAGCAAATTGTTCAGTATCCAGCACGTTGCTCTCAGCGCATGGAAAATCTTGTGCAGAAACTTCTCAAAAAGAATAGAATAAAAGGTGGATAAAGTAGTTCGGCAATACAAGACTTTATTACATCAAGTAAGCAGTGAAAAGGAATTGAAAGAGAAATTTTTAAACTTCTCAGTCAAAAATGATGAACTGGATTATTTCTTTACGGGTATCCCTAAGAGTAAAGAAGAATTCTTTGAGCTGTGGAATGTAATTAAGATGATTTTGATTTTATCTCATGGAAATGCCTATGTGGAAAGTGGGTTTTCCATAAACAAACAAGTTTTAGTTGAAAATCTTAAAGAACAATCGCTTGTGGCTATTCGTCAAGTTTATGATGCAGTGAAAGTAGCAGGAGGAGTGTCTAATGTAGATGTCAATAAAGATATGATCCAAAGTGTGAGAGGGGCACGTAGTAGATATGAAGAAGCATTGGAGAAGATGAGAAAAAAGAAAATTGACTCTAAAGTTAATGAAAGAGAAGAAAGAAAGCGCAAAGCAAATGAGATACGTATTTTGCAAGCAAAGCAACAAAAGATGCGAGAAGAAGCAAAGACCATAGCATAACAATTGAAAGAGCTCGAATCATGACAGAAAACTATTTGATAAATTACACTGGTCTTTGGAATATATCCATTTAATACATCAAGTTTATAATAAAATAAAAGCTAAAATCTGAACATAGTGCTTAGTAAAATAATTGTAATTGGTTCAAATAAATGTTGCTTATTCTTTAATGTAATTGTTTTCATGTATTTTATTTAATTGATTGGAAATAACATTTTAAATATTTTTATACTTATGGAACATTTTTATTTTATTTATTTTAATTTTATTACATTTTAAAATTTTGAGCCACACATATTTCATAATTCCAAATGCTGTTACATGATCAAATTACATACTCTAATAACTCTTTTCGAGTATTGCTATCTTTTACTTATTCTGGACCGAGATAAGCTTTGAGATTAAAACCTGGAAAAATTTTAAATCGTACCTGGAAAACCTGGAAAACTCAGGGAATTTAATTTCATTCATTTTGTGGGAACCCTGAAAATATTTTATTAAATATCCTTCATCTACTAAACAATCCAACAAAAATTATCATATTATATCCCTTAGCAAAATTATACATATTTTTTCATTCGCATTGAAAGTAATGTTTGTTGATTACAGATAACTTAAATTTATACTCTAATAAATGTATTTCTTTGTTAAGAAATATTTTCTGAAATGACATTTTGAAGCATTTTCAAAAAGAAAAATGAAATCATAATCTGATATCAAGGGCAGTTTTAATACATATTTATCGTCTGCAACTTGAATATTTTATTCTGTAAAATTTCAAAATTATTTATAAAATGAATGTTATCCATTTTACGATCAAAATGCAAAGAATCGATTTACATTTATGAGCGGTTTGGAAAGAGTTATCTTTTGGACAATATCAGAAGCATTTCATTATGCAGTAAACTTTTAATTAAACTATTTTTTTTAATCTCATTAAGAGAATGCTTAAAGAAAAGGTTTCTTTTCTCATTCTATTGTACATACTTGGGGCAAACTTAACTTGAATACATTCAGTGAGGCATTTTACTTAGTTTGATCGTACACAGCACACCTTTGTCGAAATTCCATTCTTACGGCTGTTACATTAAACTATTTATCGCGAAATATAGCAAATAATTTTAAAAAACACTATGCACGAAAATGCGGATACCAGATATGATGAGGCATTGTAGAATGCAGAATGTCATGGTGAAAAATATTTTGTAAAGGAACTTAATTCTAATTTTACTACCTGGTACTAACGAAAAGTACTTATGATAAGTATTTACAACACCTATACCAAACCAAAATAAACAAATGATTTTATAGATTGCGGTTTTTTGCAGTAGATTAGAGAAATATAATTATAAAAAAATATTGTTTTTTATATCGTTTGCAATATTTTTCATTTTAAAAAGAATTGCGGAATTATTCCTCTAAAATCAAGTTTTGAAGTCTGGAATTGGATGTGGCCATAAATCTAAATTTGCCAAATAATGCCAAACGAAATCGACTTTTGAGCGGCCATTGATTTTGAAAATGATAAAACCGTGTTTTATTGAAATACTAGAAGGATAAGCCCGTCATAAGACTGGATAAAGTTGCAAAAGATAATCTCAGATCCGTGTGAGGATTACATTATTTAATATTATGTATTTTATTCTGATTCTACTTTTCCCTGATTTTGATTTATGTCTTAAACTTCCCAACTTCTATTATAAAGAATCGCATACTAATGAATAGTCAGATCTACCAGGAAGTGGCAGACTCTAGAATTACGGTATCTGCCTGTGGCATATTAAATAAAATAGAAGAACAAGTCTTAGTTTAACCTTTAAATATTATTAATTATATTATTTATCGTTGACATGGCCGTTAAAACTCATTAGTGGAATTAACATTAAAACGTACATTGATCGTTGTTGTGCCGCAATAAACCCTCCAATTATTTTTACCTTTTGTGTAAGTCCTGAAAAGAATTATTAATTAATATTAAAAGATTAGACTATTTAAAACTTAAACAATATCATTTATTAACAACATCAATTTATCAAAAGCACCAATTTTCATAAATATCAATTTTCATTTATTATCAATTTTCATTTAATTATTTTAGCGAGGGGAGATATGCGACCAGAATTATTAGTTTTACGAGGGAGTCTAGGACCTGTTATTATGAGTACTAACCTTCAAGTTTAATCTTGGGCTTGTCATCATTCTTGCCACAACTCTGGGGTGTATGGCTCCTACTCGTACTTCAATCAAAATTCGTGATTATTTTCTTTTCATGTCTGATCTCCATCTCTGCATCTCCAACCTCTAAGCCATCTCTGCAAGGCTCCTTCCGTATATCTCACTTCGACTGATACTTCATATCTGCAACTGCTAGGTCATGGTTGTGCTAGGTCACTCGTGATTCGACTGATTTTCACATCTCTTACTCTTAAGTCATGACAGTATAAATACTCGTACTCTAACTGCAACTCCTAAGTCATGTCTGCGAGGTTATATTCACTTCGCTCATTTCGTAAATCTGTTTTAGACTTGTGGTTCCTTCGGCGGGGGGGGGGGGGTAGCTCCGCCCTTCTCCCTCTTGGCGCTCATTGGTTCTTCTGAACCCAATGGCATTACTTCACAGCCCCTCTCAGCCCCTGTGGCCTGGCACACCTAAATTTATAGCATTTGACCTAAAAGTGCAAGTTGTCGTAAAGTTCGGCGCCAGCCAGACTCAAGCTTTCTCTTATTTAAAGGACACCATAAATAATCAAATAAAAATGTCTCATGTGAGAACAATTTCTGGTCTCACAAATATGACCTAGCAGACATCACTTAGGAGTTGCAGTTAGAGTACGAGTATTTACACTGTCATGACTTAAGAGTAAGAGATGTGAAAATCAGTCGAATCACGAGTATTACACAACCATGACCTAGCAGTTGCAGATATGAAGTATCAGTCGAAGTGAGATATACGAAAGGAGCCTTGCAGAGATGGCTTAGAGGTTGGAGATGCAGAGATGGAGATCAGACATGAAAAGAAAATAATCACGAATTTTGATTGAAGTACGAGTAGGAGCCATACACCCCAGAGTTGTGGCAAGAATGATGACAAGCCCAAGATTAAACTTGAAGGTTAGTACTCATAATAACAGGTCCTAGACTCCCTCGTAAAACTAATAATTCTGGTCGCATATCTCCCCTCGCTAAAATAATTAAATGAAAATTGATAATAAATGAAAATTGATATTTATGAAAATTGGTGCTTTTGATAAATTGATGTTGTTAATAAATGATATTGTTTAAGTTTTAAATAGTCTAATCTTTTAATATTAATTAATAATTCTTTTCAGGACTTACACAAAAGGTAAAAATAATTGGAGGGTTTATTGCGGCACAACAACGATCAATGTACGTTTTAATGTTAATTCCACTAATGAGTTTTAACGGCCATGTCAACGATAAATAATATAATTAATAATATTTAAAGGTTAAACTAAAACTTGTTCTTCTATTTTATTTAATATGCCACACTGCCATTCTGCCAATTTCGCGAGTTTACGTCTGATATTTCTGGAAGTTTCGCAAGTTAGCAATTCGCATTTTTCATTTTCGGTTCAGGTTGAAATTCAGTTTGATAATAATTCAGGTACTTCTTCTTTGACACAGACCGTCTGACCTACCCGAAAGTGTAAGGTATCTGTTTGAACGGTCGGGGAGTGTCACCCAATTTAGACCGGAACCCAGTGGTGGTGACATAAACAGGGACCGTACCTCTTTCTCCTTCCACCAACCTCTCGGAAATATTTACAGACCCACATATTTAACGTGCCAGTATTCCACGTGACCACGTGGACAGCTTGGGCAGAGGTGGGAATCGAACTCGGGCGTTCGAGTGTCATCCCTGTGCGCTAACTACTGAACTGTCACACCCACTAATACAGCAGAAAAATGAAGCAAGATCCATAGTTTTCGAAAAAAATGTGAAAGAAAAAGTATGACGTCACATCCGGTGCAGGAAATATAAGCTTTTTTGGAAACATGCGAAACTGCACATTGGATGAGAATAAAATATTAAAAAATATATAAATAAAATGTTACCCCTCATTATGCTTGTGAAAGAGAAAAGTGACATAATAAGAGACTGACGATAAGTGCACGTCTGTTATGCAAATGCACAGCCGTCGTTTGATTCATATAGAAGACGGCATCTGGAAGTTACTGGTATTCTTCGCATGCTGATAAGGTATTCCGTTCTTGAATATTGCGACATGTAATTTATCTTCGGTCAATGTAATGGTAATGACTTACGTGCTGCGCATAATTGGACCCTATCTACTGCCTGAATGGCTAACGGGACATTAATACACTAGTACATTGGTGTTTCTCCGTGATGTACTAACTGATTTGTTTCTTCGATGACATACCCTTATCGGCAATACGTGGCCTGTGGTTCCATCATGGAGCAGCGGCGCATTTCAGCTCTCCTATACGTGATTGGTTGGATATGGAATACCCAGGTCGCTGAGGTGCTGGTTCGGTTGTGTGGCCTGCATGATCGCCAGACCTGACGCATTAGGGTTTCTTCCTATGGGGACATCTAAAGGAATTGGTATATCGAACCCCAGCTAACGACAGAATTTTTCGGGCCTCTATGCAGCAAATATGCGAGTCCCCTACTACCCCATATTTGCAAGTTATTTACTTTTTTCATAAGCTGTTTATGCAGCCTAGGCTCCCAAGCCTCCCATGTAATGCATCCTTTTGTGCTCTTCATCCCTCCTACAGAAAGCGACTTAGTTGCTCGTCTTCATGCTGCGTTCACTTTTGTGGGCAACACGATGCTGGATCGTGTGTAGTAAGCCGCATGAGTACTTCGATATGCGCGGTGGTCATTTTGAGCACCTTCCTAAGTAAACATAATGACATATGCAAGTACGGATGTCCATGTTTCCAATAAAGCTTATTTTCCATGCACCGGATGTGACATCATAATTTTTTTCGTATTTTTCGGACACCCTGTATATGGGTATGTGTATAGTGTGGTCAAAAAGGTTTTAGATAAACGTTTAGGTAGGTCAGGCATACAAAAACAAGCCCGTTTTATATAGGAACATATGGCCCCAAACGCCACCGTGGGGAACTAAAGATGCAGGAGGAAACATAATGAAAGGGATGCAGATAATAATATAACACGCGTTTATTAGACAAAAATATTATACGTGTTAATTGCAATTGTTTATCATAGTATTGAAATAGGTGTTCGAATTTCTTGCCATCCACAGCTGTACATGTTTCAACCAGGATGTTCAGGATTATCTCAATAGGACCTTTCTCACGACTTGTTCCCCATTAATTTCTTCCTGTGGGATTACCTCACAAGCCTTGTTTATGAGACATCTGTAACATCTGATGCGGACGTGTAACATCTGATGCGGATGTGAAAGCCCCAGGCCGTCCGGCTCGTCCAGGGGACTTAGCGCAACAAGTTGGACGACCGGTCTCTGATGCGGACGTGTAACATCTGAAGCGGGCGTATAACATCTGATGCTTGCTTCTACAGTCGTTGAGGCAGTTGCGGGTACCTGCAAGTGTCCTGGCATTTTTGAACGCGTTCGCAAATCTATGTTGCCAAACATGCATATCTACTGATGTCGGCTGATGTGAACTGCTGATGCATATCTCCTGATGTGAACGCTGAACACCTACTTTAATTTCTATGATAAACAATTACAATTTATACTGGTAATTGTTATGGCAATTAAACATGTATCGTATTATCTGTAGTATTCTTTTCTTTTTATTTCTTTCAGCATCTGTACTATCCCATGATGACGCTTGCGGCCATATGTTCCTATGCAAAACGGGCTTTTTTTGTATGCCTGACCTGCCCTTAAAGTTTGCCTAAGACCTTCTGGACCATCCAGTATATATATACTATATATATGTTTTGGGTTTTCAGCGAGATTAGCCGTGAATAAAGTAGTTTATGTGTTTCGTAGAATTTTAGTCTACGAAATATGATGTTCTACTTAGATTGAAGTCAGGTTAGAGTTTTAATAGTCACGATTTTGGATTGTAAGTATAAAAAGTCAGAATAAAAGTAGATTAGTACTTTACAATGACACCAGAACGATTAGAAAGAGAAAGGCTATAGCGGTATTTATATATATTTGATGATATATTTTATGATATATTTGTAGTAATATTTTGATAGAATATTTTTTTGTGTTTGCAGTTATATTTTACAATAGTGGTACTTTCGAAGTTATATTTTGCACTAAGATTACTAAAAAGGCCGATTTCAAACGGCCGAGTTTAATTTACAAGGGAGAAAAATAAATCTGAATATGTCAAAGGAAAAATGTGTGGATCAGCTAAATAAAGACTCCCGTGGTAACTACAAATAGTTCTATTAAACAATATGGAATTATTTTAGCGTAATCCAATTCTTTGGAAAATCCACGGAAATTTTCTTTAGATGGGTAAACGTCTAGCGTAGATGTTACGTTTAGCGTAGCGTTTTCTTTAGATGGGTAAACCCTATTCAGGAGTTCGAAAAGCATTTGTTAATAAGCACATTGAAAAAGACCCCACGGTTAGTAGTGGTGCAGAATACCTTGAAAAGAAATGAAACATATTGGTGGGATGTGCTAAGAGAAAGTTGTGTTAACAACCTACTGTTTCGGAGTTTAAGGTTAAGATTTAGCAGATATTCACAGAAAACAGATATAAAAAAAAGTTTCGCGCAATATGAGACGATAACAAAATTTTTGTTAAGGAAAGTAGATATAGGAAAACGATTAGAGCTAAGTTCAGAAGTAGACATAAAAAAGTTATTGTTTGATTGGATGTTGCTTAAGTGTCAAGATTTCTTTGAGGATAGGATTCCGGGTACAGTTCAGGATTTCTTTTTCAAAGCTGAAAAATATGACGATAGATACACACCTCCAAATCATAAATATAATAACCAGTATCGTACGCAAAGCTACAAAAAGGCATAATTGTACAGTCCCGTGCACAAAATTACAGACTTAAAAATCAGCTATATAACAATTTTAACGAAAAGATAATTATAATTTAAACAAAAATAAGCACCCTGAAGTGAGGCAATGTGCTTTATATCAAAAACAAGAATCCACACATAAATTTTAAAAGCGTACAGCAAAAAAATTGTAACACTACTGCACATAGTGGTGAAATTAGATGGAATAGCAATAGCGGTACTGATAGACATGGGAAGTGAGCGATCTTTCATATTAGAAGAGTACTTCAAGGAAATGTGACCTATATAATTATACAAAGTAAAAGATGTTGAAGTATATATGTATACAAAGTAGAAGATGTAGAAGAATATAAGTATACAAAGTAAAAGATGTAGAAGTATATAAGTATACAAAGTAAAAGATGTAGAAGGGATTTTAGAGCAAGGTGGGGTAGGTATAGTCATAGGATCCTACCACGGATCAATTGAAATACAAAAAGGAAAAGGTTACAATTTCACTATTAGTGCCTGGAAAAGTACAATTCCCAGCGATTCTCGGGGTTAATTTTTAAATAAAGCAAAGGCTGAACAAAATTTTAAATCTAATTCAATAAAATTAGAAATGAAAACTCAAAAATTGAGTAAAAAAGAGTAGAAGTCTATGTGGCAGGAGTCGTGTTAATTATAGATCAAAAGTCAGGATTGCAAGCAATCGTTAAATAATCCCGGGATTTGTTTTTACAGAAACCAGAGTCAACACATCTAGTGTCACACATATTTCGATCTAAAAGTCGTAATTTTTCTGGCTTTAGTATAATGCTTTGCTTTTACAAACACTATATATTGTATGGAGACAACTATTTTTTACCTTTTTTGTTGGGAAAGAAAACGCGTTACAATTAAAACCAGCTGTAAGGAGTAGACTATAACGACTTTAATTAAGGAAATATAATTATTTCCACGAATTTGGAGAAAAAACCTTAAGAGCAAAAATAATTGAAATTAACCGAGAATTCTTTTAGCAATTTGTTATATGAAATATAAAAAGACATAAGGGCAATTATTTTAAGTATAACAACGTTAATTAATTAAAAAAAATTGTTAAAAGTAATAAAATATGTTTTCAGAAATATGTATTTTCACGACAAAAACTAGAAAAATACGTTACAAACTGATAAAAAAAACCTAGAGTTTTATAACGTTGCATAAAATTTCTTGGAAATCACAAATATTATAAATCCTTATAGCTTTTTACAGCTAAATTATTTTTCACAGTTTTTTTTTACATAACCGAGTGAGAATTTAAACGCAAGATATAAAGAGCAAAAATACAATTTGGTTTCATATATCTGATTTAGTTAGACAATATTTCGAACCGCATAATTTCATTTAAAAAAAATGTTTTTAGCTAATTCTTTTATTAAAACATTATTGCACACTATACTTTTATGAGGTCCTTAAGGAAGAATTCAAATTATTTATAGAATATTTAATGTGTTTAATTACATGATAAAAAATAGAATAATTGAAAATGTTTTTTTGTTTATATTTTTAATGACATTTTCTCCCCCAAATTCAAGAAAAGTAGTATTTTATGACTGCAGTAATTGTTTTCACGAAATTTGGATTTTTTTCTTATACTTGGTGATAAAAGCACATTATAAGTAAGTAAAATAAAAATAAGATGGTTAAAATAAGAATATAAAATGAAAAAAATATTTTAATTTTAGCATGATAGAATCGAATGCCTCTAAGATGCTAAACGTTTGTATTCTAAAGACATATCATGGAGGAAAATACGTGTGGCTTTTACCTAAAGTTACAGTGCACTATTAAAAGTGTGATATACAGGGTGATTTAAAACTCTCTGTTCAAACCAGGAAACACTAAATAGAGGACACTAAAACAAACATTTATGTCAATGAATGTACATCCGCAGACGTTATACTTCGGTGCTAGAGGGCGCTATTGGGCGGCACGAAAATTAACTATTTTTTTGGAGAAATTGGAGTATTTTACGAATACTGAGATGGTTGACATGCATTTGGGTCGGGATTGGGCCGCGGTTATGGCAAAGCGGTCGCACGATGTACTCCCGTGTCTGTTCCTCGACGCTGCCTAAAACTATTCCCGTTAGGGGAAGGATGGTGCTGTCCGTGTGGTTGCCACCATATTGGGTCTCGATCAGAATTGGGTGCTTCGCTTCCAGCTGTCCGAACAGATACCTTGCATTTTCGGATAGGTCGGATTCTCAAAGACTGATATGCATTTAGAGTATGGGGCTGCCAATAGATCGAAGTGCTGCTGTAAGATTGTACCGATAATCGTATAATAACTCTCCGTTTTCATTGACAGCCCCAAACGCTAGATGCGGACGCTAGGACGTTTTGTCAAATACCTTACCATTTGTGAAGTGCTCCATGTTACACGATGTCCGCTGATAATAGCAAAATATATGCAATTGACTGGCCACCTAATAACGACTTCAACGACTTTTATCCTTATTAAAGACTCACATCTTTGGACAAACATTCAATAACGAAAACAACCTGATTTACACGGTATCAGCTACTGGCTAGCTACTGGTAAGCCAGCAGCTGATTTGGCTTGCTAGTAGTTGGCTTAAAATTAGGTAACTAGCTAGACACTCTTCTTAATACTGGTTTTTGGTGTGCACACGATGAAAGCTATTGACTAGTTTTAATTAGTGCACGGGCAGTGTTGCTAGATTGACGTTTTTTCCCGCCAGTTATTGCTTATTTCTGTGATCTCTGACGTTCATTTGTCGACTCTCCGCTCGCTTCTCCAGTAGCTGGTCTAACGAGTCGTATCTGCAAGGCCAGTAGTTGACGTGGAGTGATTATTTGAAGCTAGTAGCTGGCATTATGAACTGGCATACCAAATGCCGCCGTGTATGTCTTGTCTTAATGTTCCCTATATTCCATTAAAGTTTGTACAGAGAATTTGGAATCACCCTGTATGGAGCTGGATAGCCAAGTGATTAAGGCACGGGGATTGGACTCGTAGGACCCGAGTTTGATGCCACACTGTACCCAAATTAGCCCCATGTTCACGCAGAGTATGAGAACGTTAAATTTGTGGGTTAGAAAATATGTCCAAGAAGTTTGTGGCAGAGTATGGAGGGTAAGGTGTATGTGAATGTTGTTCAAACTGGGTTTCGGTATAAGTTGGGTGACACTGTCCCAGCCATCCAAATAGATACCTTATACCTTCGGGTCAGTCAGATTGCCTGGGTCAGGTTGAATGAAAGAAGAATCACCCATATTGTGTATTTATAATTTATTGGTGATGCTGCTCACCATATATTCGAAAGTCCTCACTCGAAAAAATGTCATCTCACCAAGCCGTTATTTAATCAACTCGTTTGTTATTTAATCAACTCGTTTGGTTTTCACACATTTGTAAAAACAAGAATTCAATAGATCGGATTGAAAATTATAAACAACTGCTGTAACCCACAAATGACTTACTCAGCAAATGTAATAAAATTTGGTCAATTATTTTTTGAGTTAGAGGGGGGATACATACATCGCACAAACAATCAGACACATCGACAGATCACTGGTAGACACACCGACACACATACTGATGCCAAGCTAAAAATAATTTTCTCGTGTTCTATGTTGCTCGAAACGCATAGTCGAAATAATACGTCGAAAACTTGAGTTGCGATTTTCGACATAATTCCATTACACTTTCCTTATACATTACCATATCTATTCTAGGGAGAGTAAAAAACAGCCTCTTTTCAAAAGTAGAAACATGTCTGTCTCAATAATCGTTACCTTCTTCCACTGGAGTGATTACTCAATCCAATTTATCCTGACGAAGAATGCTCATTTTGTTTTCAAGCCCTATTTCCATTTATATACTTGTTCTGCACTGTTATTAACAGAAGGTTTTGGTTTTCTGTCTATCCATTTCTTGTTAAATGCTAAAAGCTTTAACTCTCCCCACGAACTTCTCAGGGGTATGGCCATACATTAAATTGCGCTGTAACAGTTCATATTTCCTAGTTAGAATAGGTTTTCCCTCGATATTAGAAACTTAAATCCTTTTCAGGTAAGACTTTATATTAGTTCATGAATGATGTTGTTGACCTAGTACATGCAGTAATGTTCGAGAAGTAAAAACAGTGTCGAACTATAAGCATGAGCGCTCATGGGGGAACAAACTGAAGGGTAAGATGTACGACATCGATTAGCTTGATGCTCACCTTTGTGACATTTCTTCTTCTTCGATCCAGACCATTTAACCTACCCGAAGGTGTACGGTATCTGTTTGGAATGCCGGGAACTGACACCCAATTTAGATCGGAACCCAGTGGGAGTAGATTCTACAGGGATAGTATCCTCTATTCCCTATTACCAACCTCTATGAAAGACTTACGAAACCACATATTTAACGTGCCCTTACTCCTCGTGACCACGTGGACAGTTTGGGTAGAGCCGGAAATTCAATTCGGATCGTCTGCGTGCAATCCCCGCGCTCTAACAACTTGTCTGTCCCACCCCCACATTTGTGACATAGAGCCCAGGGAGGAAAAGTGCCCCTTTGTTCTCTCCCAGGGACACGCATGATTATAATAAGCATAATAGGTAGATTTGTTGAGCCCGATAAGTCTTGTTCTAATAATTGTAGCGAGAGAATATGACGTTCTGTTAAAACATAGTTTTTTCAAAACATATGGAGTCATTTCCTTGACGACATAATATTTTAACATGTCATTATAAATTATGCGCTTTAGTTCAACGATAATCCCCAGTAAACTACTCCATTTTCAAAGTATATAAACAATTACTCTACCGAGTTAATTACTGAATTACCCAATAACGATCGTCTTCTGAGATTGAAAATTTAAACAAGGAATTAATCGATTACAAAACCCGTGCATTTTTAATCAAACAAGGGGAAATTATTGACTTCAATTAGATGAATGAACTTAATTGCGATTTTTTTTCGATGTTTTCTAGTGCACTACATCTCCAATTTTAATAGCCTCGGTTTTAACACGTTTAATAAATTTTTATGTAATTTTAATTTATTCATCAGTCAAGCTTGCTGAGGTAATTACTTAATTTTGAGGTTTAAAGAGCTACGCTGGTGAGCTTCGTTATAAAAAAGGGAGAAATTATTTTTCCAATTTTTAATTATGCGCCATAATTAGGGATTTCATCACTTTTGTAATATCAATCAAGGTCGATTAATTTGCTTTTTTCTTGAAATTAAAATATTTGATTTTTTTTTTTAGTTATCAGATAATGATTTTTGAATTACACAAATATATAAAATCGTAGACAATGATAAGTGTATCTGCATTAAAAATAAATTATGATTGTGTATAAACTCAGATGAAATGATTAATGATTCAATTACCTTATATATTGAGAGTCATCATGTCTGATTAATTATATGTTAAGAATTGATTTTAATAGATATCCTACTATTGTGTAACGAGTTTTTTTAGTACCTGTAATAAAAATATCGGGATTATAAGGCTCCGAATATTACGACCTTTTCAAATGCCTAAATATTTTATATACAACCGAACTGCACGCAGCCGTCTGTAAACAGTTTACCGACAGCCGTTTGTAAACAGTAACAGAGATACCGTTCTCCCTGCCGAAGCTGCAAGGTTGGAAATAAGCTAATGTGCAGTGATTGACCTGTGGCGTTGCGTTTGTAAATACCGAAAATGGTCATTCTGAGCAGTTGTGCCCCTTGGACGTCCACTTACTGGTCTTAGCGACCCTGTTCCCTCACTTTGGTACCGGATTCACAGGTGGCAAATGATGGAACGCTTGACATTTAGGACTCGGAGCTACTCTCGCTGGTTCCATTGGAGACGACCTATTAACTCCCATCGCCTGGCGTCACCCAGATGATGTTGTTTACATATTTTTCAAAATTTGGCACAATTTCCACATTTTTGGTATTTTCTATCAAACCAAAGCTCAGAAAAGTGACAGCAATTTACAGTCTTGATCAAAAAGTTTATGACCCAAATAAATCCGTGTCATCGAAATTAGGAGGGTGACTTGGGCATAAACAATGCTTCCGTCCAGGACTTACAACGCGTTTCAACACATCCAGCGAAGCCAATCAAGCGACATTACAACGTCACACTAAAGAAGTAAGCCAATGGAAGTAAGAGGGCGGCAGCGAGGGTGTATTGGACCCCCTAAGTTAAAAGGTGCTGTTGCCTAGCAAGAAGATATCAGATATTGTAGAGCAAACATTTCAGAAGCAGAGAAGTAAGATGGTGTGAGATCAGCATATCGTAGAAGTTAGAACAGCTTACCGTTTTTCTGAAAGGTGATGTTGAAACAAAAGTGCAGTGACGAGAAATAACGTGATGTTAATACATGAGTGAAGAATTATGCAAGAGCTTTGATACCGAAGGCATGTGCTTATTTTATACAACACAGGTTGAGTACGAGATCTGTCAAGTAAATTTCGATAAAACGGTCTCTGATGCAACATCCCCTTCTTGATTGACGTTGTAAATATATAAAGAAGATGTTTAGATAATTTCATTACTGCGCACAATCTTGTGTTTTTAATAAATGTAAATTTTTAAAGATTGGTTTTTCACGAGTACTGTATTTATTGATATAGTAAGTGGGGTCGTACTTTGTAAATTTGGTGGGTTATTGCGGCCATTGTTCAGCAATTGCAATGTTATGAGTACTGGTTATCCACTTTAAAAAATTAACCATTCACCACAGACTGTTTCGATTTTCCTTCTGAATCCGTAATGTGGAGGTACAGATTCTGCACAACATCTTTATATCTTTTAAGTTTCCTTGTTAAAAATGTTGGTATGCAAAATGTTTTCTGTAGGCTAGTTTCCGCTTGCGTGCTCCTCTCATGTATGCACATTTTGTGGCCACACGTTGTTTCTTTAGCCGAATATGCTTATTTTTCCATTTGTTGCTTAACTTTTTGGCTATGAGTGTATGTAAATTAGTATCAGTCTAAGTATTATGTAAACGTATTTTTAACCTTGTATATAGAGTAACATGAAAAACTATTTCCAATGAATAGTATGAATGGGTAATATAAGTCGTATAATAAGTCGAATAAATGGGGTACATGTATTTCCGACAAGCGCCATAGCCTACATCACTATTTATTTGTATATTATAATCATATAACAGTTATCCGATGTGTTAAAAATGCTCTTATATTCTCAAAGGTCTAACCGGTATATAAATTTAAGCTAGATTCATTAGAAAAATAATTTAAAAATACTGCTTAAATAAGGAAAGTGAATTTTAATGTACCTTAAAAAAATTTAAAAAGTATATATTTCGTTTCTTGCATTTAAAATGTAGAATATATAATTATAAGTGTTTTAATTTTTTACATTAAGTGTTGAGACACGCATATTTCATCCTAAAATTTCTATCTATCAATATCTTAAAATATAAAATAAAATTCATTATTGTATAAATTTACATCCAATTACTATTTAACTCATTAATTTACCTAAGTATCATTAAATCTGTAAGCTTAAAAAACTATCTTTCAATAATATCATTCATGTAAATTACAAATTTCTCAAGGTGTTCTATATTCGAATATTATAGAGTGTTCCAAAGAATTTTAATTCTGATGCATGTACTTCCCCTTGTATGATAAATTTCTGGATTCATATGATTCCTAAGCAGGTAGAGGGAGGGGAGAATCCAGTGTCATTTTCTTTTAAAATATTAACTGTAACATAGCCTGCTGATTTAAAATGGGATTGCTCTATCTGGATTCCTACTATTTCAATACTATGCGGAGAAGATGATGATCTGCTAATACAATATGATTTAATTTTGTGACTTGTACAAAACAAATTAAGTTCCTCATTTCAACAACAGGTGGTGTTTGTACCTAGAAAGTGTTACCACTCAAAAAACAATTTTTGAAATTCGAAAACATCCAGGATTTATCAAATTCTAAAACATATGGTCGAAGTCTTTTGTTAAAATGATTAGTGGGGGCTGAACGTCTGATTTGAACTTAAAAAAAATGCAGTTCTCTGTTCTAGCAGCAGGTGGCGTTGTTTGTTTCTACCCAACGCCGCAATTTTCACCTCCTTGTGTTACCAGTAAAAATGGTTCTTCACATGTTTCAAAAATTCTAAATCTAATAATAAGCTTTTAAAAAACATCTAGTACACCATTTCAATATCAGGAGGGCGCTGTCTGTTCTCACCCATCGCCGCAATTCACAACACTTTGTGTCATCATTCTAAAACATGTTTACACAACTCTGAATATTCATAATGATACCCTAGTATATGAATGTTCCCCATTCATACACCAGGAGAGCTGATTTCGAAAGTGATGCCAACAAAAAATAATTTACTAATATGAAACTCTCAAAAATATTTTTGAAAGTTCAAAATATCTTTGTTATCTTCTTCGAAAAATAAAAATCATCGTTGCCTTAAAAAAAAAAATAAAAAAATATGAAAAATGAAATTACACAAGACAAAAAAAATTAAAGTTTCGAAAAAAAATGTCCGTTATCTTCTCATCTTCTACGAAAAATAGAAATAAGTTGTTCTCCCAGAAAAAACTCTAAAAAAAAATCTGTAAAAGAAATAAACACTCAATATTTCCAAGAACCTCGAAAATCCCCTGATCTTCTACAAAAATCCAAGATGGCGACCAGCAGGAGTCATTCAAGTATGGCACCGCAGCATCTCCTCCAGGAGTAGAACTAAAGAGCTAGTATCAAATTACTCCTCGAAGGGTAGAATTCTCTTTTATCCCCACTAATGTATTTCAGTACATCCGAAAGGTCTGGACAGTCGTTTGTACGGCGTATTGAACTATTCAGAGTGTCAGACACTTTCTTGCCAGATTAACGTTAGTTTATTGTATTGTATTCATATCATGTTATATTTCTTGTATTAAAAAATACTCTCATTTCAAATGATATAAAAAACAAAGGTGAGATAAAAATAATTTGCGTCTATACAGAAAGCAATGTGCTGCTCATATGATTATTTTCTTTCTGTTCAGTTTCTCATTTAAACTTTAGATGAAATGGAGAAAAGTGCATCTGTAAAATGTAAAAATGCTGAACTTGGGCATTCAAAAAAACTCTCCAAAATTAAGCGTTTTTTCTTCGTTGATGACTACTCGAAACATTAAAAGATTTCTTAGCTTTCAATGGCAAAATTTCTTACAATGCACTTTGCAACTTTGAAAGACTGGAAACAAAATTTGTGATGTGGACAGTACATAATTCTCTCTACAGCCTCAAATAATGTATTTTTTTACATTGTTTGTGTTAAAAATGTTGCCAAACTATTTTTTTTACTAAAACGTTTTCCTTGAAAAAGGCACTACTATAGATAAATATTAGATGATGACTAATATAGATAATATAGATTCAAAACAAATTCTGCATTAGATGGGAGTTCCCTTAGAATTTCCACTTCAGGTTCTTATTCCATTTCCAGATCAAAATTTCTAATTTTTATTGATACATCTATCGCTTTAGACTGGCTATAGATTGAGCTTAGATGATATTAATTCAGCATCAGAGTAGGTAGAGTAGTGTGGTAAATATGTCCATTTCCGGTTAACAAAAATGTCTTTCAAAAATATATATTTCTCAAGAATGGTTATTGATACAGCTTGACTGATATGAATTCAGCATCCATATCTGTAGATGATAGAAGGTTAACTAAGGATTTTTACTTCCGACATTTTTTACTTCCAATTCAAAAACATTCCTAGAAATATATATTTCTCAGGATTGGCTATATAGATAATGACTGATTTGGATGCAGCATCGGATTTCAGTAGGGTGTCTGTGTGTTTACTAAGGATTTCCACTTTCGGTTCTGGCGATTGTATTTCATGTTTTTTCGAAAATTCGTACTTCCGTATGAAATAAGTGTTTAAAATTGAATATAAATACTTAATAGACCCACTAAAAATAAAGCGTGCGAGCCATTTGCCACCATATGAAGACTCATTCATACACAACTTTCCTTGTCCGCTCAAGGACATTGAAAGTTGCGCACCAAGAAGGAAGCATAGGATGGACCTGAAATTTCATTGACGGAAGACTACAGATGAATGATATACATGGTCACAAACACAGCGCGGCAGAACACGAACAGAGGGAACTGTGGTACACAGTCCGGTCATCCTCAATAGCGCGTCGCACCGCCTCGTGCTGAGATACAATCAGCAATACGGTCCGGCAGGGTGTCGAACAGACGCCGGATGTTGTCCTGCGACAGACGAATCCAAACCTATTGAGCTTTACGTCCCAATTCCCGAAGATTGCGGCAAGGAGGCAGCTGGCGTTCTGACTGGTCCCACAGATGCTTGATAGAGGACAGGTCTGGGAAACGGGCAGGCCATGGAAGTGTCTGGACATGACTCAGGTCTGCGCAACTCAAACACTTTACGGCTGGGCATTATCCTGCTGGAATTGCGTATCTGGAATCCCAGCAACGAATGGGAGCGCATGGGGCCGTAGAATCTCATCCATGTATCGCTGACACGTCAATGTTTCAGGTACCACTACTGGAGCGGATCGGATGACGCAGGTTATGACTCCCCAGTCGATGATGCCTGCAATGGGGCTAACGTGGCACTCAATAACGATGTTGGGATTAGGGATTACGGCGTTGTGCAGGGGACCTTCACACCCCACCACGCTGATCATCGATCCCCAAAACGAAGCGGCACTTATTGCTAAACACCACACATTGTCAATTTGTGGCGTTCCACGTTGTTCTGGATCGGCACCACTGCAAAAGGAGCCACCGATGTTCCCGTCTTGACGGCAGCACACGCAAGGGACGTGGTTCATGTATACGGTTCATGGGCGCACAAGAGCCGCTACGTGTGCCTGTATCGCGGATCGGATCTCCGAGGGCTCTATACGTGCCTGCCGTACGATCATTCGATCTTCTCTTCTCGTGGCATGCCTGATCCGTCCAGAGCCGGTCCTCTGTGTCTGAGTCCCATCATGTGACCAGTGCTCCCAATATAGTTTAAATGATCCACGTAATGGGCTATCCGGCTCTCTGATCACCCTGCGCTTTTTAGCCCGATGATCAGGCCTCTTTCGAAGTCCTTCAGTTGTATATATCGACGTTTCTGGCGCCTACCCACCATTCTTTTCACTCCGTACTCCTGCTTGCGTCTGCCGAAGCTTCTCGTATTGATGGGGTGTCGACTACACACCGGTTTATAAGGCCGCTGGCTCATGCTTGCAGCGTAACTCACGGGTGTACGGTCATGCTCAATCACGTCAGACTTAGATCATTTGCATACCAGCCCGCCCTCTAGGTATTTACATCATTTCGCGCTTATACCATGTTTTCTTCTTGGTACGCAACTTTCATTGTCCGTGAGTGCATATTATATATTTAATAATGTATATAATTGTATAATATATTTAATATAATGTATCATATATATTTATTCATTTTTTTTTCAATTTTATACGAGCTAATTAAAAAACAGGATCGTTTCCTTTGACTAATTTGCACCAATATTTTCTAAAGTATTATCCATCTTCATTAAGCAAATTGCATTATGGGAATACGATAATAGTTTTTATTTTTCTACAATACATTTTAGTGTATGTAGGGAAGGCGTAGGATTGGGTGAAAATTTTATGGCCCAATGATTGTGAATCTTCGCAGTTTCAATCATCGTAGTGAATAATAGCCACACGATATAATTGTGTTCGTGACGTCATTAGCTCCCTTCTGGATTTGAGGGGGGCGAGTTACCCTATGACGGTGTATATTGTTTTAAACTTGGTAGCAATTTAAAGATTTTTAAGCCCTTTAAAATGAAGGGTAGCATGCTATAATTGGCATCATTTTGACGCATATGCAGATTTTTCACATTTTCCTTGCAAATCCTACAAAGAACAAAATATCGTAAGCTACTTAAAAATGGATCCTGGTATGCGAAAACCGAGTTAAGGTAATCATTCTTAAATATGAAATGGTTTTTGATATTCAGAAATGTTATTAAAAGTCTAAGTGTTGTATTTAGCGAACATTTCGCTTACGTTTGTAAAAATGTATACGTTGGCTCAATACATTCCTTATTTTGCAATATACACTTCTTTTTTTACCCTTTCGTAAAGTATGTGTGTGTGTGTGAAAGTATGTGTGTGAGTGTGTGGAGACGATAACTGACGAATGAATGGGCCGATTCAAACTAAATTTGGTACAAAAATCACAATCCGTAAACACTGGAAGCCTATTGTTTTTATACGCAATCGAATGTTCAGAACCCCCCCCCCCTAAATTTTCGAGTGAAATTTTGAAAAAATCGTCAAAAAAACAAAACCGCTAATAAAGTTACGCAAATAGACATTTCTTATGTAATTTTTCATTAGAAAACGATTGACGTAAATTTCAGAACGCTAACATGAACCGTTCTCGAGATATTGCACATTTTTCAAAAAAATTATCAAAAAGTCATATAAAATAAAAAAAAAATATTTCTTATTGAGAAACATGTTCACTTTTCATACGTAATACCATGCGATAAATTGGGTGACATCATTTTCGCGGATCTAGCTCGTTCCATTTATGAAAAAAGATACTTTGACTATTACTTTTGTATTTGAACGCCAATAGTCATTTATCTGCTGTAAGAATAACTTATTTCTTCGCCCATAACGCTTGGCGAGATTTTAGCGACGAATTCGGTGGAATGTCGCCAACTTGGCGACTTTTTTAAATGTTGTTAAATTAACGAAGAACTCGCCAAATGGATAAAAATGACGCTAAATCAATGAAAATGACGACTCATTGAAGAAAATTCGATATCTATTATTAAAGAATATAAATATCTACTAAAAAAATAATTTTTTTTTTTACTGCAAAATTAGTAAATTCATTGCATTATATAAGGAAAGTCATGTGCTGCCCACATCAGATTTTTTACACTTTCGAATTCAATTTTAATAATCAAATGAAGAAAATTACATTTGAACTGAGATACTAACTCCACGCTTCAATTCTAACATTTTCTTAAAATAATACATTTCGTCTTCTACTGATGAGTATTCTAGACACTAATACTTTTCTTGGCCCGGAATGGTCGAGTTTTATGATACTACGAACTGGAACTACCGAAGTACACATAGGAAAAGTAGGAAGAAAGCTAATATTGCGTGAAAAGAAATAACTTTTGGAATGAGTGAGAATTAAATTATTTTTCTCTGCAGACATAAAGCAAGCAATGCCTATAAATGTTTTCTAAAGCTAAAAATTTTAATTAAAAAAGTCTCATGACGGTGTTCTAGGCGGCTTACTTTACTTCTTTATTACTTTCCTTATACTCATAGTGTAATGTATAAGGAAAGTATTGTGACGGGGTAGAAAATTCGAATTCGAGTTTTCGACGGGAGAGCACGTTTCAAGCATCCCTAAACACGAATCAAACGTTTCTGAGATGATGTCAGTGTGTGTGTGTGTGTATAAGTGTGTGTGTGTGTGTATAAGTGTGTGTGTGTGTGTGTATAAATGAGTGTGTGTGTGTATAAGTGTGTGTGTGTATAAGTGTGTGTGTGTATAAGTGTGTGTGTGTATAAGTGTGTGTGTGTGTGTATAAGTGTGTGTGTGTGTATAAGTAAGAGTGTGTGTTTGTGTGCGCGTGTGTATGTGTGTGCGCGTGTGTGTGTGTGCGCGTGTGTGTGTGTGTGCGGGTGTGTGGAGAAGATATCTCACAAATGAATGGAGCGATTCGAACGAAATTTGGTACAAAATTTACAATCCGTGAATACCGGAAGCATATTGTTTTTATACGCAATCAAAAGTTCAGAACCCCCCTCCCTAAATTTTTGAGTAAAATTTTGAAAAAATAATCAAAACAGCAAAACATTTAATAAAGTTGAGTAAATACTCGTTTCTTATGTAAATTTTTATTAGAAAACGAATGACATAAATTTTAGAAAGCTAACATGAGCCATTCTCAAGATATTGCATATTTAAAAAAAATATCAAAAAATTATATAAAATAAAAAAAATATTAACCTATGTTCACTTTTCATAAGTAATATCATGCGATAAATTTGGTGATATCATTCTCATGGATCTAGCTCGTTCTATTCATGAAAAAAAAAATATTTTGTGTAATACTTTAGTATTTGGACGCCTATGGTCATTTATCTGCTATAAGCATAACTTATTTCTCGGTCCATAACGCTTAGTTAGATTTTGGCGGACGGTCGCCAACTTGACGACTTTTTAAATGTTGCAAATTAACTGAAATGTCTCCAAATTGATAAAAATGACGACTAATTGATGAAAGTTCAATATATTGGAAAGAATATAAACGTAGACTATAAGAATAACCCATTTCTCCGATCGTCAGTCCGTACGTAACCCTTGGCGAGAAATATAGTGGGACATCGTCAACTTGGCAACAATTTTCCAAAGTGACAAAAATGCCGCCAAATTGATAAAAATACCGCAAAATGGGAACTAATATTTCGCAAATTCCGATTTCCATTATGTCACGGGTATACCTTCTAGTATATAAGTGATGCTCTTGTCTCCGTTTGTCTGTAACATTTGGTGATGCATTTGGCGACCAATTTAGCAAATTATCGCCAACTTGGCGATATTTAGCCCCAGATTGACAAAAATATTGCCAAAATTGCAAAAATGACGCTAAATCAATGAAAATGATGTCTAATTAGTGAATTAATTATTAAAATATTTTAATATATGGACTATATCGATTATTGAGGATGCTATCAATATTGATAATTGTTAATTTAGAGTTGAGTGAAATATAATTTAATTGGGTACTTTGAAATAGTATTAAATGTTGTCATCCGGAAAATCGCCAAATGTACAATTCAATGTTAAAAACACTGTACCATGGATCTTATATATTATCTTTTGACTGTAAAAGGAGATTCATTGCATTATATAAGGAAAGTCATGTATTGCCCACATCAGATTTTTTACGTTTTAATTAGTTTTACAATAAAGTGTATAATCCATGTAATATATATCAACGTTGATTCAATATCTCGCATAATGAGATACTAAAAATGTACCCTAGAATTGAAATACAAATGTTGTATCATTTTGGAATAGTTATTATGTACCGATAATAATCTGAAAGTACCTGTTATATAATAAATGATTTCGTTCAACTGTTAAGAAAAAGCCCGAAACAGATTCTAAAAGTTGCGTCGAATGAAGTCGCAGCGAAAAGAAACAAGAAAGATCTATCATGCTTAAAGCATTGATTCTGAAACACTTTCCAACTTCAATGCAATTTTATTTAAACATCTCTAAAATGCAATACATTCCTCGGTAATATTTTAAAACTTATAACAATACTACATTAATTTATTATATTTGAAAACTTAAACCTTCATCGAAAAAAATGAACTTCATTCAAGTGACGGCATTGAAATATAAATTGCCTGCTTTAAACATTTCTAAAATGCGATACATTCCTCGGTAATATTTTTAGAATTATCATAATACTACAATAATTTATTATATTTGAAAACGTCATCGAAAACAACTGACATTCATTCAAATAACGTCATAGAAAAAATAACACGCCTGGCTCTATCTATAAAAGCCGCATTTCATTCATAACATTTCCCCATTCATTTCATTCATCACAGTAATAAAATAATTTATTTTATTTAAAAACTTAAGACCATGGAGCTACAAGTAATTAAACTCTATGCATAAAACTTCATCGAAAAAAATCGCCGTTCTCTCTGTAAAACCAATGACTATTCATTCATATCAGCTATGCAGACTCCATGAGCTAAATAATTCTGCGTTAAAAAAATGCAGCAATTCTTATATAACTCATCCTACATATTTTGCTGTTTCCATATTACATTAAAAAATAGGCTTCGTTGTAGAAATAATCAAATTTGGATGATCATTTAAACTAAAATATATTGTAATTGCGTTGTTTCAGTATGTAGATGCACAGAATTTATGCAAAAATAAAGCGGTTTTAGGACGGGTACAACACTCAATATGAATTAAAAAGAATTTTAAAAATCACGATTTTGAGACAAGATGGATGCCATATTTCATTTTGAAGTGGACCACGTGATCTTTTCATATCATGGTCACGTAATCACTTCATATAAGAGGTGTAATTAATATTTAAATTTTTATTTTGAAAATTACTGAATATATTTTGCTGAAATTTTTTTTATATATTTTATGGAATAATTTGAATATTATCTAAAATTTTTGAAGCAATTTGTGAATTTTAAATCCGCTTAAAAAATATTTGAAAAATTATGTCCCATAGGGTTCAATGTATTTCATTTTTTCAACCCGGGTTCAATCCAAAACTAATTGGGTGATATTATTCATTTATATTACCATAGGTCCTAGAGACCGTCTGACCAAAATACTAAAATTTCATTCTGATTAATGCATTTTTACGACAGTTATCGTACTAATGGGCAGACAGACAGACAGACAGGCAGAATGAGCAAAGCCATAAACACTTTTCAACTTTGTTGTATAGTGTTAATAAGTGAATAAACATCTTTCGACCTGGGTTTTCAGCTTAGCCCGTTTTTGACACTATACAACAAAGTTGAAAAGTGTTTATGACTTTGTTAACACTTTACAACAAAGTTGAAAAGTGTTTATGACTTTGTTAACACTTTACAACAAAGTTGAAAAGTGTTTATGACTTTTTATTAACATTTTACAACAAAGTTGAAAAGTGTTTATCACTTTGTTCATTCTGTCTGTCTGTCTGTCCGTTAACACGATAACTGCTGTAAAAATGACTTTATCAAAATGAAATTTTAGTACGTTGTTCAGACGGTCTGTGGGACCTACGGGAATATAAATGTATAATATCTCCCAATTCGTTTTGGATTGAACCCGGGTTGAAGAAATGAAACACATTGAACCCTATGGGTCCTAATTTTTCAAACATTTTTTAAGCGGATTCAAAATTCAAATTGCTTTGAAATTTTTAAGAAATATTCATAGTATCCCATAAAATATATAAAAAAAATTCAGCAAAATATATTCAGAAGTTTATTAAATAAAAATTAAAATAATAATTACACCTTTTATATGAAGCGATCACGTGACCCACTTCAAACTAAAATATGGCATCCCCCTTGTGTTAAAAATAGTGATTTTTAAAGTTCTTTTAAATTCATATTGAGTGTTGTATCCGTCCTAAAACCGCTTTATTTTTACTTAAATTCTGTGCATCTGAGACAGCGCAATTACAATATATTTGAGCTTAAATGATCATCCAAATTCGATTATTTCTACAACGAAGTTAATTTTTCACTTATGGAAAATGTAAACAGCAAAATATGTAGAAGGAGTTGTATAAGAATTGCTGTATTTATTTAACGCAAAATTATTCAGCTCATGGAGTCTGCAATATAGATGATATGAATGAAACATTCATTGATTTTACAGAGAGAAGGACGATATTTTTCGATGAAGTTTTAAGCATAGAGTTTAATTACTTGTACCTCTATGGTCTTAAGTTTTTTAATGAAACAAATTATTATAGTATTGTGATGAATGAAATGAATGGGAAAATTTTTATGAATGAAATGCTGTTTTTTTGAGCGAGTCAGGCGTGTTATATTTCGATGACGTCATTTGAATAAATTTTAGTCGTTTTCGTACACCTACGTAAGTAGTATCTAAACCACCTAACGAGCGCACATGTACTTTATACACTAAAAACTATATTTTATAGCTTATTTTTTATCTTTTTTATATATAAAAAAAGGTACCGATCCATTTTAATATTAAAAACATGATTTTATAACTAAATAAGGCCTCTTTTACATTTAGACCAAAATTTTAGATAAATGCGTGAAAAAAGAGATCAAAGATAGTCCGCCCCATTATGGGGCTACCTTATTTTGAGGGGGCCGTTAGTCCCTCATACATAGGTAAATTACGATGAAATTAAATAAATGCGTGAAAAAAGAGGACTTCCAAATGAATGGAAGTCCTCTAAGCTTTAAAATAAATAGGGAGGCGTTAGTCCCCTAAAAGAGAACATGGTGAAAAAATTATTTTATTTTTCAAAGTTTTTTAGAAAATAAAAGGATTTATATGAAAGTCCTGAAAAAAGAGGACTTGAATCCTCTAAATAAACTTTAAAATAATCTCAAAATAGGATTACAAAGTGACTCAAAATATATCGAAACGCGTCCGTAATTTACGGGTACTTTTTTTCAATAAAAGTAAGTTGTATACAATCTTTACTAAATTTTTTCTCTCCACCAAAATCATAATATGACTTAATATTCTTACTAAGTTTTTTAAGATCTTTATCATTATAATTACTTAAAAATGCTGTTCCAGTATCACCGTTTGATTCTATAAATCTTGCTATTACACTAATTCCTTTCTTTTCTAGAGATTTTTTAATCTTATAAAGATCCATTTATTTAGAATTATTTTTTAACTCTACTCTAAAATATATTAAGCTTTCTCTAATATGTATTTATTATCACCTAAATATAAAAATATATATCTTCCTTTATTGATTTTATTTATCGATCTATTAGAAAGTTGTCCATGTTTATTCGAAAGGTAATACTCTTTTTCTTCAGCTTCTACAATTAACTTTACGATTGCTGTACCTGCAATCATATTTTTAATTTTTTTCAATGATATCAGATCATATTTTCCAGGATATAAATCATCTAATACATATGTTTGACGATAACCACTCAGACTATTGAACTCTTCCATTTATTAGTAAACATTTTTTAAGACTTAAAAATACTGTGCCATATCGCAATATGGTCTTCAGAGTTATTATATACCTTATTACTAAATCTTCTTAACATCAGGGGTAAATTTATATTATCTTCATCATACCATATTTCATTTATTCTAGGTAAAAATATTAATTCAGTTAGAGATGTAATATCGTTTTCTCTACAATATAATTTATTTAAATTAATTAAATTTTTAATACCTTCAATAGATGTAATATCGTTTTCAGTACAATTTAATACTTTTAAATTTATGAAATTTTTTATTCCTTCAAGTGAAGTTAATCTATTATCTTCACAATATAATTCTTTTAAATTAGTTAAATTATCTATTCCTTCAAGTGACATTAATATATTTCTATCACAATATAATTTATTTAAATTAGTTAAATTTTCTATTCCTTCAAGTGACATTAATTTATTTCCTCCACAATATATTTTTTTTAAATTAGTTAAATTTTTTATACCTTCAAGAGATTTTAATTTATTTCCCCTACAATTTAATGTTTCTAAATTAGTTAAATTTTCTATTCCTTCAAGAGATTTTAATTTATTTCCTTCACAATTTAATGTTTCTAAATTAGTTAAATTTTCTATTCCTTCAAGAGATTTTAATTTATTTCCTTCACAATATAATTCTTTTAAATTAGTTAAATTTTCTATTCCTTCAAGAGTACAATTAAATATAAAAATAGATTTCACTTCAGTAGGATTCTCTATATTTAAGAAAGACATAGTTTTTTTTTCCATACCATTATTATATGTAACATCCATTTATATAGAAACATTTTTATTAAATATTTATTTATCATCTTTGTTAGTTAATTGTCTCAAAATATAAACACACTCTCTCAAGACTGATTTAACTTCATATATCTCTTCAATAATTTTCTCTTGGTAAGGTTCTATTTCGTGATGACCAAACTTTTTATTTAATTCACTCATCTGTATAGCTTGTACTTTTTTCCAATGAACATTAAAAAAGTGATCAGGTAATAGCTCAAATTTATATTTAATCAAATAACAAAAATCTAATTTATACATAAATTCTTCTATAAAATTTTCACTAAATGTTTGATATCTTGTTATATACAGCCAATTTAAATCATCTTTTAATCCTCTCATGGTATCTTCTGTAAGATTTTGAAATATTGATACTTTATATAAATCTAAATTATCGGAAAATTTTACGATAAATTCGTTACTTAAAGTTTGATATTGAGATATGTTTACCCAATCTACTTTATCTTTACATTTTTCTATAAAATCTTCTGATAATTTTTGATATCTAGAAATTTTACGCCAATCATCAGGTTGAGCAAATTCTTCAATAAAAGATTCAGACAGTGTTGAATATTGTAAAACTAAATCCCAATTTACATGATCTTTAAGATTTCTAATTACATCTTCAGATAAATTATTTCTAGAAAATTCATTCCAATCAATATCCATTTATTAGAAAGAAATTTTTTCAATATGCATATAAGGTTTTAAAGCGTTACCATCACATTTTATCTTTAATGTGATGATATCATCACGTTTACCATAAGCAAAACAGGTTACTACATCTCTATTAACATTTAAAATTTCCTTACCATTGATTTCTAGAGATATCAGTGGACTTTTATCACTTTCTACTGTATCATATATATATATGGAAATTTTCATACACATATCGGTAGATAATCGCATCTCTTGATCCAGTAAATTTGAGCTCATCATGTTGAAATTTACTTTTTTATAATCCCCATCTGTATGAAAATCATTTAGTATAGTAACCCAGATATCTCTATTGTCTAAATATATTTTATTGACAACATCGTTATCATTTTCAGGTTCAGAAACATTCGTAATTATTTTATTTTTTGCATCAAATTTATCATTCTGTAATATTAACGATTTTTTTTCAAAATATCTTTTATTCACAACATTTTTTTCATCTTTAGGATCTGCTACATTTCCCATTCTTTTTCCTTTTGCATCGTAAGGTTTACCTTCTAAAGTATGTAAAGTTGTATCATTTAATTCTTTTATTCTCTTACCTGTTTCTTCAGTAAAGGTTAAAAAACCCTCATCATATTTAGTTTTTATAAGATCTCTCAATTCATGATGATTATTCTCTATTTTATTCAAAACAAAACTTTTAGTGGTTAAATCTGAATCATCTATAGGATTTTCACAATTTTTTAAAATTCTATTTTCCATATCATAATTTCCATCAACCATTAATTTAAAACCTATACCTGGAGGTCCAATAGGTCCTTCTTTCATTTGATCATCATAAGGTGGATAATAAGCACTCATTTATTTAATTTTAAGATTTTAAACTCTTAACCATTGTTATAGTTTTATTTTTTAAATTTATAAAACATCTCTTTCTTTCTTTAAAAATAAAAAAAAACTTATATTCCTTTTGACTATTCGTTATCCAATTAAATTCAATATCTAAATTATTTAAATCGGTATAGTTTTCATGATTTGATGAGTCAAAAGGAAAAATAGGATACAGTTTACCAAAATTCTCCTTATTTATCAAAGGTCCTGTTTCTGTATTATTATCGTAAAATCCTTCACGTAAAAGAGCTTCATACACTCTACTATAATCTTTATTGGCAAAATTTGTTTTATAACGCATAAGAGGAACTTGTTTATTATTAATCATCAACCAGCATTCTGCCATATCTATATTATCAAATATCATATTATTTTTTTCATAATTACTATCTCTTTCAACATATTGAGGAATAACGTAGACACTTAAAACTTCATCTGACGCTGTAGTTGCTGTCACAGATCCACTGTTGCTTCTATAGGGGCCTACCATCTTAAATCTATATCGATCCCAATTTACCTCTATATCTTTATTAGATAGATATGATTCCAGAAACAAGCTTTCTGCAGAATTTTTTAATTCTATATAAGGTAAATGTAAGGTTAAACCTTCAACTACTACCTTATAATTTTCGTTTCTTATATTAGTATATATCATATTTTTATTTTCATTTCTTTGAATTTCTATTTTCACTTCAAAACCTGAAATTATCTTTTCATATTCTCTAAAGAAATCGATTATATCTTTTAAAGGTGTCCATATTTTAATGACATTGCTATCTTTCGTTAGTTCCCATCTCTTTACGAATCCTTTGTTATAATCTTTATTCATTTTCAAATTATTAAAAAATTCAGTTATTTTAGTAGTATCTTCTAAAGTACCATCATATTTGAACTCATTACGGTCAGCTGAATCAGATGTATCTAGATAAAAAAATTCATTTTGAGCTTGTGATGTTACATAATCAGGAGTATAATGAATTAATCTTAAAACATGATTCATGATTGAAAAATTTGACTCTGTATTTGATTCAATTTCAATATCTCCTATATGTACTTTTAAAGTTTTGATAAAACCTCCACCATTTACCAGACTCACATTTTCGTTTCCAATAGATGATTTATCATTTTTTGTAATTTTTAATTTTAGTTCAAGATATCCTCTAGAATATAAAATGTTTGCTTTAGTATCATTAATATGAAAAACATAGGTGGCATTCTCATCTGAACTATGTTCTTTTGGATGAATTTCTCTTAATTCATAACTTTTAATGTGATCATTATAATAATAACGAGTATCACTTAAATCATAAATCATTTATTTAGGAAGAATTTTTAAACCACCTCCTTTCTTTTTCATAGAAAATATTTCATTTAATATATTCTTAGGTTTCAATAAAACCTTTAAAAATCCTTGTATTTTTTTACTTTTTCTGTATAATCTATTCATTTATTTAAGAAGAAATAAAATTAAATTCTACAGCTCCTTTATTTAAATCTATTAATTCACCTTTTTGATTAGTAATCCTCATTTTTATTCTTTCAACAGGATCCACTTTAACAGGAAAATATATCCAATTATTAAATTCTTTTGAAATTATACTACCTGGAGGGTTTTTATTAGTGAAAGAATATATAACTTCTGAATTATATTGATTTATTAAAGATCCTTTTACAACATCACAGTGAATATAAATATTATCATTTCCATTAGATATATCAGCAATATGTTCACCTTCAACCTCTGTTTCTTCATCATAACTTCCATATGTAGGATTTAGAAAGCCTATAATTTTATGAAAGTTACTTTTTGTAAAATCAATTACCCAACCATTTTTCAGTTTAATAGATATTCTTTGTCTTGCTTCAATAATACCAAATTTGACAGGTGGATCCTCACCGAATATTTTCATCATATACTCATTTAATCCTCTTATAGTATAATTACCATTTGAGATAGAAATTGTTATATCTGTGCCTAATGTATACAATCTAAATATGTTATTTCCATAATTCTTACTTATATTAAACCAGGAAACTTCCATAGAGAATGAGTGTAAAGCTAATTTTTTTATTTTAAGAGGTGTAATAAAATTTACAGTAAATTCCTCTGATATCTCATGACCTTCAGATTTTAATATTATCATTTATACATAACAAAATTTTCATTATAGTCACTAGGTTTTTGTGTAGGAAATGATTTGAGAACATTTTCAGGTGATATACCTTTATTCCTTTCTCTTATATATTTCATACAAAATATACCACATTTCACAGATGAAGGTTTCTGTAAAAAACTATCATTATAACCTATTTTTTTATTAGATGTAACAAGAAATGATTTAATATTTTTAGGAATATAGTCCTTCTTCATATTGTCATATTCACCAAACGGATCAAAATATTCCACATATTTATATTTAGGATCATTATAATAACAAACCCAATGAGTTCCGGGACCTGTTGATACATCTAAATTAATGATTCCATTTTCAAATTTTCCTATTGTTTTAGGTAATAAATCGGAGGTAAACACACCTCTAAATCCTTTTTCATTTTTCATATTTTCTTTAATCATTTTGTCGCTAATTCCCACTGTTGATATATTCCCTTTCCAAGTTTTTTTTTCCCAGATCCCTTTTTTTGTATAGCTGAACTAGCTAATCCAGATAAAGTACCTGATGCTAATGCTGGAACTGCAATTTTAGCAGCAGTTATTAAAGAGGGTATAAGTGCCGCCAGAAATGGTAAAAATCCTCCATTTTTATCTAATTGAGTTTTACTGATTGTAATTCTTTTTTTATCATTAATATGATTAATTTGAGTTTTAGTTAAATACATCTCATGATTAGGAGTTTTAGATTTATCTATTTGTAATGTTACTTCTACTTTATTTTTAAAAGCTGATTTAAGTTTATTTTTCTGACCTTCACTCAAATAAACTTTATTTTTTATCATTTATTAGCAGAGAAATTGTTTATGATATCGTTGTACATCATTATAAGTCATTTCTTTATTTTTTAATAACATATCTAACAATAAAGTTACTTGATTATATAATTTCTTTGATTTACTACCATTACATATTTTTTCTGTTAAATTTGATAATGCATTCAATCATTTACCCACCTTCATTTCTTTACTACTTCGAATCATATTTAATCTATGCATATAATTTTGCAACATATTTTCTTTATTTTTAATTTCATTTATATCATTCTTTTTCTGGTTTAATTCCTCCTCTGAAAAATTTTTAGCTCTAGAAATTGTACTTTTTAAGTTACCTCTTTTCTTAGATAATCCTTCTTTTAACTGTTTAGCTCTTCCATACATCTCCTCTAATTTTTCTTGATCGTTTAAAAATACTGACGGTCTGTATAATTTTTCCTCTTTTAAATATTTTAAATTTAAATTTTGATCGATATCATAAGTATAAGATACTAATTCTTTCACAGCTTCAATAGGCTCTTCTATAGATGGTAATGAAATATTTTCTACAACATTTTGAATACTTTTTACAATCTCTTTATTTGATTTTTCATATTTTTCAATTTCTTGAGTGACTGGTTTATGAAATTCCTCTAAGGTCTTTTGAATACCTATTTTTTCTTTTAGTTGATCTTCATTATTCTTTCTTATTTCTTTTTCTATTTTTACTATTTTAATTGAATCTTTTATTTGCTTTAAAAACTTGTGTTTCCGTTCTTTTTCTAATTCATTCATTTATATAATATTAATTTTTTACTGCAGCTAATTTTATTTTCACTGCAGCAAATTTTATTTTTACTGCTAGTAAATTATGATAAAAATTAAAGATTACACAGAACCAGAAGAATTACCTGATCCTAAACAACATCCTTTGTTACCTAAACATCCATTTAGATTACTTATAGTAGGATCTTCAGGTTCAGGTAAAACAAATTTACTGTTAAATTTGATTTATGATTTATTATTTTTTAATACATTATATATATGTGCAAAAGATTTATACGAACCTAAATATTCTAAATTACAAGAAAAATATACATTGTTTGAAGATTTATAAAGAGAAGATATTTTGAAATGTAAGAATATAAAGAATAAGAAAAGATTATTAAAATTATATGATAAATTCAAAAAAAAAGTATTATTTTCTTCAGATCAAAATTTTATTACTGTAGATGATTTAAATCCTACATTAAAGAATTTAGTTATTTTTTATGATTGTGTGATTGAGAAAGATAAAAAAAACATCGAAGAATTATTTATCAGAGGTAGAAAGAAAAACGCATCCTTTATTTATTTAACTCAGTCATATTTTTTAACACCTATCAATATAAGAAGGAACTGTAATTACGATATATTTTTCACTCTACAATCTAAAGAAATTCAACAGATTATAAGAGAGATAGATGGTTTATTAAGTACTGAAGAATTCAAACAAATGTATAATAAAAGTGTTCAAGAAAAATAGGATTTTTTATGTTAGATTTAGTGAATCCAGAAATAAGATACAGGAAAAAATTTAATCCTATATAAATGGATGTATATTTAGAAAAAAGATTGTATGTTTACAGAAAGAGTAGAAATTTATATCAAAAGATAAGTATTTCATTATCAGTAAGTAAGGTTATTCTAAGTGGAACAGGTTTATCAGCTATTGCCTTTCTACCACTTGCTTTTTTAAGTTTATCAGTTGGTATAGTAGAAGCTATCGATCTTACATTAAAAATTGTAGAAAGGAAAGAAGAATATAGACATTGTTATAATTTTTATAAAGAACTCATTAATTCGTTTAAAGCTAAAAATATGACAGAAGAAGAAATTTATATGCGAGAAAAGGATTTCATAAAAAGTTTAAAATTTAATCCAGTTGAAAAATATGTAAAACAAATGCAATTGAATGGATATAAATTTATTCATTCTAAATAAATGGTTTGTAAAAGAAAGGTGGTGATATTGTTGGATGGATACAAGATAAAATAAATCTTCCAGAAATGCATTTACCAGGATATCAATATTGTGGTCCAAATACAAAATTAGAAAAAATATTAAAAAGAGGTGATCCAGGAATAAACAGAGTTGATAAAGCATGTAAAAAACATGATATTGAATACAATAAAACAAAAGATACAAAACTGAGACATGTTGCTGATCAAAAATTAATAGATGATTTAAATGATATACAAGATCCAACATTTCGAGAAAGATTAGCTAGAGGAATTATTAAACCTATTATTAAAGCTAAAAAAACTTTTTGTTAGGTCTTTCTATATATTGTGTCAAGTGTAAAGATAAAACCCCAACTAAAAATTATCATAAAACTACCATTAAAAATAATAAACCTGTTGGTAAAGGTGTCTGTACTATTTGTGGAAGTAAAAAGAATACTTTTTTAGGAATTTAAAAGAGGTCTATTATAATCCAGAAACCGGTTATTGTGGTATTCAAGAATTGAAAAGAAAAACAGGGTTATCTAATGTTGAAGAATTTTTACATGAACAAGATGTATATACTAGATATAAACCTGTCATTCGTAAATTTAAAAGAAGAAGAGTTTATGTTCCAAACAGTAATAATCAATTTGACGCTGATTTGTTATTTATAAAAAATTATAGCAAATATAATGATGGAATTAATTATTTGTTAACGGTTATAGATGCTTTTAATAAATATGCTTGGGCTTTTCCTATAAAAAGAAAAACATCTGAAGAAGTAGTACAAGGTTTTAAACAAGTTTTTAAAGAAAGAATACCAAAATTCATTTTGACAGATGAAGGTACTGAATTTACAGGAAAACAGACACAAAAATTATTTAAAGATAATAATATACATTGGTTTACAACTAAAAATAAAGAAATAAAATCTGCAATAGCTGAGAGATTTAATAGAAGTATAAGAGAAAAAATTATAAAATATATGCATGCTAACAATACTAAAAGATATATTGATGTATTACCTAAATTACTTAAAAATTATAACAATTCATATCATAGATCAATAAAAATGACACCTGTTGAGGCTAGAGAAAATGAATCTCAAGTTTATAAAAATTTATATACGAAAAAGATCATAAAAAAACCTAAATTTAAGATAGGGGATAGTGTTAGAATATCTACAATTAAGAAAACATTCAGGAAAGTAGATGATTCTACATTTACTGAAGAGATTTTTATAGTTTCTGAAGTATTGAAAACAGATCCAATTACTTATCGATTAAAAGATTTAAACAGTAAAGAAATTGAAGGAACTTTTTATGAAAATGAAATGGTAAAATATAATAAAAAAGATGATGTATATAAAATTGAAAAAATCATAAAAAAGAAAGGAAATAAGTATTTTGTAAAATGGCTAGGATATCCGGATGAATTTAATAGTTGGACATCTGAATTAGTTCATATATAAATGAATATAGATAATAAGATGAAATTAATCTATGATTCGGAAGAAGAAGAATATTTTTATGTTATCGATTACGAAAGTTTAAAACAAAGATATAATAGTAGAGTTTGTTATTTTAATCGATTAAGAAGGAGATATAATATTTCTCAAGAAGTTGAGGATATGTTTTTAAAATTTTTAGATTTTATGTATTATGAGAAATCAATTAACTATTACTATTTTATGAAAAAGATTTGTGATATTTTTAATATTGAAAATAATATAAAAGTTCAAAAAGTTAAAAAGAAATATGAAAAAATATGGAATGATTTCTTACAAAGTATTTCAAGAAATGTTTCCTAATAAATGGAGGTTACAAAAAAGTGCATACACTGTTTGACTATGAAATCAGTAAATGAGTTTTACATATATCATAGAAATGGAAAAATTAATTCCCAAAGTCGTTGCAAATGTTGTGAATCCATAATTAAATATAAAAAAAATATATGTGAATGTGGAAAGCAATATACATATACACACAAAAAGAGACATTTGAAAAGTAATTATCATAGTAAGCATGTTCCAGGAAAAAGTATTACAAAAAATGTTTCCTAATAAATGGAGTTTACATTAAAGTCAAAGACTATTAATGAACTTAGAAAAGTAGTAAAATTATTGAATATTAAACAACCTAAAGGTTGTAAGAAGGTTGATTTAATTAAATTATTAACTAAATATATCAGAAAAACAGGTGAATATAAACCTGTTTTAGTAGATTTATTAAATTTAGATTTGTCAGCATACTTGGAAAAAAAGAAAAAAATATTTATTGATAAACCTAAAAAACGTAAAAAAATTAAAAAGATTTTTGATTCTTTTAGTTTAAGATTTGATAAAAATGATTTTAAATCTGTCTTTCCTGAAGATAATGTATTTACAGTAGAAGAAAATCTTGAAAAGTTATTTACAGAAGATAGAAAATGTCGTATATGTGGTAAATATTATGAAGATGAAGAAGAACATATAAAGAAAGACTTAATGATTAAAAGATCAAAACAAAAAAGAAAATGTATTATTTGCGGTATATATTATAAACATTTAGAAAATCGCATATCAAGTCGAAAACATAAAAAAGCATTAGATGAAGGTAATGTAGAAATTAAGGAATATGAAACTGCTTATAAATCTAGATTAAGATCATACAGAATTAATAATTGTAATAATATTAAAATCCCTCTAGAATTTTTAGAAGAGAAAAGAAAGGTTGTAATAGAAAAAATAAAGCAAATTATGAAAGAATTTAATGGAATAAAGGTAAATTTTAAATTGTTTTGTTTGTATAAATTAAATGAAGAAATTCAAGAATTTACATTTAAAACTGAGAATCAAATTATATTAAAATCTAATGATTTACATACTTTTTATGATTATGTTATTGACAACTTAATAAATGAATCTGATGATTTTATATCAAAAGGATCTGGTTGGAGTCTTGAAGAAATTAAATTTTTGGAATTGAGAATAAATAAGTATCAACCCTTGAGAGGATCAAGTTATATTGATTTACCTGAAAATATTAAATCTAAACAAGCTATAATAAATGTAAAAAATAAAGATAATAAATGTTTTATGTGGTCTATATTATCAGCAATTCATCCTGTAAAAAAAGATCCTCAAAGAGTGTCAAAATATGAACAATATAAAGATGAATTAAATTTTAAAGGTATTGATTTTCCTGTTTCATTAGACAATATTAAGAAATTTGAAAAACTAAATAATATATCTGTAAATGTTTATAGTTATGATGGTTCAATTTATCCACTTAGAATAACTAACAATAAATTAGAAAAACATGTAAACTTGTTTTATATGAAAGATCATTATTGTTGGATTAAAAATATGAATAGTTTGATCAGATCACAAATTAATAATAATCAAATATTTTTATGTGATAGATGTTTAAATCATTTTCATTCTGAGGAAAGATTAAAGATACATGAGGAATACTGTAAAGAGGCTGTCACAATTAATATGCCTAAAAAAGATGAAGTTTTTCAATTTAAAAATCATGAAAGAAAAATGAGAGTACCATATACTATATATGCTGATTTTGAATCTCTCTTACCTAAAATTGATACATGTGAGCAAGATCAAACTAAATCATATACTGTGAAATATCAAAAACATGTAGCAGATGCATTTTGTTATATCAAATATGAAAAGGAATACTTTAAACCTCCTGTTGTTTATAGAGGACCAGATACAATCAAAAAGTTTGTATCTATGTTAAAAGAGGATACTCTTAAAATTGAAAAAATGATAGAAGACAAAACTAAAAAATATGAAAGTATCAAATCAATGATAGAGTTCGATGAAAATCATTATAAAAGAACTAATATTTGTCATATATGTGAAAATCAAATCTTAAATAATGAAAAAGTAATTGATCATTGTCATATAACTGGAAAATATAGAGGTCCTGCTCATAATGTTTGTAATTTAAATTATCAAATTCCAAAATTTATTCCAGTAAATAAAAATTCATAATTTAACATGTTATGATTCTCATTTGTTTATAAAAGACCTTGGATTTGATCAATCAAAAATAGATGTTATACCTAATACTGAAGAAAAATATATATCTTTCAGCAAAAAAATAGGAGGTATGAAATTGAGATTTATTGATTCATTTAAATTTATGTCTTGCAAATTAGATAATTTATCAAAAAACTTGAGACCAGAGAATGAAATAAATAGATATCCTCCCAAAATACGAAAAATGAAATATATTAAATACTTAAAATCAAAATTTAGAGAGACATCATTACATTTTCCTGATGATAAATTAGATCTCATTACAAGAAAAGGTGTATATCCTTATGATTATATGGATTCTAGAGATAAATACAAGGAAACAGAATTACCTTCAAAAGATAAATTTTATAATAAATTGAATGAATGTAATATAACTGATGAAGAATATAAACATGCTCAACGTGTTTGGAAAGAATTTAATATAAAAAATTTAGGTGAATATACAGATTTATATGTCAAAACAGATGTATTAATTTTAACAGATGTACTTGAAAATTTTAGAGATGTTTGTTTAAAAACTTATAAATTAGATCCAGATTGGTATTTTACTGCTCCTGGTTTATCTTGGGATGCTATGTTAAAAATAACAAATGTTAAATTAGATTTATTAAATGATTATGATATGATTCTCATGATAGAAAAAGGTTTAAGAGGAGGTGTTTCACAATGTTGTAATAGATATGGAAAAGCTAATAATAAATATATGAAAAATTATGATAATAGTAAAGAATCCAATTATTTAATGTATTTAGATGCTAATAATTTATATGGATGGGCTATGAGTCAATATTTACCATATGGAGAATTTAAATGGTGTGATGAAATAAATTATGTTAAACGTGAATTATATAACAATAAAATAAAAGATGATTCAGAGATTGGATATATATTTGAAATTAGTTTAAGATATCCAAAAGAGTTACATGATTATCATTCAGATTTACCATTATGTCCTGAAAATAGAATTCCCGAAAATTCGAAACAAGGTAAGTTATTAACAACTTTATACGATAAACAGAAATATGTAGTTCATTATAGAAGTTTAAAACAATATTTGAAAATGGGTTTAAAAGCTGTAAGAGTACATAGAGTATTACAATTTAAACAATCGAATTGGTTAAAAAAATATATAGATTTAAACACTAAAATGAGAAAGAAAGCTGCTAATGATTTTGAGAAAGATTTTTATAAATTAATGAATAATTCAGTATTTGGAAAAACTATGGAAAATATAAGAAAACGAATCGATGTAAGATTATGTTGTAATTATGATCAAGTTAAAAAATTAATTGCTAAACCTAATTTCAAATGTAGAACTATTTTTGATGAAAATTTGGTAGCTGTTCACATGAAAAAAACAAAACTATATTTTAATAAACCGATTTATGTTGGAATGAGTATATTAGATTTATCTAAACATTTAATGTATGATTTTCATTATAATGTTATGAAACCGAGATATAAAGATAATATTAAGTTATTATATAAGGATACAGATAGTTTTATATATGATATTAAAACAGATGACTTTTATGAAGATATGAAGTCTATGATTGATTATTTCGATACATCTGATTATCAAGTAAATAATCTGTATAATATGTCTAGATGTAATAAAAAAGTATTAGGTAAAATGAAAGATGAAAATAACGGTGTGATTATGGAAGAATTTGTAGGTTTAAGAAGTAAAATATATTCAATAAGATTAGAAAAACAGAGTGTTGAAGAATATAATAATATTAATGAAGACCATAAAGAATTTGAAACTAAGAAGTCTAAAGGTACTAAGACTAGTACCGTTAAAAACAGAATATCATTTGAGGATTATAAAGACTGTTTATTAAATAAAAAAGATCAATATAGAACACAGAATTTAATTAGAAGTAAGAAACATGAATTGTATTCAATTCAAGTGAACAAGATAGCTTTATCAGCAAAAGATGATAAAAGATTTATATTAGAAGATGGTATGAATACTAGAGCTTTAGGACATTATAAAAATGTTTCTAAAAATAAGTCTATATAAATGGATGAGTGTTTAGGTGATATTCGAGCTTTAAATTTTACAAATTCTGAAGAAATTTACTATATGACTTATCTTTGTAAAGAATTGTATGATATAAAATATGATCATAATAAAAAACTAGTATCAGAAAGTTTTCAAAGGTTGACTGAATTAATTGAAAAAGAAGAAAATGAAGATATTAAATTGAAAGGATTAGGAGTTTTATATGTTATTTCAAAGAATTTATTCTATTGGTCATGAATTTATAAAAACTAATAAATAGACCTAAAATGTTTGAATTAAATGATTTATATCCTAGGATATATATTGATATAACTAAATATTGTTGTGATACCTTAAAGTTAGTTGAATCAATAAAATATAAAGGTATATTTAAGTATGAGAAAGCTTAATCAATATATGATTTTTTTAATATATTAGAGTGTTTATAATAACTATTTTATTAAATCTAAAATTTTCTTAATATCTCTATAATTCAGGGGGGATGACCATCCCCCTATATCATATAATGTTTAGAAATTATTTATAAAAAAATGTTTACTAATAAATGGAAGAGTTCAATAGACTGAGAGGTTATCCTAAGACGTTTAAATTAAATGATTTATATCCTGGGGAATATGATCTGATATCATTGAAAAAAATTAAAACTAAATATGGAGATACAGTAATGGCAAAGTTATATATAGAAGGGGTAGAAAAGGATTATTATCTAGCGAATAATCATGGACAACTTTCTAATGAATCAATAAATGAAATCAATAAAGGTAGATATATATTTAAGTATTCAGGTATGATTAATGATAAATATGAATATGAATTAGAGGAAACATTTTTATAATATATATTATAATATATATATAGAAATTAAATCATTACTTATACGTTCTCTTCATATGATCTTTTACATTTATTAAATCTCTTTGAGCTAATGAGTATTTTAATCGTGCATTTATTTTTTCATCATCCGTTCTGCTTGAAGGAGTGCTCTTATCAGTCAGACACCGGATAGTAGTGGTTGTTCCACATAGCGGTGCCAAATCTGTGAAGCGAGGTCAAAAATATTATTTTCCGACTGAACTGGAAAAAAAATCTTGCGAGCCAGGAAATGTTTTAGATAATAAATGACCTCAGACTTTTTTCAACCTCGTTGATCGGGTGAATTAGAGAAATCATTTTTTATAATATATTTTATTTTCATCTAAGTTCTTTTATGGGGGGACCGTTAGTCCCCCCATTTATTTTAAAGCCTAGAGGACTTCTAAAGCACTCAGGAATAGAATATTTAATAAATTTAGAATACTATCAAGATTTTATGAACTCTATAAAACACGTCCGTAATTTACGTTTCGATATATTTTGAGTCACTTTGTAATCCTATTTTGAGATTATTTTAAAGTTTATTTAGAGGATTCAAGTCCTCTTTTTTCACGACTTTCATATAAATCCTTTTATTTTCTAAAAAACTTTGAAAAATAAAATAATTTTTTCACCATGTTCTCTTCTAGGGGACTAACGCCTCCCTATTTATTTTAAAGCTTAGAGGACTTCCATTCATTTGGAAGTCCTCTTTTTTCACGCATTTATTTAATTTCATCGTAATTTACCTATGTATGAGGGACTAACGGCCCCCTCAAAATAAGGTAGCCCCATAATGGGGCGGACTATCTTTGATCTCTTTTTTCACGCATTTATCTAAAATTTTGGTCTAAATGTAAAAAAGGCCTTATTTAGTTATAAAATCATGTTTTTAATATTAAAATGGATCGGTACCTTTTTTATATATAAAAAAGATAAAAAATAAGCTATAAAATATAGTTTTTAGTGTATAAAGTACATGTGCGCTCGTAAGGTGGTTTAGATACTACTTACGTATGCTTGTACACCAACGTAAGCTTGTACACCAACTTTTCCTTATCTGGTTTTCAAAAGATACTTCAGTGAGAGGGAGAAAAAGAGACGCCAGAGCATTTTTCGTTTTTGTAACATTACGCTTACGCCCTAAATAAAAGATGTGCACAATTATTCACCACATATGCACTTTAAGGAGGGAAGATCTACTGAAGTAGATGATCGTACTGCGCCTTTCTGAAAAATCGTTTGTTTAGCCATAGAATTAAAATTCAATCGGAAGAATGGAAATTTTGGCAATAAAATATATTTTCGATAAAATTTAAATATAGACATGCTTTCACAGCAAGTTTTCATCGGATCTGTGATTTTTTTTACCACAATACTCGAAAAAAATTAGAATGATACTTTTTCATTCAAGGAATTAAAAAACCTATATTCAAGAAGTTAGGCTATTAGATAGCTTAAAATAAATAAATATATATATATTCTTAATAATAAATATACTTGGAATCGCAAATAATTAAAAAATTGTTACTTTTTATTTCTATTGAAGTAACATAAAAAAAATAAATAAATGCTCTATCTGCTAGTTTTCACCGGAAGTTTACTATTCTTAGCCTAATAATAATAATAATATAATAACAAATTTAAAAAATAGAGCGATATCTTTTAAATTCGCAAAATTAGGAAATCGATAAATTAAATCCATTTCTTTTGCGTAAGATATCTGCCTTTTCGACCCAAATAATCTAGGTCAAAACACTAAAATATCGAAATTATAACCACTACATTTCTAAAATGAAGTGTTCTATCTAAAATCTAATCATTCACACTTTTAAGGCTTTCAAAGGGTTACAAATTATTGCTTATTTTTCATAGCTAGCACTTATTGTTTTTGAGATGTAAGCTATACAAACTTGAAAAACGGAAAAATTTCAATTTTTTCAACTTGGACAGGACGATTATTCGATTACTGTAAACGCTTTATAAATACAAATTACAGATCTAGAAACTGGATTTCTAAATACATATTTTGTCGCTTACAATTTATATCTATTTATTCGAAGATATTTTGATTTAAAGTGGTAAGCAAAATGGAGGGAAAAAAACTCGCTCAGATAGACACTTTCTAAAGGTTTTTCGCGAAAGTAAATTCAAAATATTAAAATATTGAAATTGCTTTTATTATATTGATAATATGTACCTTATATCTGTCAAAACAATTAAAATTTGTTTCCATGTTTATCTGTTAGTTTCAGAGATATAAGCATCAAAGCGTTTAAATATTTCTTAACGCTCTAGTTTCACCACAGATAACCCATAGAAATAGTACTCACATCAAAAATCAGCACTTTCAATAATGATAAAAAAAATGTTTCAGACTTTTTAGTTAGAAAACGAATGATAGACTTTAGAATCTTGACATGAACCGTTCTCGAGATATCGCACGATTTTTGAATTTTTTTTAAAGTCATTCAAAAACTGGAATTTTTACAGTTATTTCATACTTAATTTTTAATCGAAAACGATAGACATAAACTTTAGAATTTTTTACGAACCGTTCTTGAGATATTGCACGTCTTTCAAATAAATGTATTAAAAAATACATATATACAATTAAAAAGTAGTAAGTATCTTCATATATGTTGGTTTCCGATATTTAATATTATATAAGATCAATCTAATAAGTCTATAGCATTGCATTCATGAAAAAAGATAATTTTTTAATAGTTTTGCATTTTGATGCCTACTAGTCATTTATTTCAGCCAATGGATATCCGTTAAATAAAAATTGCATTTTGTTGAAGACTTTGCACGTGAGTATAAGGAAGTAATTCGTTTGGATTATTAAATTATCAAAACTTAATAATCCACTGTCGACTTATTTGAATTTAAGTGGTGTTAATTTTGTGCTAAATTCATTCTTCTGCGGATCTTTTGTGCACATTTTTTTCGCCGTGAAAGAAATAGAAAAACTCATGTAGGGAAACATTATGTAAGGAAATTCACATGTGTTCTCCAAATTAAAATTTTTCTATTTAATAGATAGATATTGTTCCGAACGTGTCCCTCACTGAATATTTTTTTTTTAGAACCAGACGGAGAAGTCATCCAAACTGGCTTTCTCGTAACGTGAGACTCAGGTTTCCAAAAAAACCGATGGTCGAAGAAGAGTTGCCAGATTTGGTGATTTATCGCTAACTTGGCGACATTTGCCGACTTTCCGAAAGTTTGAGAAGCAATCCGAAATAATCAATATTCTTCGAGATATGAGAGATTTTCTGAAGTTTCTTTGGATAGTTTATAGCAGAAATCATTATCCAGTCGGAGAGTTTTTGACTTTATATGAGCTACATTGAACTGTGAAGAATAATAGCCGCTGTGAAAATAATAGCCACTGTTTTCTGTAAAATTAATTTCGTCAATGTCTTGAGAATAGTATATATTTTGTGAAATTAGTGAAGCATTCAAGTTTTGTTTGACTGTATATTGTTCCTGTTTTAGCTGTGCTTGTGAATAAATGTGTTACTTATCAAGGAATTTGGACTTGTTCTTAACACGTGAGTACACACCCAGAGGATACGCCGTAACAATATATTTACACCTTCTTTATATACACAGTATCATGTATAAGAAAAGTATTGTGATGGGGTCGAAAACACGAATTCGTGTTTTCGACGGAATAGCATGTTTCAAGCATCACTGAACTCGAATCGAGGAATCTTTCTTAGGTAATGTATATCTGTGTGTGTGTGTGTGTACCCCTGAGTCTGTGGATACAATATCTCACGAACGAATGCAGAGTTCCGAACTTTTTTTTTTTTTTTCAAATGGCCAGGCACTTTTGACCTTCATCATTCGCCTTTATTGCAGCGGCCAGAGTGTGAACCATTTAGCCGTCCATTGACGTTGCCCCAGGCGCACCAGAGGGGGGCGGATCACATTGCGCCCACCACACAAACATCCACGCCTTACGTGGGGCTCGAATCCACAACGTGGCGGTCGAGCGATTGAGAGTTCCTAACTAAATTTGGTACAAATATTACAATCTTGCTCCTCTGGCTTGGACGGTTAGTGAAACACAAAAACGTGGTACTCGGGCGTACAGTCCCTGTACGTGGAGCCTTCGGCACACAGTACTGGCAGATATTGCCTTACCAAGTGCCTCTGCAACTATGGATTTAACAGTTGTGGAGGTCGCTCGTCGATTCCACTTGGCTACTATAGCAATATACCGATCATCAGAGAGGGTGGTAACCCTTGGACGGCCGGTCACAGGTCTCAGGACAATTTTTGACTTGCTTGGAACTGTTTCTATAATCGAGAAATTACCGAATGATCAACGCCAAAGAAAATAACGACATCTTTGATTGACTGTTCTGCTTCAATGCGTCCGACAGCACGCCGGCGCTCACTATCTGTCATTCGTCTTCTTTTAGCCGTAGTAACAAGAATGTCATCAAATATAATCCTACAAAAGTTATAAACACTTCGTATCAGCATTTAAATGCACCTCCTCAAACCCTT
>OX578146.1:15607998-15627998 GCA_951213105.1 Amaurobius ferox
GCGTTACATGAGCTAATTTTGTCTAATAAATTAAAATATAAGATCAAAACAAATTATGAAATTACTAATGAATAAAAGACTAACACATTAAGAGAGATGATATCAAAAAAATTAAGGAACTAACTGATTTCAGAAGCTATATAATTTAACTTCATGAATTTATAAATATAAATAATCCAACATGTTACTTTAAAAACATCAATTTATGAAAGATTAATGTAAATAACAAAATTTCATGAATTAAGTAAAAAACAATAATACAATTTGGGAACCTTATTACAGTGATTCTGTTCAAGGGATTGAAAAGGTTCAGCATAAGTTTGTGAGGTTCCTTTATTTTAAGGACAATGGTGATATTTCCTCTGTTTAACTCAGGAACTTGTTTGGTATTAATTCATTAAAATCTTATCGGAACATGTGTTTAACGGGAAATTACTTTTATATGTCATCTATCTTTATGCTCGCGAGCCTAGTTAAAGGGGACGGTGGACATTGAATTTTTTTTTATTTATTTATTGACTTAGAAACATGAACATTTGTATAAATATTCCACTTAACATTACTATATAAAATACCATTAAATTTTTTTCAATTTTGTTATAATTTTGTATTTTTTTTTAAATTTAATTTTTTCAAGGAAAATTTGAAAATGCTCCTTGGGTGCCATTTGTTCACATTTGTGATTCAGTTTACATTATGATCATTCAAAAATATAGTATGAACAAATTTGGGTATTCATTTGTAAATGCTTCAGGAAGTTAATTTTTTTAAAATATTTTTCTGAATTAAAACTTAATTTTCATCATTTAATTGGGTTCTTATTCACTTTTAATTACCTTAATAAAGTCCAATTATAAAATGCATACCCAGTTTCATTAAAAAATATGAAAGGTATCTTTTTGCCAAATTTCATGCATCTCAAACAAAAATTAAGACGCATGGAGCATTTTAAAAATGTAAAACCTTTGAAAATTTCGTTTTGAAAAAAATGCATTTAACCTTTTGCTTACGGGTGGGACAGCGTCCATCACAAACGAAGAACCTTCCAAAAAGACAGGTATTTGACATACCCTATCCCAAACAGTTCGATCCCTCTTTGCAGGCATTGGCGTCCATGGAAATCCCTGACAGAAACATTGCACCTGCTGCAGCAACCGAATTTTGTGAAATTCGGTCCATTAGTTTTTTAGCTAAAGTGAATACAGGCTTTCGCAAAGAAAGGCGGGTTCTTTTATCCCGAATTGTACCCGAAACTAATCAGTACCAGATTCGCCCACAAGTGACTTACCTACTAAATTTTATAAAATTCGGTCAATTAGTTATTTAGTTAGAGTGGATACAAAATCTGCACAGACACACAAACAGACATACAGACACACACACAGACGTCACGCTAAAAATAATTTTTCGTATCGAAGTCTCGAAGTTTCGAGGTCTCGAAACGCGTAGATCTGTCGAAAACTCGAGTTGCGATTTTCGGCATGATTCCCTATACATTACCTAGGGTTGCAGGGAAAGTAAAAATGATCTTAGTTTACCCAAAATTAAAATCATTACTAGAGTCCCAAGACTGTTCAGCAGTAGGAGACTTGATTTGTAACTTATAACTCATATAAACCACTCATATAATTCACACAAAATTTAAGGTTTATTTTTGTACTATCAACATGACCAAGGCTGCAGTCGAATGGAATGAATAAATATCTCGACGGTTTATGACAAAAATGGAATGTTTCAGTGAAAGGAATTAAATTCTCTTAAGAGGTTAAATTTCACATCGAAAAATACACCAGGAGAGAATATTGGTAACTTTATATCTCACAGATGAATAAAATGGTTAGGCAGTATTGTATGTAAAACTTCTGACGTTGTAGTTTAGTATCCAATTCTGACTTGTTCAGTTTGTGCAATGCCTTGTCAGTAATTGTGGGATTATCGCCTTTTCTACGATTCAAAGGATACAGGATAACACTTCTCACAATTAATTAGACTCGAAAATATAAGTAAAACATCAATCACGCATAAAGCATTGATTAGAAAACACTTTTGAACTGAAATGCAGTTTTATTTAAACATCTCTAAAATGAAACGATATATTCAGCGAGGATATATTTTAAATTATCCCAGTACTACAATAATATTTTCTATTTAAAAACTTAAAACTTCATCGAAAAAAATGAACGTTATTCAAATGACGTCATCGAAATATAAATCGTTTGGCTCTCTATGCAAAGGCAATGAGTATTTCATTCATATCATATTTATCCCAGACACCTAAGCTAAATAATTTGGCGTGAAAAAAAATCAGCAATTCTTAAGCAACTCATATTAAAATTTCCTGTTTACGTTCTGCATCCATTAACATTAGGCTTTGTTGTAGAAATAATCAAAGTTTGATCATCATTTAAACTCAAAAATATTGTAATTGCGTTGGAACAGAATATAGAGGCACAGAAAATGATAAAAAATAAAGCAGTTATGATGGATACAACACTAAATATACATTTGAAAGAACTATCAAAATTACGATGTTTACACTCTGAAAAAAAAAGATGGATGCCATATTTTATTTCGAAATGGGTCAGGTGGTCTGTTGATATAATATGGGTATAGTTATTATTTTAATTTTTATTTAACAAATTACCAAACATATTTTGATAAAATTGTTTTAAATATATTTTATGGGATAATTTGAATATTTTCTGAAATTTTCGAAGCAATTTGTGCATTTTAAATAAGCTTAAAATATGTTTGAAAAGTAGGTCCCATAGGGTTCAATGTATTTCACTTTTTACTTTCCCTGCAACACATGGTAATGCATAGGGAAAGTATTGGAATCATGCCGAAAATCCCAACTCGAGTTTTCGACGGATCTACACGTTTCGAGACCTCTAGATAATTTAGGACCAAAAAATAATTTTTGGCCTGACATCTGTGTGTGTGTCTGTGTGTCTGTCTGTGCAGATATTGTATCCACTCTAACTAAAAATCTAATGGACCGAATTTCATAAAATTTGGTAGGTAAGTCACTTGTGAGCGAATCTGGTGCTGATTAGTTTTGGGTACGATTCGGGATAAAAGAACCCGCCTTTTTTTTGCGGAGGTACTTGGAAGTTAATAAGAGTTAAATGTATTTAATTGATAACTAATTTGTCAGTAAAAGTTTAGCAAGGGTGACCAAAATTAAGGCCCAAATGAAGAACCTTATGTTAAGCCTGGAATGACAGATTAAAAATATTGATTCAGAGGAATTCGATTCAGAATAGAAATAATAGAAATATTTCTGGTGTTAGATATTAAAAGTGTCTTGAATTTTTTTCTCAAAATGGCATGATGCTTAAAATTAAAATTTTCTATAGAAGTGCAATTTTGCTTCTTTAAATATGAAAATGAGTCAGAATAGTGTCACAAAAAGAGGTACAAAGAATACAAGTCTGCTTCAACGAAGTAAATTTTAGAGGAAGACCTGAATAACCGGTCATAAAATGGATTATATCATTAAACATATTATTAAAAATACAATTAACTATTTAAATAATGTAAAAATTATTTTAATATGGTTAAAAATTTATAAATAGTAATAGTTATTGCTCATTAGATACATTATTCTTGAAAAATGTACAATTTTTACTTTCCCTGCAATACATGGTAATGCATAGGGAATATATTGGAATCATGTCGAAAATTAAAACTCGAGTTTTCGACGGATCTACACGTTTTGAGGCCTCTAGAACACGAAAAACTATTTTTAGCATGACTTCTGCGTGTGTGCGTGCGTGTGTGTGTCTATCTGTCTGTTTGTGAAGATTTTGTATCCACTCTAACTGGAAAACTAATTGGTCGAATTTCATAAAATTTGGTAAGTCCTTCATGGATGACCCTGGGGCTGATTTGACTTTGGTACTATTCGGAATTAAAAAAAAACACTGCCTTTTTTGCTAAATGGCCCGCAAAAATTGTCAGTATTCACTCTAACTGAAAACCTAATTGACCAAAGTTCACAAAATTTGATAGATAAGTCAGTTGTAGTTTAACCTGGTGCTGATTCGATTTTGGTATTATTCGGATAAAAACAACCTGGATTTTTTTGCGAAATGACCTGCAAAAATTGATAAATCTAAAAATGAGAGATTACGTATACTCAACTATATCAATTAAATGCTTATATTGTATACGTAATGTTTGACTACGAAGAGATTAAGACCAACCCCATTACTCAAGGGCTATTCATTCTCGAGATAATTGAGTTTTTTCGCATTTTCGCTACGCCACCTTACCAAATGAAATTACCAAATGAAAAGAAAAATTGAATTAAAAGTGCAGATTCTGTGGTTTTTAAAATAATTATGGGTGTTACTTTGCGCAATTAAACTCAATGTAATGAATTATTGCAGAAATAAATAGAACGTGAATATGAGTCTCCAGGGAAAGTCACGTGCTGCTTGCTCACATCATATTTTTTATGTCAGTCTTTTATTTTCAAAGATTTGCGGAAGAATTTCAAGATGATTCAAAAGCATGCAGAAGATGTTCCAGTAAGAAATTTGATCAAATATTTTATCAAGAATATATATTTGTAAAAAATATAAATAATAAAATATGGAAGAGAAAATTTATTAAATATGCATAAATTACAAGCAATATATATTCCATTTCAAATAATTAAACTTAAGGGAGGAAAATGAAATAATGTATTCGGTTAACATCGTAATCAGGAAGATGTTGGTATATTATAACTTCATCTTTGCATATTTTCTAAAAGAATGTATGTTATCCCTTCCACGTATTCTCGCTTTGGGTGTTCCTAATCTATCTAATATTTTGTTTCTAGGTTTGTCACCTTGCAGTTCCTAAATTCCAGCAACCTTGCAGTTGTTAAGAGAATACACAATTTGCCCTGAGAAAGAGAATTCAAAACTCTTTCGAAGCAATTGTAGTCACTTAATTTGCAAATGCCCACTTTCTTTATAGATGTATTAGGAATTTGTATATACTGGTGAACTGGTTTCGAAGGCGAATTACAGATTTCTTCTTCAGAACCGACAAGAAGCACGACCTCACTTAATTAAGTAAGTTTGGATAGTGCATTAGAATATGCGGCTGAAGGCAGGAGAAAAGTTGTTGCCATTGCCACCGGGGAAAAGGAAAGATATAAAAACCAGTGAGGTAAGAAAGCGAAAATTAGGAGAGTATGAATGAACAGAAAAACTAACCGAGGAAAGAAGTGATAGCAGAAAATAAAGAATTAACAGCAGGAAATAAGGAGTAAGAGAAACGGCAGTTGACCGAATAGAAATAATTGAATAGTGACAAAGTCTACTAAAAGTATAACGAAAGAACATGAAAGGTTCAAACCAGTTCTGAAGAGAACCAGTCAAGAAAAGTAAATGGAAATCGTTGAAAAAAACTATTTGAATATAGTTGATAAAGTCACAATTGTGGTACTCTCTCTCCCGGCCACACATTAAGCTACCATAAACCTTCGGGTTGGTCGTGTGGTCAGGGTGTTCAATCATTCAATTGTGGTACTCTAAAACCGATTGTTTCTCCACTTTCCTTTTATATTTGTATTTTGACCAGAAGTTTTTATGTATTCGAACTCTGATAAGCTTGATACTGATAATTATGCAGTTCCTTCTATCCTCGTAGTTCGAGAAGTATTTTTATGAACATCTTTGATATTAAAATATTGCTCATATAACATCCGAAATTGGTTGTTATTCTTCCAAATTGGTTATATCCTCCTTAATCCCATTTTCATTCAGTGATATTTTTAGTAGGTTAATTGATTGGTACCTTCTTTCAATTCATGAATTAGCTCATGTATCGTCTGAAACCGGTTTTCTTTCTTTCTGTATTATATTTAATTTAGTCATCGTTTTTTACATAATGTCAACTACTGTTAATTTCATAGTAGTTTGATTGACGAAATTAACTTATTTTACTCTTAATTACTGCCTAATTCCCCTGTCTTTTTTTAATCATTTTTCCTCACTAGGTTTCACCCCCTCCCCCTCTAAACTGATTCTATTTCTTTCTTTTTTTACCAATAATTTAACGGTTCATATATTTTCTCTTTGTTTAATTTAAAATTTCATATTAATTCCAAAATTTCATTCTGAAGATTTTTCCAAACCAGTTTCCATCGTCTTTGTGCAAAAGTGGGGAGTGACTCTTTATCGGCCAGTGTTGATATTTTTATGGATGTTTTTATCAATGGTTGATACCATCCGCTAGCGAATATTCGCTTTGGGTGTTCTAGCTCTGCACCTATTTCTCTTTGCACACCTTGTGGCAGTTCATTCTTAGTGGTTGTCCAGGACGCATACTATTATTTTGGTCTGAGGAAGGAGGCGTATAACGCCCTCGCAACAATTATAGTCACCTAACCATCATATGCCTGCTTTTTTCAAAGTATTATACGTCATTTTCATATAAGAGTTTCATTTATTGTGCTATCTGTTACTGCCATACAGCCGAAACCCTTTTTGGGTTTCAACCTTTACATCAGTCCACTCAACCAAAGTTAGAAATTTAAATTGAGTTTCTAAATTTTAAATTTTATTTTGCAATAATTCAAACTTCTTCAAAGAGCAGAGGCGCCGATATCGTGGGTTATAGACACATTTTGAATCCCCAATAATTTTGTTACGAATTCCTATAACCCTAATCATTTTGTGCATGTTCAGTGGGGAATATATACGCATATATGCATAAATTTTGTATTTGTCAATATAATTCATCAAGCTCTTCACTTTTCATTCGCTGTTTACTTGTATAAAGTCGCGTGTATAGAAATTTCTCCTTCAGACTGTTTATTGTATTCTGAATACAAGATTTTAACTCAGGATAGATTTATACTGAAATTTGTTGACACTTTTCACATTGGTAAAAATACTTGAAAATACATTTTACATTTCTTGTTATTTTTATAACGGCAATTCGGTTGGAAATTGACACAGTATCTATATATTGTATATAATAATGTTGTGTCTACAAACACAAAATAAATGAAGCAAATAATCATCTAGAAAAAAAATTATCTTTTTGTACTTTAACTATAATTTGCTTCATTTTAGCATTTCAGACGTCTTATTGTGGCAGATATTACATCACTCAATAAGTCTCCGGTCAAACTCAGAAAAACAATTTTTTTTTTGAAATTCGACTTTATTCATCAACATACTTTCCTTCAAGCGTGATACATTTATTCCAATGCTCCTCTAACTTTTTGATGCCTTTTTTGTAGAACGATTTATAGGCCTCTGTTTCGGCAATCACTTCTTCATTTGAGCTAAATTTTTTTCCCTGGAGCATCTTTTTGATGTCTGCAAAAAGCCAGTAGTCGCTGGGGGCCAGATCTGGAGAGTACGGTGGGTGAGGAAGCAATTCGAAGCGTAATTCATATAATTTAACCATCGTTTTCATCGACTTGTTTGGTGTTGTTGTTTTGGGTCCGGTATGAGAGAACGAGGCACCCACTTCGAAAGCAACTTACGCATGCTCAAATTTTCGTGTAAAATTGTAAACACACTACCTTCTGATATCTTTAAGGTGTCAGCTATCTCACGCAACATCACTTTACGGTCTTTCAACACTATTTTATGGACTTTTCTTATGTTTTCTGAAACAACTGCCGATTTGGGGCGACCAGAGCTTTCAGCATCATCGGTGTTTGTACGACCGCGTTTAAATTCAGCATACCAGTCAATTATAGTTGATTTCCCTGGTGCAGAGTCTCCACAACGCTTATCAAGCTACTGTTTGGCTTCAACAGTATTTTTCTTCATTAAAAAACAATGTTTAATCAACACACGAAATTCTTTTTTATGCATTGTTTTGAAAATTACAAAACTGGGGTCACTAAAACCACTGTAACCTATAAACTAATTGTCAGAATGTCATGAAATTTTGACACTGTCGTTTGAAGGTTGGTACTATCCAGAAATCATATGGGTATGTCAATAGTGTTGCCATAGATGTGTCAGACCGGAGACTTATTGAGTGAAGTGTAAATCTGACTGAATGAAATTTAAATTAGACATACATCCTTCAAAAAATGCCTGCGTAAAGCAATTTTAAAATGTCTGGAATCACCAATAATTTTTCTCGTCGGCACTTATACTAAAGAGGGACGGACTAAGCAGGATGTCATAGTTTTAGGGATTTCGAAAGAAAAGAAAGTTAAAATGTGTGTCGAATTTTTTTTTTTAATTTTCCTTAACATTTTTAATTCACCCTACAGTATGGATTGGAATGACACACATGCCCATCCGGCCGTCTAAACGGTTACCTTACACCTTTCTGGCAGGTCGGGCGGTCTGGGTCTCAACAACAACAACACATGCCCATCATAATTTAAATGGTTTTATAACCATTAATTGTACATAAAGAAAAAATATCCTGTTTAAAACAGTAGGTGTGGTCGAGTGGGCGTGGTCCCATTTGGGGTGTGTAATAGTCAAGAGAGCTTATTAACCTGATAACCTATTTTGCCTTATGAATTAATTTTGCTTCCATTTTCTTCATTTAACTAAGCAATGCAATATAATAATAGTGCAATTTCTTCACTGATTCTAGTAATGCCAGAGAAGGAAAAAATTCCATACAATTATAATAATGGTGATATCAAAGATCAAAAGATCCAAATCAGCATAAAATTTTGAAATGTCAAATAAATCAAAATTAACTAACGTTTTTATAATGATTCGCAAATTTAGCATTGTTGGCAAAATTTTGCATTAAGTATCCCACCTACTATGGGTTCCAGTATGGAGCTACTACTATGGAAATATATATTGACATTGGGGGATTCTATTAAAATATCCATAGAACTTCCAAATATTTATTCTATTTTCCTATGATAAAAATAACAGAATATGTCGTATTAATGCTAGTTTTAACACCTCAGTTTAAAAAAAAAAATATATAAAAGAGTTACATAAATACGAAACAAATGAAGTATTAATTTATCATAAAAATTTGTAATTTTGGCTTAAAGATCAAAATGATTAAAATATTAACTTAAGTCATAGATAGGGTCCAGTTTAAAATTGCCATTGGTTAATATATGGATTAAAGGCTAAACGGGAATTTATATGATTAACTGTCTCGAAACACGGTTAGATCCATTTATAAAATGGATAAATTGACAATTTTTTGTAAGACCATCACAAAAAACGGTCTTGTTTATTAAAGAAACATAAATTATGTCATAAATATATAAAAAGAATGCATCAAAAGAAATAATAATTTACAATTTTATTATATTTCTTTTCTGGTAGATCAAAATTCGACATTATGATGTAATTCCCTTAAAGTTTTCTAAAATATATTTTTAACACTTTGTTGTAAAGTTAAAAAGTGTTTATGACTTTGTTCATTCTGTCTGTCTGTCTGTCCGTTAGCACGATAACTGCCGTAAAAATGACTTAATCAAAATGAAATTTCAGTATGTTGTTCAGACGGTCTGTAGGACCTATGGGAATATAAATGAATAATATTACCCAATTAGTTTTGGATTGAACCCGGGTTGAAAAAATGAAATACATTGAGCCCTATGGGACCTAATTTTTCAAACATTTTTTCAGTGGATTTAAAATTCACAAATTGCTTCGAAAATTTTAGGTAGTAGTCAAATTGTTCCATAAAATATATAAAAACAAATTCAGCGAAATATATTCAGTAGTTTTTTAAATAAAAATTAAAATAATAATTACACATCTTATATGAAACGATCACGTGACCATGATATGAAACGATCACATGACCCACTTCAAAATGATATATGGCATCCATCTTGTTTCAAAATCGTGATTTTTTAAAGTTCTTTTTAATTCATATTGAGTGTTGTATCCGTCCTAAAACTACTTTATTTTTGCTTAAATTCTGTGCATCTACATACTAAAACAACACAATGACAATATATTTGAGTTTAAATTCTCATTCAAATTTGATAATTTCTACAACTAAGCCTATTTTTCACCTATGTATAATGTAAACAGCAAAATATGTAGAATGAGTTGTATTAGAATTACTGTATTTCTTTAACACAAAATAATTCAGTTCATGGAGTCTGCATGGCTGATATGAATGAAATATTAATTGATTTTATAAACAGAAGGACGATTTTTTTCGATTAAGTTTTAAGCATAGAGTTTATGAATTGTAGCTCCATGGTCTTAATTTTTAAATAAAATAAATTATTATAGTATTGTGATGAATGAAATGAATGGGAGAAAGTTAGGAATGAAATCCTGCTTTTATAGAGATCCAGGCGTGTTATTTTTTCTATGACGTCATTTGAATTTATTTCAGTTGTTTTCGATGAAGTTTCCAAATATAATAAATTATCGTAGTATTATGATAGTTTTGAAAATATTACCGTGGAATGTATTGCATTTTAGAGATATTTAAACCAGGCAATTTATATTTCAATGCCGTCATTTGAATGAAGTTCATTTTTTTCAAAGAAGGTTTAAGTTTTCAAATATAATAAATCAATGTAGTATTGTGATAAGTTTTAAAATATTACCGAGGAATGTATTGCATTTTCGACTTTTTTAAATAAAATTGCATTGAAGTTGGAAAGTGTTTCATAATCAATGCTTTAAGCATGATTGATCTTTCTTGTTACTATCTCATATGAAGTACAGAAAAAGTATTGTTTTAAAGAAAATTTTCGATTTCGAGATTTTGTCACCAATATACGTCTTAAGTCCGTCCTTCTGAACATGTTTCGACTATTTTTAGAGTGATTTCCGCCCGTCTGTCTATCTTCGATCAATTTCTTTTGATACAATAGCTGCTGCATATTTTCGCGAAACTTTATATTCGACTTTGTTATCGAAAAATCTAGAACATAGAATTTTTTAAAATGCGAGTGAAAACTTCGAAATTTATTTTAAATTGTATATTTTCTTAACAGGGCAACCTAGTACCATGCATAAAAGAGATTATTTATTGCTTAATGATCACGAAACTTAATAGTTTCAATCATTATAGTAAAAAATAGTCTCGATACACTTTTCGTGTTCGTGACGTCATTAGTCTCCCCCCCCCTTCTCGGGCGGTAAGTTACACCCCAGGAGAACATTAGAGAACGACTGATATTGATTTAGCATAAAATTTTGGAGAAGTTTTGGCGGTTCACAAAGGGTTTTCACTTCTGGTTTCTTTTCAATTTCCGGTAGAAAAAAAATCTGGAAACACCTGTTTCATAAGATTGGCTATAAATAAAGCTTACAAGATTACTGATATGAATTTGGCATCATATTCCACAGCAGGTATGGGCGAGGACTAAGTACTTCCACTTTTATTAAGTATGTTTTTTCCCCTTTCGGTTCAAAAAATTTCCTTGAAACTTTTTTCTCAGAATTGGTTATAAATAGAGAATGGTAGATGATACGTTATGGATTTAGAATTACGTCCCTCAAGGGATTAGGGGAATTAACTAAGAGTTTCAAGTTTTCCACATCTCTTCCCGGCCGTCCAAACAGTTACCTTACACCTCTCTGGTAGGTTGGGCGGTCTGGGTCTCAACAACAATAACTTTTCCACTTCAGTTTTTTCAACACAACAATTTTCTTTGAAACGTTTTTTCAGAATCGGCTATAGAAAAAGGTTAGATAGTGTCTAATATGAATTCAGCATCAAAATCTAGTGGGGATAGGGGGTCCGACTGAGAATTTCCACTTATAGGGATGTCATTTCCGATTTTAAAAAAATGCATTTCCATTGCAGCATCGATTTCTCAGGATTGGCTATAGATAGAGCTCAGCTGATGACTAATATGAATTGAGAATGGAATTTAAAATGGGGTGGGGTTCACTAAGGATTTACACTTCCTGTTCTGGACAAGTTACGTCCAGTTTTCTGAAAATTGTTTTGGCTGAACAAAATAATTGCGCAAAAGATCATAAAAGTGTCTAATAAGAGTTTCGTCGAAAGTGAAGTTTACATACCAATTTCCACCATATGAATGATTTGTCATTTATTTCTTTATTCAATTATTATATTGCCCCCTTCTTCCTAATGAACAGAAATATCAAGTTATGTTGATACTAACCATGCAGTTTCCTGCTTTTTAAAGTGTTACTTCAGAATTGATTGTTTCTCATCGTGAACGACTGTTTTTGCTAACGACGTAAAAAATGTCTTCAGAAGTGGCAGAACTTACAAAATATGATGTGTGCATCACATTACTTTCCCCACATAACGCAATGACTGTATTTCTCCGCTTGCAAAATAATGATGTACAAGATCCACGTTTTTAACGTTGAAAAGTACATTGATATTTGGCGCTTTTCTGGATAACAACATGCAAAACTATCACGAAGTACCAAATTAGCATTCGAGTAAAGCTAACCTGACAATTGTGAATATTACTCGCATCTTACCAAGCAATATAGTACATATATTAAATATTTTTAGCTTCCTCTATTTCAGAATGTTCCTGATCAGTTTAGGTTGAGGCCGCCAGCTCTATGTGACCAAAATAAGTCTGGAGTCGTCGTTTTATATGGCAACGGTTGGAGGCTAAAAAAAAGTTGTTAGATGGCAACTGTTATTGAAACTAAAAAAAATTACTAGACATAAATAAATAAAATGAAAAAGTAAAGAACTGAGTACATAAAAATATACTAATAATGAAATTTATTTAATATTGATAAAATTTTTTAAATGAGTTAACATTCTTTTAGCAAATAAAATGTAACTCAATTTTAATGCAAATAGCAGAATAAGTAAATCGAATTATGTGCAACAGAAAGATAAATCACCCGGGGTGTACAATCAGTCGCGGACACGATATTACACAAATAAATCTTGCCATATATAATAAAAAAGGGAAATCAAATTAAAAGTATAAACGAATCACAAAACAGTAATGGACTCAGGGAGGAAAATGTAATAAATAAATTATTTAAAAAAAAAGTAAATAAAAATAAAATAAATAAATAAATAAGTAAATCCCAGCGAGGACTAGGTAATAACTAAATCTTTCTATATTAAAATAAAGTAGCTGATGCCTGCTGGATAAAATTCCGCACCCCTCGAGTTTCTCTGTCACGGACTGCAAAAACTGTAGCATATAATAAAAAGAAAATTTAGTACGTTTGTAGAGAAATATTAAAAAGACAGACTGAAATAAACTGTTTTCGATTTTAGTTTAGGAAATACTGAATATCAAAGTCAAAGAAAGACAAAGAAAGAGATTGAACTGCGAGTTCGCTTTCTGGACATACTAGCAATAGCAAAATCTCGAATTTTTGAAGGCATATACCTACATAGGAATTTTTGCAAAACAGAGCCTCTTTGTTTCAATTTCGCTTTATTTTATGAGTTATTATCTTTTTTTATGATACGTCAGAAGTAAAATTTTTCTTCTGAAGGGTAAATTTTTAATTGATCGAGCCGATTTCCAAATTCTCTGTGATTGGTTACGGGCAGAAATGTTCCAAACATGACCAATGAGTGAGTTATTGAAGCACAAAAACATTAAAAACATAGGTATTTCATTACAAACATGACTACAACGTTAGTTGTTTGTAAAAGCCGACAACATAAACGAGTTCTCGATGCAAGCTCAGCGAGCGCCAGTAAGTAGGAGACGAAGCCTTCCGATTCACGAAGCAAGGTACGGTGTTGTCGAGTTTAGCAAGGGGCCTTTCTACCGCCCGGGGTGAAATAGCTCTCCGAAGCCAGTTATGGGAGTTGGTAAGTTTCAGCTAAAAAGGGGTGAAAGCCCCAACGGGCGTACTACAGCTGCGTAGCAGACGGAACGAAAGTGCTTGCGAAGCGAGCTGAGGGAGTGTCAGCGAGTAGGAGGCAACGTTTCTGGTCATGAGAAATTAGCAGGGGCGGAAGTCCTAGTTATCTAAAAGAAATGAACGTTTGTGGATTTTTAAATATTGTATACTGTTCGCATATTAGAGACGTAACCTCTCTTGTATCTATAATAATAGATGAATATGTTTGTGTATCTGTTCGTCTGTGTCGCCTGTAACGGAAAATTTAAGGATTGTACAAGCATGAAATGTCGTGCAGAGGTACTTAAGAACCCGATATCATGCGTCTTCGTGAATTTGATTTTTTAATTCGAATAATTAGATTTTTTGTTATTTGATAATTTAGAACAATTTTGGACAATTTTCAAGCAAATCCGTCCCTTAGCGACCGAAGACCTAGAAACCACTCAAAAAATCGAATAATTATCTTTCAAATAAACTGTGAACCGAATCCACACTTTTAATAAATGAATTTTCGTGAATCTGTATATATAACTATAGGACATAAAACATATGCAACAGTTGCTAGTAAATCTCGATTGGTAATTCTTAATAAAATCCTTTCTAATATAATTGATAATTCAACTTCTCATATCATTAATAACAGCTATCAATTAATTCAAAATTTGGATACGATTAATATTTTAGGATTTAAAACGTATGACTTTAAGGACCTTTTCAACAATATTGACATAAAAGATCTGTATAAAGTAACTTGGGATATTATTAAATCTTTCTATAATAGACAAAATTTAGATATAGATCATTCTTACGTGCACCACCTTTTCAAGTGTGTAATTTTTAATAATTACTTGATGCAAGGCAATAAAATTTATATGCAAATTAAGGGTGTTCCACGGGGTGGCTCTGCCAGTTCAGCTCTAGCAAATCTTTATCTACACTTCTACGAGTCAAATTTTATAAACTCTGCATATAGTTTTTACAGATATATTGACGATGTAATTCTCATTAAAATAGCGCCATCTAATGATATAGATTTTGATTTTTATCCTCCAAATTTATCCCTTATACCAAACGAAAGCAACATCTCATCTAGTGTTAATTTCTTAGATTTAACTCTATCTCTTGATAATGAATATTCATTTTTGTCAAACATTTTGACAAAAGAAAAAGTTTTCCATTTAAAATTTACAAGATAATCAATTTTAACTCATGTATGAGTAAACAGGTATACAAAAATATTTTAATAAATCAATTTCATAGAATTTTTAGGTTATGTGAAAATACACAATACAGTAACAACCATCTAGCAGATTTATTTCAATACTGTAAGGCTGAATCATATCCTGTTAGTTTTGTTATATATCGCTTTAGAAATTTTAAATTCTATTTATAATATTTTATTTATTGTTTTAGTCATATTTGAAATTGCTATTTAAACATTAAAATATTCTTTGAGATTTTATTGTCTTAGTAATAAGTTTTGGATACATATTATATAATTGTTAATTATTACTTAGCATATATAGTAAACATATTTTTCTTTATATCTCTAATTTTTGGGATTCAAACATATAATTTGTATGGTTCATTGGTTGAATATTCACGAGTATTTTCTATAATTCACAACAGATGGCGCTCTCTAGTACTCTTTCCTAATACTTTGTTTAGAGCAATGAAATATGTGTCCGGTATAATGGTGATGAAAGGTATGATTTTAATTCTATCTAAATCTTTGAGGATTGTTGGTTAGATTACTTATTTGTCTGCTATGCACTTTCATCATATTCTTTCCAATTTCCTTTTATTGTTTTTATTATTTTCATTTATGTTACTGTCTGGAAGTGTGTCCGATCTTTTGACGATGTTTCGGCCATGTAGCTGTATCGTTGAGCGAAACACATTTGGAACTTCTGTGGATGCAAAGATCTTTGAAAAGCTGGATCTACAGAGGTTCTATCTAATTTCATATTTTCGGATTGTACCTTTACTCTTATTTTTTGTTATTTTTTGTCAGTTTAATATATTGAGTCTCCAGATTTTGATAAACCTTTAATGTTTAAACTTGATTTTTATGCATCGCTCTTGAATATTGATAAATTCATGTATATTACTGAAATTTAAAATTAAGATCATTTTGTCTTATATGGTAGCATTGTTTTCCTTTAGTCTGATATTTCCTTTCACATCCTCTTTACTTGATTTTCCATCGTATTGTTTTTGAACCAGGGTACGACACTGATCATGTTTTAAATTAGTCTTATTATTTTTATTTTATTTTTATTTTTAAATTTTATCTTTTTCATTATATATATATATATATATATTCAAGTTCGCGAAAATTCGAAAAGTATATATATATACAGGGTGTCCCAAAATGAATGAAAAGCGCTTTAATTCTTTACCAGTTGAAGACAAGTGGGCAATGTCAATTGCAAAAATGTTGAAAGTAAGGCAGGAAATAAGACTACGTTAATGAAATAGTCCTCCAATTAATTTTAAAAAAGTCTCACTTTTTAAATTTTTATACGACCCCTTAGACAAATTTGGTCAATCAGAAAATTTTTATTTTTAACTTAACAAAATCATTAAGAAAAACCCCGCATATCTGTATTTTTAAAATCAACTGAATTATAATAAAGGAAAAAATCTGACTTATGCCAATTTTTTGTGCCATGTGAAAGGCTGTTTCATCAGTGAAAATAGGGATCATAAACAAATTGACGATGGAAATTGTTTAGATCAAAAATACGGTAATATGTGTCGACATTTTTTATCGCAAATGCATCTAAATAAAACATTACACAGACAGAGATCATATAAAGCAGTGGTACTCACTACGCTGTGGGGGCACATAATTAAACTATGCATATATTGATAGAAGACCGCTGATATAAAGGGACAAATTTCGTTTCAAATACTAGAAATACAATTCACAAAACGCAATTCACAAAGCATTCTCAAAATGTTTTCCTTCAACTCCAATACATAACTGAGCTCTTCTAATAATGCTTCTGTAAATATTTTGGAGTTCTTCACTACTAATATTGTTGCAAGCATCAATTATCTTTTGTTTAAGGTTAATTGCCTTTAGTGGGCGAGTAATATAAACTAGTGTTCGAAGACGATCCCTTAAGTAAAAATCGAGAAGGGTTAAATCAGGGGGATCTGGAGGGACCATTCTGGGATCCCTTTCAAACCAATCCACTGTTTATCAAAGTTTTCGTTGAGCCAGTTTGTCACAATTATAGCCTGGTGTACAGGCGCGCCATCTTGTTGATAATAAATGTTTTAAGAAGCGATAATGTTGTCGTCTCCATAAAATCCGTTACAGTAGCGTTGAAAATAAGCTGCATGCATTTATCAGCTGTAAGAGTCCCTTCATAAAACTCAGGACCAATCGGTTTTCCATTCCAAATTCCTCACCATACAGACGCAGAAAACATTCTCGGGTGATGTATTTATTTCACAGACAAAAATTGGTTTTCTTATTATCCCAATAATGATCGTTGTGAGTATTGATTGCTCCATCTTCCATAAACAAACCTTCATAAGTCCAGAGAATGTTCTTAACATAGTTCGAATTGATGTTTTGTTAGATTAACAACCAGTTGCAGAATGCTACACGCCGCCGCCGGTCAAAATCGGAGAGATGACGTGCTTGAAGTCCAGGAATACAAAATGGATGCCAATGGTATTTTCCAAGTGTTTGATAAGGCAATTGATATCATAGGTCGCCCCAAAGTTTCGCTTACTTTTCGAATGCTTGTTCGTGGGTTGAAAGAAAAATATGCGATGATGTTAGTTTCTTGGTCCTCCGTGTACAAACGATTTCTTCCAGGGCTAGGTCTTGTATGAAATGAATCGGTAGTTCTTTATCTCCTCATCATCCGATAAACAAGTGTACGGGAAATTTCAGGCAAGTTTAGATATCGCCGGCCAAAATCCCGAGCAATTTCTGCAGTATTTTTATTACACAGAGCATAAATCATTGTTAATTCGAAAAGCTCATTACTTGTTAAAAATACCATAATGCACAACCAGTTACGTGTTCTTAATTCATCAATTCAGAACTAAACATGCTGACGAATCACTAAATGATTTCTGATCTTCTTTATTTTGGTATAATATTAAATAAAAGTTTAGTTGTATTGAAAAGAAATAATACGGGGAATAAATACGCAAATTAAAAAATAAATCGTCTGCATTTCATTCTTCAATTTTTCTACTTTCCTTATATACATATTACTTTCCTTATATACATAATGTATAAGGAATGTATTGTGATGGGGTCGAAATTTCGAATTCGAGTTTTCGACGGGAGAGCACGTTTCAAGCATCCCTGATTACGAATCAAACATTTTTGAAGTGATGTCTGTGTGTGTGTGTGTGTGTGTGTCAGTGAGTCTGTGGGGACGATAACTGACGAACGAATGGACCGATTCGAACGAAATTTGGTACAAAAATCACAATCCTAAACGCTGGAAGCCTATTGTTTTTATACGCAATCGAATGTTCAGAACTCCCCTAAATTTTGGAGTGAAATTTTGAATAAATCGTCAAAAAATCAAAACCGCTAATAAAGTTACGTAAATAGATATTTCTTATGTAATTTTTCCTTAGAAAATGATTAACATAAATTTTAGAACGCTAACATGAACTATTCTTGAGATATTGCACATTTTTAAAAAAAGTTATCAAAAAATTATATAAATAAAAAAAATATATTTCCTATTGAGAAACATGTTCACTTCAGATATGTAATAGCATGCGATAAATTTGGTGACATTATTCTCGTGGATCTAGCTCGTTCCATTCATGAAAAAAGATACTTTGAGTAATACTTTTGTATTTGAACGCCACTAGCTATTTATCTGCTGTAAGAATAACTTATTTCTCCGTCCATAACGCTTGGCGAGATTTTGGCGACGAATTTGGCGGAATGTCGCGAACTTGGCGACATATTTAATAGTTGCCAAATTAACAAAAATCTCACCAAATTGATAAAACTGACGCTAAATCAATGAAAATGCTGACTAATTGAAGAAAATTCAATATCTTGGAAATAATATAAGTATCTACTATAAGAATAACATTTTTTTAACTGTAAAAGTAGTAAATTCATTGCATTATATAAGGAAAGTCATGTGTTGCCCACATCAGATTTTTTTAAATTATTTTACTCTAAACATGTGAAACAGCTAAATTAGAGTTAGAGGAAAGAAAAATCGTCTATTAATTCTGTTATTCGTTTTGAAAAATTATGTTACATTTCAAAATCGAAAACATACTTGCATTTGTTTACTTATTTATTTTAATTGTTTCAAATAAAAAATGGCATGTGAAAAGTACTTAAGAATCCGTGGTTGCATCGTGAACCTACGCAGAATTCACAAAACTGTCTCGTGTGTATTATCATCCAGTTTTATCTTTTTTTTGTGATATGTCACAAATTTACATTTCTAATTTGATATATGGTCCCTAATCACAATGTTCAATTTTCAATTAAATATAAGTCGCTCAATTTTAAAGATACCGATATGTTTTTTTTTAATGATTCTGTTGCATTAAAAATTAAAATTTTCCGATTGAACCAATTTGTCTAAGGGGGTCGTATAAAAATTTAAAAAGTGTAATTTTTGAAAATTAATGAGAGGACTATTTCATTAACGTAGTTTTATTTCCTATCTTACTTTCATCATTTTTGCAATTCACATTGTCCACTTATCTCCAATAGGTAAAGAATTAAAGCGCATTTCAATCTTTTTGGGACATCCTGTATATATATATATATATATATAATTATAGTAGTTTGAAAATCCAATGAACGAAAAGTAAGAAGCTGTAACACGATAAACCTAACTTTCTAAACCACCCACAGAATAAAATATAAAACAGCAAATCATCAATCAAATGGAAAAAAATACAAAACACGAGTTATCAAGTTATAGAAAATCAACAAAATTCAATGGTATGGAAACGAGTAAAGAAAAACTTAAAAGATCAAGCTATATCGCTATACACGTGAAAAAAGGGCTAAGCCTAAAAAAATGGAAATGTTCACTTCGTAAAATTCGTTTTCAAGTCCAAGTATTTTGACGAAGCAAGCACAAAATATGTATGCTTCTGAAGAAATAAATAGATTATATCTATAAATTATTTCTACTTGGACGACATACATAAAGAAGGAATAAAAAAGGAAACATGAATACCTGGAAAATGCACAGCATATGTACAAACGAGTCGAAACCG
>OX578146.1:18435498-18498537 GCA_951213105.1 Amaurobius ferox
TGGAGACCGTGAACCTGGAAGCGAATTTAGCGGAACCATTCACCGGATGGGATACGTAAGGTGATCTCGAAGAGTTCCGACTCCAGTCGCCTACGGATCTAGGGAAATGGTCATAAAGACCAGTCACTCCCCGCAACTTTAAGGAGTGTGCTTCGTGAGCCCGAGTAAGACCTAGTTACCTTAATTTATAATATTGTTCTAAAATATTTAATGCCTTTAAACAGTTTTTTAAGATATTTAGCTTTCAGTTTTGCAAATATTTTATAATTTACATATGTTTCATAATTCACCAATTTATACGGCTGACAATTTTCAAGATATTCAAATTTCACTTAACGGCAGTGGATTGTATTTAAGCATGTTGGCATTTGTACTTAACACTTTACAACTAAGTTGAAAAGTGTTTATGAGTTTGGTCATTCTGTCTGTCTGTCTGTCTGTCCGTTAGCACGATAACTGCCGTAGAAATGACTTAATCAAAATGGAATTTTATTATGTTATTCAGACGGTCTGTAGGACCTATGGGAATATAAATGAATAATATCACCCAATTAGTTTTGGATTGAACCCGTGTTGAAAAAATGAAATACATTGAGCCCTATGGGACCTAATATTTCAAACATTTTTTAAGCGGATTTAAAATTCACAAATTGCTTCGAAAATTTTAGGTAATATTCAAATTGTTCCATAAAATATATAAAAAAATTCAAAGAAACATATTCAGAAGTTTTTTAAATAAATATTAAAATAATAATTACACCACTTATATGAAAGGATCACCTGACCATGATATGAAAAAATCACATGACCCACTTCAAAATGATATATGGCATCCATCTTGTTTCAAAATCGTGATTTTTTAAGTTCTTTTTAATTCATAATGAGTGTTGTATCCGTCCAGAAACTACTTTATTATTTTCCTTATATACATAATATATGAGGAAAGTATTGTGACGGATTCGAAAATTCGATATCGAGTTTTCGACGGGAGAGCACGTTTCAAGCATCCCTTATCACGAATCAAACATTTTTTAAGTGATGTATGTGTGTGTGTGTGTGTGTGTGTGTGTGTGTCAGTGAGCTTGTGGAGGCGATAAATGACGAACGAATGGACCGATTCAAACCAAATTTTGTACAAAAATCACAATCGGTAAACACTGGAAGCCTATTGTTTTTATACGTAATCGAATGTCCAGAACCCTCCTAAATTTTCAAATAAAATTTTAAAAAAATCGTCAAAAAATCAAAGCCACTAATAAAGTTACGCAAATAGACATTTCTTATGTAATTTTTCATTAGAAAAAGATTGACATAAATTTTAGAATGCTAACATGAACTGTTTTCGAGATATTGCACATTTTTCAAAAAAATAATTAAAAAGTCATATAAAATGAAAAAAAAAATATTTCCTATTGAGAAACATGTTCACTTTTCATATGTAATATCATGCTATAAATAGGGTGATATCATTCTCGTGAATCTACCTCGTTCCATTCATGAAAAAATATACTTTGAGTAATACTTTTGTATTTGAACGCCAATAGACATTTATCTGCTGTAAGAATAAATTTTTTCTTCATCCATAACGCTTGGCGAGATTTTGGCAACGACTTTGGCGGAATGTCGCCAACTTGGCGACTTTTTGGAATGTTGCCAAATTAACGAAAATCTCGCCAAATGGATAAAAATGACGCTAAATCAATGAAAATGACGACTAATTGTCGAAAATTCAATATCTTGGAAAGAATATTAGTATCTACTATAAGAAAAACATATTTTTTTACTGTAAAAGTAGTAAATTCATTACATTATATAAGGAAAGTCATGTGTTGCCCACATCAGATTTTTTTGCCTTAATTCTGTGCATCTACATACTGAAAAAATCTGATGTGGGCAACACATGACTTTCCTTATAGAATGCAATGAATTTACTATTATTAAAGTTTAGAAAAATGTTATTCTTTTAGTAGATACTTATATTCTTTCCAAGATATTGAATTTTCTTCAATTAGTCGTCATTTTCATTGATTTAGCGTCATTTTTATCAATTTGGCGAGAGTTTTGTTAATTTGGCAACAAATAAAAATGCCGCCAAGTTGGCGACATTCCGCCAAATTCGTCGCCAAAATCTCGCCAAGCGTTATGGACGGAGAAATAAGTTATTTTTACAGCAGATAAATGACTATTGGCGTTCAAACACAAAAGTATTACTCAAGGTATCTTTTTTCATGAATAGAACGAGCTAAATCCACGAGAATGATGTCAAACAATTTATCGCATGGTATTATATATGAAAAGTGAACATGATTCTCAATAGGAAACTCTCGAGAACGGTTCGTGTTAGGGCTCTAAAATTTATGGCAATCGTTTTCTAATCAAAAATTACATAAGAAATGTCTATTTGAGTAACTTTATTGGCGGTTTTGATTTTTTGACAATTTTTTTAAAATTTCACTCGAAAATTCAGGGGGTTCTGAACATTTGTTTGCGAATAAAAATAATAGGCTTCCAGTGTTTACGGATTGTGATTTTTGTACCAAATTTCGTTCGAAACGGTCCATTTGTTCGTCAGTTATCCTCTCAACAGACTCACTGATACACACACACACACACACACACACAAAGACATCACTTCAAAAATGTATGATTCGTGATCAGGAAACGTGCTCTCCCGTCGAAAACTCTAATTCGAATTTTCGACCCCGTCACAATACTTTCCTTATACATTATGTATATAAGGAAAGTAAAAATCTGATGTGGGCTACACATGAATGTCCTTATATAATGTAATGAATTTACTACTTTTACAGTAAAAAAATAGGTTTTTCTTATAGTAGATACCTACCCAGGTCGCACGATCTGGATTAAAAACGTTGCAAACTTGTTGCTATTTCCAAGAGATTGAATATTCTTTCCAAGATATTGAATTTTCGACAGTTAGTCATCATTTTCATTGCTTTAGTGTCATTTTTATCCATTTGGCGAGATTTTCGTTAATTTGGCAACATATTGAAAATTCGCCAAGTTGGCGACATTCCGCCAAATTCGTCGCCAAAATCTCGCCAAGCGTTATGAAGAAATGAGATATTCTTACAGCATATAAATGACTATTGGCGTTCAAATACAAAAGTATTAATTAAAGTATCTTTTTTCACGAATGGAAAGAGCTAGATCCACGAGAATGATGTCACCCAATTTATCGCATGGCATTACATATGAAATTTTTTTTATTTTAATTATCATTTTACAACATTTTGAAAAGTGTTTTTGACTTTGTTCATTCTGTCTGTTTGTCTGTCTGTCCTTTAGCAGGATAACTGCCGTAAAACTGACTTAATCAAAATGAAATATTAGTATGTTGTTCAGACGGGGTCTGTAGGACCTGTGGGAATATAAATGATTAATATCTCCCAATTAGTTTTGGATTAAACCCGGGTTGAAAAAATGAAATACATTGAGCCCTATGGGACCTAATTTTTCAAATATCTTTTAAGCGGATTTAAAATTCACAAATTGCTTCGAAAATTTTAGGTAATATTCAAATTGTTCCATAAAATATATAAAAAAAATTCAGCGAAATATATTCAGTAGTTTTTAAAATAAAAAATAAAATAATAATAACACTTCTTATATGAAACGATCACGTGACCATGATACGAAACGATCACGTGACCCACTTCAAAATGATGTATGTCATTCATCTTGTCTCAAAATCTTGATTTTTAAAGTTCTTTTTAATTCATATTGAGTGTTGTATCCGTCCTAAAACCACTTTATTTTTGCTTAAATTCTGTGCATCTACATACTGAAACAACGCAATTACAATAAATTTGAGTTTAAATGCTCATCCAAATTTGATTATTTCTACAACGAAGCCTATTTTTCACCTATGTAAAATGTAAACAGCAAAATATATAGAATGAGTTGTAAAATAATTGTTAGAATTGCTGTATTTCTTTAACACAAAATCATTTCGTTCATGGAGTCTGCATAGCTGAAATGAATGAAATATGCATTGATTTTTCAAAGAAAAGGACGATTTTTTTCGATGAAGTTTTACGCATAGAGTTTAATTATTTGTAGCTCCATGGTCTTAATTTTCAAATAAAATAAATTATTATAGTATTGTGATGAATGACATGAATGGGAAATTATTTATGAATGAAATGTTGCTTTTATAGCGAGGGCCTGGCGTGTTATTTTTTCTATGACGTCATTTGAATGAATTTCAGTTGTTTCCGATGAAGCTTTCAAATATAATAAATTATCGTAGTATTATGATAATTCTAATATTATTATCGAGGAATGTATCACATTTTAGAGATGTTTAAAGCAGGCAATTTATATTTCAATGCCGTTATTTGAATGAAGTTCATTTTTTTCGATGAAGGTTTTAGTTTTCAAATATAATAAATTAATGTAGTATTGTGATAAGGTTTAAAATATTACCGAGGAATGTATTGCATTTTAGACATGTTTAAATAAAATTGCATTGAAGTTGGAAAGTGTTTCATAATCAATGCTTTAAGCGTGATTGATCTTTCTTGTTTTATATGACTTTTTGATAATTTTTTTGAAGATATACAATATCTCGTGAATGGTTCATGTTACCGTTCTAAAATTTATGTCAATCATTTTCTAATGAAAAATTACATAAGAGATGTCTATTTGTGTAACTTTATTAGCGGTTTTGATTTTTTGAAGATTTTTTCAAAATTTCACTCGAAAATTTAGGAGGGTTCTGAACATTCAATTGTGAATAAAAACAATGGACTTCCAGTGTTTACGGATTGTGATTTTTGCTCCAAATTTCGTTCGAATCGGTCCATTCGTTCGTCAGTTATCGTCTCCACAGGCTCACTGACACACACACACACACACATACTTTCACACACACACACACACTCACAGACATCACTTCAAAAATGTTTGATTCGTGATCAGGGATGCTTGAAACGTGCTCTCCCGTCGAAAACTCGAATTCGAACTTTCGACCCCGTCACAATACCTTCCTTATACATTATGTATATAAGGAAAGTAACAACGCAAATACAATATATGTGAGTTTAAATGATTATCCAAATTTGATTATTTCAACAACGAAGCCTATTTTTCACTTATTACTTTCCTTTTATACATAATGTATAAGGAAAGTATTGTGACTAGGTCGAAAATTCGAATTCGAGTTATCGACGGGAAAGTACGTTTCAAGCATCCCTGATCACGAATCAAACAGTTTTGAAGTGATGTCTGTGTGTGTGTGTGTGTGTGAAATTATGTGTGTGTGTGTGTGTGTCAGTGAGCCTGTGGAGACGATAACTGACGAACAAATGGACTGATTTGAACCAAATTTGGTGCAAAAATCACAATCGGTAAACACTGGAAGCCTATTGTTTTTATACACAATCGAATGTTCAGAACCCCCTAAATTTTCGAATGGAATTTTGAAAAAATCGTCAAAAAATCAAAACCACTAATAAAGTTACGCAAATAGACATTTCTTATGTAATTTTTCATTAGAAAACGATTGACATAAATTTTAGAAGGCTAACATGAGCCGTTCTCGAGATATTGTACATTTTTCAAAAAAATTATCAAAAAGTCATATCAAGTAAAAAAAAATATTTCTTTTTGAGAAACATGATAATTTTTTATATGTAATACCATGCGATAAATTGGGTGACTTCATTCTCGTGGATCTAGCTCGTTATCTATTCATGAAAAAAGATAATTTGAGTAATACTTTTGTATTTGAACGCCAATAATCATTTATCTGCTGTAAGAATAACTTATTTGTTAGTGCAAAACGGTTGGCGAGATTTTGGCGACGAATTTGGCGGAATGTCGCCATCTTGGCGACTTTTTGAAATGATACCAAATTAACGATAATCTCGCCAAATGGATAAAAATGACGCTAAATCAATGAAAATGACGACTAATTGTCGAAAATTCAATATCTTGAAAAGAATATTAGTATCTACTTTAAGAAAAACCTATTTATTTACAGAAAAAGTTGTAAATTCATTACATTATATAAGGAAAGTCATGTGTGGCCCACATCAGATTTTGTAAAATGTAAACAGACAAATATGTAGAATGAGTTGTATTAGAATTGCTGTATTTCTTTAACACAAAATAATTTATCCCATGTTGTCTGCATGGCTGATATGAATGAAATATTAATAGATTTTATAAAGAGAAGGACGATTTTTTTCGATGAAATTTTAAGCATAGAGTTTAATTACTTGTAGATCCATGGTCTTAATTTTTAAATAAAATAAATTAATATAGTATTGTGATGAATGAAATGAATGGGAGAAAGTTATGAATGAAATGCTGCTTTTATAGAGAGATCCAGGCGTGTTATTTTTTCTATGACGTCATTTGAATTAAATTCAGTTCTTTTCGATGGAGTTTTCAAATATAATAAATTATTGTAGTATTGTGATTATTACGGTGTGATTACTATGTGTGAAATATTACGGTGGAATGTATCGCATTTTAGTGATATTTAAACCAGGAAATTTATATTTCAATGCCGTCATTTGAATGAAGTTCATTTTTACTTTCCTTATATACATAACGTATGAGGAAAGTATTGTGACGGGGTCGAAAATTACAATTCGAGTTTTCGACGGGAGAGCACGTTTCAAGCATCCCTGATCACGAATCAAACATTTTTGAAGTGATGTCTGTGTGTGCGTGTATGTGTATGAAATTATGTGTGTGTGTGTGTGTGTGTGGAGACGATAACTGACGAACGAATGGACCCCTTCGAACGAAATTTGGTACAAAAATCACAATCCGTAAACACTGGAAGCCTATTGTTTTTATACGCAATCGAATGTTCAGAAGCTCCCTAAATTTTCGAATGAAATGTTGAAAAAATCGTCGAAAAAACAAAACCTCTAATAAAGTTACGAAAATAGACATTTCTTATGTAATTTTTCTTTAGAAAACGATTGGCATAAATTTTAGATCGCTAACATGAACCGTTCTCGAGATATTGCACATTTAAAAAAAATTATCAAAAAGGTTTATAAAATAAAAAATAAAAATATTTCCTATTGAGAAACATGTTCACTTTTCATATGTAATACCTTGCGATAAATTTGGTGGCATCATTCACGTGGATCTAGCTTGTTCCATTCATGAAAAAAGATACTTTGAGTAATAATTTTGTATTTGAACGCCAATAGTCATTTATCTGCTGTAAGAATAACTTATTTCTCCGTCCATAACACTTGGCGAGATTTTGGCGACGAATTTGACGGAATGTCGCCAACTTGGCGACATTTTTAATTGTTACCAAATTAACAAAAATTTCGCCAAATGGATAAAAATGATTCTAAATCATTGAAAATGACTACTAATTGAAGAAAATTCAATATCATGGAAAGAATATAATTATCTACTATAAGAATAACGGTTTTTTTGCTGTAAAAGTAGTAAATTCTTTGCATTATATAAGGAAAGTCATGTGTTGCCCACATCAGATTTTTTTCAATGAAGGTTTAAGTTTTCAAATATGATAAATTAATGTAGTGTTGTGATAAGTTTTAAAATATTACCGAGGAATGTATTGCATTTTAGATTTTTTTAAATAAAATTGCATTGAAGTTGTAAAGTGTTTCATAATCAATGCTTTAAGCATGATTGATCTTTCTTGTTAATTATAACGCTGTTGAAGATGAACATGAGGATGTTCGAAAGCGCTTTGACTGTATTTGATGTACGTCTATAGGATGATTGTTTAATGAAATGACCTATGGATCTGGTTTTAAGATTTGTCTCTTATTTAGCTGATTTAGTGATACCAAATTGACTTATATTTCTCCTATATTTCTCAAATACAACTTGAAACATTGATACCATGGAGTTAGAAAGAAGGAATTAAAACTCTTTCAGATGAAACGCTTGGAAATGCCATAATGCTTCCAGAATAATAATTCAGGGTCGCTAGTGTTGGTAAAGTAGCTGCTACTGTTAGTTAAAACAATAGAAAGGCGTAGTATTTAGTATATGTACTCTTGATTATTTTAAAATTAAGAGTTTCCTATTTATGAGTATAATTACCCAGCAATTTTTAATTCTCTTATATACATAATGTATAAGGAAAGTATTGTGACGGGGTCGAAAATTCGAGAGCATGTCTCAAACATCCCTGATCATGCACCAAACATTTTTGAAGTGATATCTGTATGTGTGTGTGCGTGTACGAAAGTATGTATGTGTGTGTGTGTGTCAGTGAGCCTGTGGAGACGATATCTCACGAAAGAATAGAGCGATTCGAATAAAATTTGGTACGAAAATCACAATCCGTGAAAACTGGAAGCCTGTTGTTTTTAAACGTAATCGGATGTTCAGAACCCCCCTAAATTTTTGAGTGAAATATTGAAAAAGTCATCGAAAAATTAAAATTTTTAATTAAATTACGCAAATAGACATTTCTTATGTAACTTTTCCTTAGAAAACAATTGGCATAAACTTTAGAAAGCTTGCATGAACCGTTCTTGAGATATTGTACATTTTTTAAATAAATTTATCAAGCATCCCATAAATTAAAAAAGTTATATTAAATGTTGAGAAAAGTGTTCACCCTTCATATGTAATATCATGCTATAAATTTGGTGACATAATTTTCCTGGATCTAGCTCCTTCAATTCATGAGGAAAGATAATTTGAGTAATACTTTTGTATTTGAACGCCAATAGTTATTTATCTTCTGTAAGAATAACTTATTTCTCCGTCCATAACACTTGGAGAGATTTTGGCAACGAATTTGGCAGAATGTCGCCAACTTGGCGACTTCGAAACATTGCTAACATCTGGTAAACAATATACTCCTTTTTATTGAAATATGTTCATTATTAATTTATCCATTTTAAGTTATTTTAGTAACTTTTGCATCATTTTTGCAAAGTTGGCAACATTTACGTCAATTTGCAACCACATTAAAAATCTAACACCAAGTGTTACATATTTGATAGTATCGTTCTTCTTTATATATTTTTAGATACATTTATTTGAAAAAATGTGCAATATCTCGAGAACGGTTTAAACTAGTGTTTAGAAGTTTGTGGAATTATTTTAATATTATGAGTGCCGTATGAATTAGAGATGGGTGGCTCAAAAAAGCTTAGCCCAGCAACCAAAGGTCTATTGTATTATAAAAATATTACGTATAAGAAGATTATTTATTTAACATTATTGACTGTCCTGAGTTTTTATGAAATTTGCAAAAATTCATTCTGGAATTTTTCAAACATTCGGTCAAGCTCAAAATCAATAGGGTTTCAGTATATACGGATCGTAATAATCGTAACAAATGACATTCGAAAAGCTCCATTCGTTCATGAGATATCGAACACTCACACATACCTAAAAAACGTTCGATCCGAGTCCAGGCATGTTTCAAACGTGCTTTTCCTGTTCCTATTCCTTGAAACGTGCCCTTATGTATGCAGGGAAGTAATTAACTAGAAATATTTTTAAACTTTGTGAAATATTTTAAAATTTGTGCCTATAGACACAAACAACTGCTGGACACACAACTATATTTATGCAAAAAATAATCCAAGTGCCCTTGTAGTTCTCGGCTAAAAATACAGATAATACACCAAAATAATGTAACAAAATAATGCAGCAAAACATTTGAAATAGCTATATCCTATCCTTGAGGAGATTGTTAAAAGGTAACATATCGGGAAAATATATGACATATCGTCCCCTCAGGAGAGTTTTGACTACAGAAAATATTGATGACGATAATCTATGCATTAATGTCTGAAAACAACTCTTTAAATATACGTTTCCTGGAGCGTTTGGTGAAAAAAGGTTCGTAGACAATGGTAGTACATGATAAAAATTGTAAATGATTTCAGAAATATTTTTTATGCTGTAGGAAGGGATTATATCAGTTTGCATAAAAAGAAAATACGAAAATGGTGTGGATTTTTTTAATCTATAATGTAAACAACTTTATAAAAAATTATGTATTACTATAACAAACGGTATGTCTACTAATTACTTTTCCTAAGTACATAGTATATTGTATAGTGGAAGTAATGAGACGGGAACGAAAATTTGAATTCGAGTTTCCGACGGAAAAGCACGTTTCAAGCATTCCTGAATTCGCATCAGATGTTTTTGAGGTGATGTGTGTATGGGTGTGTGTGTACGTGTTTGTGAATGGGTGTGTAATTGAATGCTATGAAGACCCCCCCCCCACACACATTTTTGATTGACATTTTGAAAAAATCATTGAAAAATCAGAACCTTCAGTAATGTTACATAAATGATCATTTGTTATATAATTTTCCATTAGAAAACGAATAATATATACTTGAGAACGTTAGCAAGAACTGTTCTCGAGATGTTGTATATTTTTAAAATATATTTATCTGAATAAGTAACATAAAATTAAAATATTAACTATTGTAATATGTGTTCACTGATCATGTGTAATATTATGAGATACATTCGAGAACATCATTCTTGTGGATCTCGTTCCATTCATGAGAGAAGCCACTTTGTGTAATAATTTTGTATTTTGACGCTGAACAATTCGCACATAATCATTTATATATATAAATACGTTATTCTCTCCGTTTATCTGTAATGTTAGGTAATAAATTTAGCGAACCCGATAACTCATTTAGTGAAATATGGTCAAGAGGCTTTTTTTTGAGTCAGATGAAATTGCAAAAATGGTGAAATTGCAAAAATGATGCAAAATTAATATGATGCCAAATTAATGAATTAATAATTGAATATTTTAATATGTGTACAATATTATTTACTGCGGATGCTACCAATATTAATAATTGCCAATTTAGTGTTGCGCGATATATAAGTAAAATTGGTACTTAGAAATAATTTACATGTTTTCCTAAAAAGTGCCAAGAGTTAAAATGTCAACGTTAAAAACAATGTGCCGCAGATCTTACAAATCATGTTTTCACTGTGAAGACAGTAATTTCATTTCTTTATATAGGTAATGCCATGTACGGCCCACATCAGATTTTTTATTGTACTATAGGCCACGAAATATTTTTCTTTGGTAGTGTTTGGTTTCACATTTGTTAGATTCTCAAACAGCATCGTTGATCAAGGGATTTTGGAGATTACAAGGCATAACTACGACTATAATCTGCAGTACTTACAGTGATCGCAGCTAGCGGTCACATTTTTTAGCAATCACATATTAAGCAAATACACAAAAGAGACAGAAGTGACTACGTGGGTGCATAGGCCAACAAATGACTACGCCCTGAATTAGATGTTACGCCCTGAATTAGTTATTTGTTATTACCCAGGCCATCCATCTCATCCAATGTGGTGTAGAATAGTTACAATGGATGGTCGGACAAAACCCAAAACAAAAATAGAAATGCACTTGGGTATACATTGACAAAGTACAAAGCACACTGAGATCATATACATAAACATATTATTTACGCTGCCCAAGCTCCGTTACTCCAGAACTATATACTGCAGTAAATAGTTTTGTATACAAGTAGGATTACATATTAAACCAATAAATATATTGGGAAATAATAAATATTAACCTTTAATAATGCATAAAATATGAAATAGAAAATTAAAGATCAGAGCAGAATTAAAAGCAAAAATAAAATATATACTCTGTTTCATTAATAAGTGCGCAATTAGCGGGCATATAAATCGATCACTCCGCTTAAACAACCTGGTTACATCCGCACTCTGTTTTTGTTAATAACCGAGCAAAATTAGCAAGCATGCAAATAGTTCAGTCCAATATAGTTAATAAGCGCGCAATTAGAGGGCACACAAGTCGTTCAGTCCACTTATCCAACCTGAGTACACCCGCACTCTATTTTTGTTAATAAGCGCACAATTAGAGGGTACACAAGTCGTTCTGTCCAATTATGCAACCTGTGCACACCTGCGCAGGGAGCATGATGCCTCCTAAAAAGATGATTGGTAAATATTGCCTGTGATATTCTCTAAATAAATAAGATTGTTGCTAAAATAACCTCTGGGTTCTTAATATTCAATCAACCATGTGAAATAACCAATAATGTTCAATAAATGCCGTTGATTTACCAAATCTCTATGAAGTTTGTAGGGCAAATTGATAACATTCTCTCAAAGTGATCTCACCCGCCAGTCACCCTATGTAAAATATGCTTTCCTGTGCCCAGACTTTACGGTCTTCTTTGAAATGTTAAAGCTACTAGGAGTGCAGCTGTGCGAAGGATGCCCCGATAACAAAGAGTTCAAACATTTCACCTAAGAACTTCCGGAGATAATTACTTTTCCCAAACAGGAACTACAAAGTATCACGATACTGCAAACGTCTACCAACATAGCGGGAAAAGTATAATGGTGACAAATAAAAACACGCCATTTGGGTAGTTTGATTGTCAACTATCAGGTGTTCCAAATAAAAATGGTCACGTGTTCTAGTTTAAACAAAAGAAATAAACCAAGACGCAATTAGAAAATCGTGATTAGGAGTTTCAATCTAATAAACAAAAAATATCAAATAATTCAAAGTCAACATAATGCCATCAATAATAAATATACACTGAATGGGAAATTGTTTTAAACATTAATTAATATCTTCATTAAAAAAGAACTTTGATTAATAATAAAATAAAATAAATCACTGAAAACATAACAAAGTTAAGTCAGGATCAAATACTAATGAGACATCCCAACGATTCGTTATTGAGCATCTAAGTTTAAATAATTAAGCATCAGTTCTGTTACCCAGAAATTACCAAAAACCAACAGAGGCCCACAACACCATGTGGTTCAGAATATCTGATATGACCGAATCAAAAATGTAAAGTATATAAGAAACAGATTAAAATATATAAGATTAAATTGCAAAACTTAAAAGTGCTGTTAAAAAATCAGGGCCCAATCCACCTGAACAGCCGATACAAAACAATAAATTATAATTGTAAAAAGTGTAAACATACAGAATTAGAATAGAAAATTAAATAATTTTAAAAAATACTTTTTAGAGAGGCAATACATTCTAAAACACTAGATATATCTCTTAAAAACCAAAGGTTGTACATCTCATGAGGAATATTAAAGCAACACCTTCAATTGGTAACTATTTGTTGATGTCTTTTCAGGTGTTGTACAATAACATAATATTGGTATGCCAATGCATTATGTAATTGATCTTTATATCAAATTGATTTCGTCTGTCATATATATTAAATCTAATATGATAATGGTCGTCGTATCTAATATTTAGATCCAAGAAGTTAGGAGTGGGAAGAAGGAAGGAGTGGATATAGCAGCAGTCTGATTTGGTGTATGGGTATGTGAATAGTGGTACTATTTGACTGATTCAGAATACTAGAAGGGATGGATGAGTTCTTCCTTATTGCTCATTGGGATTATATCATGAATAGGTATGATATCCTTTGTTTTACTTCTTTGAGATCCAAGTCTATTCTTTCGAGATACATGCAAAGGAGATGAACTTCGGGCATTCCTGCCATACCGGGAGTGTGCTGCGTCCTAACAGCATGCTGAAACTGGGAATTTAAGGGGTCACGATCCTCCTTGGGCCTTTTCAGCATATTGCCCGACAATTTACACTTTTTAAATTTTTATTTGATCCCATTAGACAAATTTAGTCAATCAGAAATTTTTTATTTGTAATGCAACAAGATCATTAAAACAACGCATATCTGTATCTTTAAAATCAACTGAATTATGATAAATGAAAATATCTGATTTATGCAACTTTTCCGTATCATGTGAAAAGCTGTTTCATCAGTGAAAATACGGATCATGAACAAACTGACGGTGGAAATTGTTTAGATCAAAAATACGTTAATATATGCTAAATTGTTTTATCACAAATGTATGTAAATAAAGCATTACACAGACAGAGATCATATAAAGCAGTGGTACTTATTACGCGGTTGGGGTACATAATTAAAATCATCATGCATTTTTATCTTTTTTGTGACATGCCACAAATTTACATTCCTAATTTGATATATGGTCCCAATTCTCAATGTTCAATTTTCAATTAAATTTAACCCGCTTAATTTTAAAGATACAGATATGCGATTTTTTTAATGAACTTGTTACATTAAAAAATAATATGATTGACCAAATTTGTCTAAGGGGGTCGTATAAAAATTTAAAAAATGTAACTTTTTGAAAATTAATGGGAGGATAATTTGATTTATGTTGTTTTATTTCCTACCTTACTTCAACATTTTTGTAATTTGCATTGCCCACTTATCTCCAACAGGTAAAGAATTAAAGCGCGTTTCAATCTTTTTGGGACATCCTGTATATATTGATGCAGAAATATTCTACCTCTAACATCTAATACAGTTTTTCATTGTTATTTCTCAGTATGTGTATCTTATTTCACACAAGTTGCCGCCAACCTATAGATTTGCATTTTTCTCTTACAGATGGTTCTTGTTTGGTAATCAACTCTTTAATTAATTTTATTGATGAAAGAAACTCAATAGTTTACAAAACAATCGTAATTATGGTTTATTTACATTAAATATTATAGTTCCTTGTCTGTGCCATTATTGAATGCTTCATTGTCCAAACAATTCTGTGATACACTATTTCTATTTTTAATATAATCGATAAATCATTCAATTACCAGAAATATATTTGGCAAAAAATAATGAAAATGCCTGTAAATAACGTACCAAAATCTTTTAAGTAGAAAACATGCCCTTATGGACATTGTTAAAGTATATTAAATCAGATAGACCGTGTGACATATATCTCCCTCAAGGAGCAATTTCAGGAGAGGAAATTTTGTTGACGATAATCCATGCACTAATGTTTGTAAAGAATTGTCCATAAAAAACTATTTAAATTTTCGTATCCGGGAGTGTTTTGTCAGAAATATTTCCAAACACTGCTAGTGGGTTGATAAAAATTATGAACATATTTGGAAATACTATTTATGCCTCAGCGAGGGAGATATTAAATTTGGTCAGGTTAAAAACAAACCTATGCAGTATTTTCTATGATTTCTTAAAAACAGAAGTTTATATAATTAATGTAAAATATGTATTGAAGGCAAAATAAAAATTAGAACTACGTGTACTGTTCTTTAGTCGTTAAACTCGTAAATTTTATAAAATAAACGGAAAGATTTACTATTAAACTTAAAAAAAATAATTTATATTCATAAAGCCGGCAATTTAGTAATTTAAATTTAGTAATTTAAATCCTCTTTTTTAGTCACATAGGAACGTAAAATTGCAAAAACCTGGTAACTGTCTTTGTACCATTGAAATTATTGGCTGTTCTTTACTAGAGATAGCCAATAAGCAAACAATTTATATCCATGGATACTGCTCTCTGTAGGCATGATATTCTGCAATAATGATTATTACCAATATCCATTTAACTTTTATATTCCCCATATTTGTTCAAGGCATTAATTTATTTTCTCATTATTTGCAATATGTAGAATAGCAACATGCACTATTCAATCTTACAGTATCCCACTAACGGGGATGTTTCCAAATCTAGTAGCCCTTTATTATCTAGCAACCCAATCTAGTAGCCCTTTATTATCTAGTAGCCAAATCTAGTAGCCCTTTATTATCTAGTAGCGAAATCTAGTACCCCTTTATAATAGCAGAAAATTGCACCCCTTTATAATAGCATACATGGACTGGTGTAGCTCCTATTAGCTACTTACCAGATTCTGAGTCTTTATTCGCATGTAATAAAAGTCGCTATAACAGTTATTTCGTGAAGACAATTATTCAATTCCTCAATTCAATGATTTAAGGTGATTTGGTTTTGCGTTTCCCCTTATCAACTCTTCTCTGCTAGCAATTGGAAACGACTGTAGAACCGCGAAGGTTTGATGACAGGACACAATTTTAGGTCGTGTGGTGTATATATATAATAAAACATTATCTTTGCTACAAAACAGGGCACTTATCTTTCAGCCGAGCTCAAGCGATAAATCTTCAAATATGGTTTAATTATGCAACAGCTGATCCGTGGTAATTTACACATTGTAATGCCGGGATTCGAACACCGCATTACTTTTGTATTAAGTGTATAAGCTCATTATGTATTTCAAGTCATCTAATTTATTTAAAGCTTTTAAGTTATTTAATTTTCCTCTGAAAACCCTCTTGTCATTCATTTATGTAATTGATATGTTTTAGAAACATTTAACTCTTTAAGCCACAATCTGAATCCATTTTTAAAAGTATTATTTCGAACAAACGAGTATTCGAAGTTCCTTGTCGTCCGTTGAGTTCGAGGTTATTTTGGCTGGCGTAAAGGAATTGCCAAATTTAGTTTTGTATGCGATGTATATGTTTCGGTTGAGAAAGAATTTGTAGAATGTGTAGATGGCTGGCACGACTTGGTGGTATCTAGTATTGATGGCGTGGGAAGACATTTGGCGGTTTGATTCGAATGAATCTCTCTGCGTCCGCGAGGTGGACATTAAAACTCAGGACACAGTTTTTCCGTGCGCATTTCCTCATTTGATTGCCAGACTACTCTACGGCAGTCCGGGCTTCGGCCCGGACTGCCGTAGATATTTTCGATGCTCACGACGAGCCCCGGGAGCTTGGCCGCCTAGTCGGCTCCTTGAGGTCCGTGAATGGTTGCTGTTTGGGGAAATGTAGCCCGTTCGACGTCGGATGATCCGATGCCCTCCGGATCGAAGAGTTACAACGACGCTTCCTGTGGGATTGGCCCGATACCTTGCCGGGTCGGTCTACTGTGTTCCTTCTTTTGGGAAGTGCAGATGCTTCTCTGCCGATGCTGAGTTCTATTCGAGCCAAGTGTCATCTGTGTGAGCACATCTGGTGTGCCGAGTCTTCGACTACGTAGGGCGAAAATTTCGCCAGAATCTCGGGTCAGGATGGGACCCCTTTTCCACTTCTCGTGGAGGTTTTTGCCCCGCTATTTGCTCCACTTTTCATAACATCATGGCTAGAGGTAAGCTATCACATTATATCTCGTTCACCGGTTTTTTCCGACTATATTCTATGTCCAGATGTTGACTCAGTTGAATGGGAAGCCTAAATCCAAATGCCTCAAAAGGCTGGCTCGCAAAATTTATTATATTTGTCGGTTTAAATATTCAATGAAGGAAAATTGGTTATCTTTAAAATTTATATTATAAATTCTATTCTAAAAGTTCTTCGAGTGCTCGTTTCCCCCGTGTCTTTGACCATACCACATAATTATATAAATATGTATCACTTAATGTTTTGCCACTCTGATTTAGTACATTTGAATTTTGCGGCTTTGAAGCCTGTGGCATTTGGATAAGGTCTTTTGCGCCTGAGGCCAGTGGCGTGCTGATATAGATTCAGATTATGTGTCTGATACTCCTTATATAACTTTAATAAATTAATTATTTTAACTTCAAAATTTTGTGTATTTATTTAGACTTTTCTGTGATTTCATTTTATTTAATATTTGTGCCTGAAGAACACGTTCCTTTCAAGATAAGGGTTTTAGTTTCAAATGTTATTTTAAATGTGTTGGTTCTTCTGTGTTTTGGGCAGGTCATCTTGGAAATTTATTTCTCGGGACAGGGGGCTGAACCTAAGTAGTTATTTGCGGCCTATTCGATCACTGGTTTTGTTATGGTGCTGATGCTTATGTCTCCGAAATTCTAAATTTAAGAAGGTCACGTTCCTCGTCTTTTACAACGTGGACTTACCCCCGCTAAGTAATCTTACCTCGCTGACGCTCGTGCCCTGAACGACATCACAGGAACCTGCCCTGCTGGCTGTCCGAGGTTGCACGTAGCAAGCATTCTTTGTAGAACAACTGTTCCATGACACATAGATAACAGGTTTATGTCCACAAAGGTAATTTTTCAGGATTTGAAATGGAAAATTTCATGAACCGGAATCCCGAATCGTAAATTATTTCCGACGAAAGAAAAATTGCAAAAAAAATAGATATTTGTTTTTCAAACAGTATGAAAACAGAATGCTGTTATAAATACTGTTCTGATAAAGAACATACTTAAACCGTATTTGGCGATTTATCGCTTGCGCCTGGCTAAAGCAAAAGTACTCAAAACCTCACGAGCACACTGATGCATATAAATTGTCACTCATCGTATTCTGGTAAATGAAATGATGAAATGATCTCGGACAATTGAGCAGATATTTCCTCGAACAAGTTTGACAGTTATACCTGACAGAAATTTACAATTCGGAAATAAACGTGATGTGCCTTCCAAAATGACATGGCTCAGAGAAGATCCAAATATGCACTACCGGCTGATACGCCCTGATTACTTTAAAACCAATCAGGAATATGTGGCACAACTATGCAAGGTCGAAGGTATCTTGAAACTAAGAGAGAAGTAATAGCGTAAAATAAGTCTCATTGAATCCGAAAGGCAGATGAAGTAAAACTCTCCATAAGAAAACAACTCTCCCCAAAAGTCATGAAGGATATACTTCAATGTCAATGACGGTGACTTAATGAAGGTGGTACAACTGGCTACTGATCCAGAGATTGAGTGCCAACGACAGATGACTGTTGGCCCAGCAAACTCTCTCAGACGCGGAATGATAAGGTACTTCGTAATCTTTATACAATGACGAAGTTGGTTTTTAAGAGCTACTATTTATTATAAATATTTGCCATATTCGCGTGTGTCATCGCATCATGATCTCTCGTAGTCAGAGGTGTAATAAATATTTGATAAATAGTTTCTGTAATAGTGCTGAGATTTATGAAGTAGATTTTGATAAATAAATAACGAAATGTTTTAAACCAATCTCATTATTTAAAAGCTCCCGAATTGTAATTGTTTGCCTTTCAGCAAATGTTAGTTTCAGGTTTAGAATCATGGGCTTTATGGCAGGTGGGCTATTTAGTAAGATTGCATCATATAATATATATATATTTAAATAAGTAACTGACGCCACCATTGCTGCTGTTTAACATATCCCGCTTCCCTCGAGTTAATCCTCCTCATGCCGCTAAAGACTATAATATACAAAAATAAGAAATTTCGCACATTTATAGAGAAATAGTAGGTGAATATGCTTAAGTAAACAGTTTTTCTATTTAAACTTTGGTTTAAGCGATATTTAACGTCAAAATCAAAGGAAGACTGTTTGAGCTTCAATTATGCTTCCTGAGCAGACGGACAGTAACGAGATCACGAATTTTCCCAGACGATTTAGTTTGAGTGATGTGTTTAGATGAGTTCAGTTTGAGTGACCATGAATCGACCTACAGATTTAGTTTGAGTTATTATATTCTTATACACATCTGCAGCGAAAATTGACTTCAGTATGGACAAACATTTAATTGGTCTAGCCGATTGGGAGTGCAAGAGCGATTGTGTTCGCTGATTGGGTTGAAATAGTCACTGAAGCGAACTCTGGGGTTAGTTAGTGCCAACGAGCGTAGAGAGAAAATCCTCAACAGCTGTATTACCCCTGTTGTTGAGACCCAAACCGACCGACATACCAGAAAGGTGTAAGGTATCTGTTTGGACGGCCGGATGTGTGTATTACTCCTGTGTAACAGGTGGCATGAAAGGGCTCTCGAAGCGGCCTCATTCTGCGACAACGAGTAGAGTGTGGAGGTCCCTAATATATAGTATTATTCTTAAACACAACGCTATATCTTAGTCGTGGGACAGTTTTAATAATTTTAATGATAGTCCAACATTTAATATATTTAGTAAAATTATTTTCACATATCTGTACTGAACCTTTATAGCGAGTACAATGCTCTATTTTATACACATATTGAAATACGATCCAAATTCGGGCTATCCTTATCATCAAGCTAACAAAATATAATTTAAATAATAAATGAAATATATAAATGTTTCTATGTTTGCATTTTTTTGCCTACTCATATTTTCTACGGAACTTCTAGGAGCAGCTATAAATGTTGAGAGCGAGTAAAGCAAATAAATATATATAATTTAGCAAAATATTTTAAATTGAAAGTATATCCTAGCGGGCATTGTAAAAGTGTATCAAATAAGAGAAACATCACTTTCCCTCAAGCGACAATTCTTTGGAAGGAAATTTTGTTGGGTGTAAACTATGCAATGATATTTACATAGAATCATTATTATATCCATATAAACTGAATAAAAACAAGCTTTTTGAAGCTTAGAACGAACAAAATAAGTGCATAAGGGAAATGTGTTAAAGTTGAAAAAAGTCAGCAACTCATTTTTGTCATACAAAAAAATTGCCTTTATTTTAGTGGATTGGATGAAACGCAGAAAATAAAAATGTTCGCAATCTGCTGTTTAAAAATCTCAAATACACATTGCATAAAATACCAAAATGCAATTGAATCAAGTCAAGGATAACTGAGATTAACTGCAAACATTCTGGAGATAAATAGCGATTTTATTGAGGTAAATAGGGATTTTTTGCTATATGAAAGTATATAGCAAGGTTTTCATCCCTGGATGGAAAATAAAGACCAAAACTGAGAAATCAATGGAGACAAATTTATCTTATTGGAGAACTAAGATGTTTTATACATTATGTTATATGTACATAAGATGAGGACACGATGCAGAGGAATACATTCAAACATCTCTTAAAAATTTTATGTGTAGATATAACCGAGCACTGTATTACAGTTAAACTAAACACCGTAGCACTCTATTAAGCAAAAAAAAATACTAGATATAATTTGAAATTCAAATATTTAAAAAAACATAATAAACTCAGTAACCACATCCAGTTCATAATAACATATTTAGTAGCAACATACACAACTGATTAAAAATATCAGAAAATAAAGTATTAGTTAAGTAAAACTAAATATATTTAATTAATTATTTATGAGTTTATTAAAACAGAGGCATTTTATTTTCAGATTATTTGAAGCAGTCAAAAAGAATTTTAGTTCCTTTATATTTCTAGATAGAACTGTTTATGTTTCTATGATTAGTACTATTTATTAAAAATTTAATTGCATTATCTCACTTAAAGGCTATAAATATTTTTTGTGAAAAAGAAAACATTTTTATACTGTATAATAGTTTTCTACGTAATCAATATTTTTTTGTTATTTAAAATATTATAATAAATATAAATGACTGTTAACTGTACAGAAAAACATTATAATGAATATACTTTGATTGGATCAATAATATATTAAATATATCGTAATATTGATATGTCTGAATGTAGTAAAGCGCTAATGCTTCTTTAAGTATGTTATGAAACCTAACATTCATACCTCATGTCACTAGAGAGTGAAACATTGTTTGATCCATTAAACCAACATAATTTAAAATATTTGATATGGGTACTTAACACATACCAAATACTTTACCTGCACACAATACCATAGATTGTCCTACAAACCTCAATGACTTATTTTAACATCTGGGGGAAAATATTTATTTTCAATTCATTTATATCCACGTGAAAGGACTTGTACTTGAAATAAAAAAATAAAATTATTCTTGGCAGAATGAAGCAATTTATGTCTACGCTCATGAAAAAATGAAATAAAAAGGACTTTAATTAATTAAGATCAAGTAAATTAATTTCAATTTGTTGCATGACTTGGAGTTGAAACATGAACAAGTGTCTTTTGCAGTGCATAATAGAACGTTCTAAATACTTAACAGTGGCATTATTAAAAGTGTAGCAAAATATTGAAAATGAGGAATCAAAATTTCTAACTTCTAATTCTTTAATTGAGTGATTTTTTAAAGATGCTTTTCAAAAGAAACATCTTGAGAATGGATTCATGACAATGTTCTATCATATTTAAATAACACTAGTAGCAAATACCTAGCGTTGTCCTGTATTTTAGATGCAACCTCTGATTAAAAAGAGGACTAAACATACAATGAATTATCGAGAGCAAACAATGTTGGGCACTTTTCTATTTCGGAGTGTTTGTTTGGAATGTTTGTTTGGAGTGTCAGAGTGTTTTCTATTTTCACGGGTAGATTTAGTGCCTTAGCTATACTATAAGTGTAGCAATTTTCAGCATTCTAAAATATTTATATAAAAACTGGAAAGATCAATCATGCATAAAGCATTGATTATGAAACACTTTCCAAATTCAATGCAATATTATTTAAACACCCATAAAATGAGATACATTCCTCGGTAATATTTTTAATTATCACTATACTACATTAATTTATTATATTTGAAAGCTAAAATCTTCATTCAAATGACGGCACTGAAATATAAAATGCCTGGTTTAAACATCTCTAAAATGCGATACATTCCTGGGTAATATTTTTAAAATTATCATAATACTACAATAATTTATTATATTTGAAAACAATCATCGAAAACAAATGAACTTCATCGATAACAAATGAAATTTATTCAAATGACGTCATCGAAATATAACACTCCTGGCTCTCTCTATAAAAGCAGCATTTCATTCATAATTTTTTTTCCATCCATTTCATTCATAACAATACAATAATAATTTATTTTATTTAAAAACTTAAAACCATGGAGGTACAGGTAAAAGTAATTTAACTATGTGCTTAAAACTGCATCGAAAAAAATCGTTTGCTTCTCTGCGTAAAATCAATGAATGTTTAATTCGTATCAGCTATATTGCAGACTCCATGAGTTAAAGAAATACAGCAATTCTTATAAAAATCATTCTACATATTTTGGTATTTACATTCTCTGTCAGTGAAAAGTAGTCTTCATTGTAGAAATAATCAAAATTGGATGATAATTTAAACTCAAATATATTGTAATTGCTTTGTTTCAGTATGCAGATGCACATAATTTAAGCAAAAATAAAGCGGTTTGAGGACGCATACAACACTCAATATGATTGAAAAAGAAGTTTAAAAATCACGATTTTGAGACAAGATGGTTGTCATATTTTATTTTGAAGTCAGACACGTGATCTCGTCATATAATGGTCACGCGATCTCTCCATATAAATGGTGTAATTAATATTTTAATTTTTATTTTAAAAACTATTGAATAACTATTGAAATTTTTTTTGTATATTTCATGGGATAATTTGAATATTTGCTAAAGCTTTTTAAGCAATTTGCGAATTTTAAATGTGGTTTAAAATTATTTGAAAAATTCAGTTCCGTAGGGCTCAATGTATTTCATTTTTTCAACCAGGGTTCATTCCAAAACTAATTGGGTGATATTATTCATTTATATTCCCATAGGTCCCACAGACCGGCTGAACAACATACTGAAATTTCATTTTGATAAAGTCATTTTTACGGCAGTAATCGTGCTAACGGACAGAGAGACAGACAAACAGGCAGAATGAACAAAGTCATAAACACTTTCTAACTGTGTTGTAAAGTGTTAAAAAACAATTCCTACCCCTGCTATAAAGAAAAGTGAGGGCCGTACTTCATATGTAAATATGTAAGATTTTTTAAATTATTAGAAATACATATATAAACTACGATACATAATATATCCCCTATAAATATATGTGAGGGTTTCAATTCTTCTCGGTAGTTTTAGTACCCGAGCTACATGTGTAGCAATTTCAGCATTCTAGATCATCTGGAAGTTGCTTAGAATTTTCTTACATTACATAAAATTTTGCCTTACATATATTTGATGACTAACTGCTCTAATTATTTCCATTTTATTACTTTCTCAAGCTTAGTAATTACATTTACTTTTACATATACATAGTAATTACATTTACTTATAGTAATTACTTTCTCATGCATAATAATTACATGCATAGTTCTTACATTACATAAAATTTTGCCTTACATATATTTGATGACTAACTGCTCTAATTCTTTCCATTTCATTACTTTCTCATGCATAGTAATTACATTTACATTTACATATGCATAGCAATTACATTTACAATAGTAATTACTTTCTCATGCATAGTAGTTACATGCATAGTTCTTACATTACATAAAATTTTGCCTTACATATATTTGATGACTAACTGCTCTAATTCTTTCCATTTCATTACTTTCTCATGCATAGTAATTACATTTACTTTTACATATGCATAGTAATTACATTTACTTATAGTAATTACTTTCACATGCATAGTAATTACATGCATAGTTCTTACATTACATAAAATTTTGCCTTACATATATTTGATGACTAACTGCTCTAATTCTTTACATTTCATTACTTTCTCATGCATAGTAATTAGAAAATCAAAAATTTTCTGCTTCGAAATTTTGATGCCAGCATATATTTTAAGACATCCTGAACATGTTTTGACTATTTTTGGAGTGATGTCCACTTCTCTGTCTATCTGCCTGATGTCTGTAGTAGATTTCTTGTGTAAAACGATCCGCAAACCATTATTAATTTTCAAGAAACATTGTATCCGGCTTTGTTATGAAAAACAAGAAAGATCAATCATGCATAAACATTGATTATGAAACACTTTCCAACTGAAATGCAATTTCATTTAAAAATTTTTTAAATGTGATACATTAAGTGGTGATATCTTTTACATTATCACAGTACTACAGTAATTTATAATACTTAAATATTTAAAATTGTATCGAAATATAAATCATATGATTCTCTATGCAAAATAAATGAATATTTCATTCATATAACTTGTATTCTAGACTCCAGAGCTAAATAATTTGTGTGAAAAAATTCAGCAATTCTTATGTAACTCACCTTACAATCGTTTCAGATATTTGCATTCTGCATAAGTTAAAATTAGGCTTCGTTGAAGAAATAATAAAAGTTTATGGATCTTTTAAAATCACAACTATTGTAATTGCATAGGCACGGAATTTAGATACACAGATAATATACACATACGCAGATAATATATATGTGTGTATGTGTGTATGTATTCAAAGTATTGGAATCGTGCCGAAGATCGGAACTCGAAATTTCGAAGGATCTACACTTTTTGGGACTTCTAGAACACGAAACAACTATTTTTAGGAAGACGACTCTGTATGTAAGAGTGTATCTGTGTATGTTTCTGTGTGTCTCTGAGGATATTACATCCACTCTAATTGAAAAAAACTAATGGACTGAATTTCATAAAATTTGGTAGGTATGTTTTTTGTGGGAAAACCTGATGTTCATTAGATTATAGTACGATTCGTAATCAAAGAATCTGCCTTCTTTGCGAAATGGCCGCCAGAAATTGCCTTTATCCACTCCAGCTAAAAACTAATGGAACAAATTTAGCACAATTTGGTGCATAATATTTCAATGACCTACAAGTGATTTATATACCAAATTTAACAACATTTGGTACATAAATCATCTGTAGGTTATTCTAGTACGATTCAGGAAAAAGGAACGGGCTATTTTTGCGAAATGGCCCGCAAAAATCGTTAAATATAAAAATAATGGACTACGTATGCTCAATTATATCAATTAAATTTCTATTTTATACGTGATTTTTGACAACAGAAAGAATAAGACTAACCCCTTTACCCTAAGACTAGCCGTTCTTGAGATATTCTAGTGTTTTCGCGTTTTCGCTACGCCACCTTTGACAATAAGTCCAGCTATCAAATGAGAACCAAATTTAAGTTTAACGTGCAAATTCAATGTCATTTAAAATACTTATGGCTGTTATTTTGTGCAGATAAACTCAAATTATTATTGAAGAAATAAAGAGAACGTGTATATGAGTATGCAGGGAAAGACATGTGCTGCCCACATCAGAATTTATAACAATATTACAACAAAGATTTGTAGAAGTGAACGGGGATTATTTACAGGCCATTTCGAAAAAAATGTATGATCTATATTTAAAGATCCACCAAATTTTTGTGGAATAAAATGTTCAACAAATTTAAACTGTGTACCAAATTTTAACTCTCTAGGACGTAGGAAAGTGCATTAAAAATGCCATCAAATAAGTATATCATGAAGAGTTACATAAAATTAAAAAAATATTGTTATCTACCAAATTTATTTTAAAATGTGAATCCTCTATCATATACAAAATAATTAAAGTGTTTAAAAGATATTTATTATATAATATATCTCTTTTATCTTTCTGGAGGATATCCCAAAAGTCAGAATTTAATTGAATTTGTTTTTTTCTCAATTTTAAATAATTTTAATTAAAAAACTACTTAACATATTTTACTGAAATTTTTATATATATTTTATGGGATAATGTGAATATTTTCTAAAAATTTCGAAGCAATTTGTGAATTTTAATTTTGCTTAGAAAATGTTTGAAAAATTAGGTCCCATAGGGTTCAATGTATTTCAATTTTTCAACCCGGATTCAATAAAAAACTAATTGTGTGATATTGTTTATTTATATTCCCATAGATCCCATAGACCGTCTGGAAAACTTACTAAAATTTCATTTGATAAAGTCATTTTTACGGTAGTTATCGTGCTAATGGACAGACAGACAGACAGACAGACATGCAGACAGACAGACAGAATAAACAAATTCATAAACACTTTTCAACTATGTTGTAAAGTGTTAAAAACTAAAACTAAGTAGATTTTTTTTAATTCGAAATTTCATTTTTTTGGCATGATAGCATATGGAAAGATTCGGCATAATCATGCAAGGGGTTTATTTAGGGCTCAATTATTATGAGACGTAATATCTTCAAAAATAGTCGCGATACAATTTTTTTTTCGGATCGTCATTAGCCCCTCTTACAGGGCAAGTTAACTCCCCAGGGAAGGGATAATTTTTCAATTATGGTATCAATCGAAAGATTTTTTTAAGATCTTAAAAGTGCAAATCTGTCGACTTTTTCAAGATCTTTAAAGTGGAAGGTAACACACTATAGTTGTAATTATTTAGATTCACGTTATCGATTTTTCAAAATTTTTCTTGCAAAATTTGACAAAAAAAAGTAAATTCTGGTATGAGAAAGTCGAGTTGAGCCACACTTCTTGAAAAAGTCGAAATATTTTTTCAAGATCTTTGAAGTTGAAAGTAACAGACTATAGTTGTAATTATTTAGATTCACGATACCGAATTTTTAAAATTTTTCTTGCGAAATTTGACAAAAAAGAGTGAAATCTGATATGAGAAAGTCGAGTTGAGCCACACTTCTTAAAAAAATCTTTCGATATTTTCAAGATCTTTAAAGTGGAAGGTAGTTGCAATCATTTAATTGTAATCACTATGGTTGTAATCATTTAGATTCACGATATCGATTTTTCAAAATTTTTCTTACAAAATTTGACAAATAAAAATGAATTCTGGTATGAGAATGTCGAGTTGAGCCACACTTCAGTTAATTTTTATTATAAATATGGGGCTTCCAAATATTCCATTTCAAATATATACACAGGGATTCCAGTATTATTTAGTTATGATAATCGTATAACATTGCATTCGAAATTGCTTATTTGTTTTTGAGATATACCGTCCACAAACATACATACATAGGCACATAACTACATGTATCACTTCAAAAACGTTCGATTCGAGATCAGAGATGCAAAAGGCATGTACTTTCTTCGAAACCTAGAATTCGTAAATCCGATCCCTGTTACAATACTTTTCCCCTGTACATTAGACACTGTATGTATGGAAAGTATAAAGACTGGCAAGTACTTCGTTATAGGAAACAGCTATTTTTTTTTACTCTCAAACAAATACATCATAAAATATGTCTTTACGTCAAAACACACGGGCTTGTCATTTCAAAAGGCGTGGACACGGGTCATAAAGACAAATAACACATATCTTAGTGGTTACAATTTTTCACGGATGCATCATTCCTCTATCCAAAGGAGAACAAATAAAACGAATATAATTTATTCTAATCATGTTCTTTGAAAAGCTTGAAAAATGGTCAGTCATATTTCATGCACTACGGAAAGCCACTGAGAACTGATGGAGCCGATGGATCATCCTTTTAAAAGTCAAACTTGGAAACATGAATAGATCTAAAATTGAATGCCTGTATCTGATTTATTTTTATTGCTCGCTATGAATAGTTAATGCTATTTGAATTGATTCACTACCAATACATAGTTTCGTCTTATGGCATCGCTGGAAAACATACATTATTTTTTTCGAAATTGAAGACATGTTTAAACAATTTTTGCATTAAGATGGGGGTATTTATTTAGCGTAATTAGCGTGTATAAATATGAGATATAATTCCAAAATGAAATATAACATCACGCACGCACACACACATTATATATATATATATATTTATATATAAAAATAAAATAGTAAATCCAATGGTAGAATGGAAGAAGTAACTCATAATACACTATCTTAAAAAAATTTTATGCCTTCAGAACACAATGAAAAAAAATGAAATTCAACAATAAAGAGTAAATTATAATACATATTACAGTTCAGAAAGCTAAAAATAATCAACAAATGTCAAAGTAGAAGAATCGAGAAAAGGAATACCAAAATATTCAAGCATTAAAGCTTGCAAGTGGAAGATCTCTATGCTTAAGAATAGTTCATTTCGAAAAAATTATTTATCAAGTCCTAATATTTTAAACGAAATGAACACAAAAATGCTTGTTTCTGAAACACAAAGTAGATTTTAATTATATACAAGTGTCATTAGGACAACAAGCATAAAGATTGAATAAATAGAAAGGAAACATACATATCTTAAAATACACATCAAATGTACAATCGTGACGAGCAAAAAATGACTAGACCAATACTGCCATTCGATAAAGAGTAAAGAAGTGATATACTGTGGCCAAAGTGAGTAATAAAAACCGCACTGCGTAATGGCAGTAAAAAGTGATATTCTACAGTAAAAACTACAAAATAGAAAGATGAAAATAAATTGTAATCTAAAAACAAGAGAATGTAGAAGTAAGGCTAAAATAAGATACTAAGGAATGAATATTAAGAATTTTTTACCAAATTTCATTCGAATCGCTCTATTCGTTCGTGAGATATCGTCTTCACAGACTCACTGACACACACACATACTTTCACACATACACACACACACATACACACACACATACACACTTACTTTCACACATACACACGCACACATACTTTCACACATACACACACAGGCACACACACACACACTTTCTCACACACACACACACTTTAATACACATACACACATACTTTAACACACATACACACATACACACACACACAGACAGACAGACATCACCTCAAAAATGTTTGAGTCGTGATCAGGGATGCATGAAACGTGCTCTGCCGTCGAAAACTTGAATTCGAATTTTCGACCCCGAAAGGAAAAATGGGTTTTACCTTGGAAAACATCTGTGTATTTCTTTCCTTATATACATAATGTATAAGGAAAGTATTGTAACGAGGTCGAAAATTCGAATTAGATTTTTCGACGGGAGAGCACGTTTCAAGCATCTCTGATCACGAATCAAACATTTTTTAGGTGATGTCTGTGTGTGTGTGTGTGTGTGCGTGTGCGTGTGTGTCAGTGAGTCTATGGAAATGATATCTCATGAACGAATAGAGCGATTTGAATGAAATTTTTCACGAAAATCACAATCCGTGAATACTGGAAGCCTATTGTTCTTAAACGTAGTCGAATGTTCAGAAACCCCTAAATTTTCGTGTGAAATTTTGAAAAAATCATCATAAAATCAAAACATTTACTAAAGTTACGCAAATAAATATTTCTTATTTAATTTTTTCTTAGAAAACGATTGACATAAACTTCAGAACGCTAGCATGAATCGTTCTTCAAATATTGCACATTTTTAAAATAAATTTATCAAAAAGTCACATAAATTAAATAAAATATATTAACTGCTGAGAAACATGTTCACTTTTCATATGTAATATCATGCGATAAATTTGGTGACATCATTCTGGTGGATCTAGCATTTCCCATTCATGGGAAAAAATACTTTGCGGAATACTCTTGTATTTGAACGGCAATAATCATTTGTATGCTATAAGAATAACATATTTCTCGGTCCATAACGCTTGGTGAGATTTTGGCAACGAATTTGGCGGAATGTCGCCAATTTGGCGACTTTTTAAAATGTTGCCAAATTAACGAAACTCTTGCCAAATGGATAAAAATGACGCTAAGTCAATGAAAATGATGACTAATTAACGAAAATTCAATATCTTGGAAAGAATCTAAGTATCTACTAAAGAAAATCCTATTTTTTCACGGTAAATGTAGTAAATTCATTGCATTATATAAGGAAAGTCATGTGTTGCCCACATCAGATTTTTTTATTCCATACTCATGCTAAATTTCCTTAAATTTTAGCTACTAAAGCAATGTAATCTTTAGCAATGTAATCTTTAGCAATGTATTTTTATTCTTTCCATCTACCGAGTATTATTATTACACTGGACTGGGATTTTATCGAGGTTCATTATTACGTCTAGATGTTGACCTTTCACAGTGTGACGGAGTTTTGTGAGTAGGGGTCGCCCGACCTTTGTTGAAAAAATATGTCTTGTTCGAAAAATTCATTGGATTGTCCTTTTGAATTGTGTAGATATACAGTTTTAGATTAAAAGTTAGTTGCACATATTCATGGGGGGAGGCCACATTCTGTTCAGGCAGTCAGTACTTCAAGATGTTTATTTTTATGCCGGCAGGTGCCTTGTGTACGTGGTGGAAAATAATTAATTTTTGTTTCTCATGCTACATTAAGATTTTGCAGGAAATCGAACTAAAAGTTCTTTAAATTTAAAAATTATGAAAATTATTGAATATTTTATCCAAAATGTTATACTTTCTATGACAATATAATATATAAGAACACATATTGAAAGATGGGATTTATTTTAATATTATCGTCTGAACACAAAAGTGTTTAATTCATATATTTTATGCACTGAAGAGACATAAAACTAATGCGGCCAGAGAACTATTCATGATGCAAAGCATTAATAGATTTAAAGTTGTATGCATACTTACAGATATATCATTAACTACTTGATGCTTTTAAAAATACTAAATATTGTGCTATTGAAATAAAGCAGCTAAGTTTATGGATCATAGCGTAAAAAACTATCATTTCTTAAAATCACTGAAGAATGTATCATTCCTTTATCCAAAACCGAACAAAGCAGGCGAATGTGTAATTTATTCCAATCATGTTCTCTGAAAAGGTTGAAAGATTGTGTGTCATAGATCATGCATTGCTGAAAGCCAAAATCTGATGTGGCCATTAATTAGTTTTTCTTTGCCAAAAGTAGAATTCAAAAGTATGAACTAATGTAAAGTTTAATGACTGTGTCTGATTTGTATTTACTGTATGCCATAATTGGTAGTGATTTCTGTATTATTTTTGCATGTAAAATAATTTAACAACAACAAAGAATAATAGAAAGCTGATCCTTCTGACATCTTTAAGTGAGATACGAAATAAAGAGTATAATTTAAAGGAAAAACAATGACTTGAACATACGCATAAAATGTTACAAGTTAACTTCATGATCAGTGGTAAAATCAACAAAGTGGTAATATAAACAGCATAAATTGTAAATATAACACGTGCAGTGTACACGTAAATATTAAATATTGCATGTGATTAAAATCCTCACATTACCAATTTGAGCAAAATTACTCGTATCCTTCAAGAAACGGCTTGAACTGTAAATTACACTGATATATATCCATATTTATCCATCACTTTTACTCATGACAACATGGGGATGACGGATAGGGTATGTAGGCAGGCTGTTTCCGTCCCATTCATGGTTCAGTAAAACTTAGAAATACACAGATAGAGTCACCACACATGGTTCGAAAACGTGAACCGAAAGCAGCGGCTGGCAGAAATGATATGAGATTCCACGTCAAGATGTCGAAAACTATTTCAAGACTTTCATGGCACAAAAAGCTCTTTTAGACAACAGCTACTCGGGAGTGGGAGTAAAATAAAAAAACTCAGACCGGAACGAAGGCACAAGCGACAAGCACTAGATGAAGGAGTGGGACAACCCACTGGTTAGAACTCGGGGATTGAAACTCAGATGACCTGGATTCAATTTCCGCCTCTGCTCAAACTGTCTCCGTGTTCACGCGGAGTATAGTAACGTTAAATATGTGGGCCCGTAAGTCCTTCCGAGAGGTTGGTGGCAGTGGAAGTAGGAGTAGGATACAGTCCCTCTGGATGCCTCCCACTAGGTTCCGATCTAAATTGGATGGCCCTATCCCGGCCATCCAAACAAATACCTTACAACTTTGGGTAGGTTGGACTGTCTGGGTCGAAGAAGTAGAAGCACGGGGAAAGATGCACAACAGATACAACAGTGATACATGAATAACAATCAAAGAGAACACGAGAACGATATTTCAGCAGGATATCGTTGATATGACTGGAAATGTTAAAATTGCCCTTGCTGGGATCCAATATCGATAAGCAGATACACGCTCCAAAGATAGAATATGAAATATCCTTTATGAAATATCCTATTCTTCTTATTTTTGGATTGGCTCGATTTGCTGTTTCATATGTGCAACAGTAACTCATCTAATATATATATATTTTACTAAAATTTTAATAGATGTAAATACATTTTAGAAAAAAATGCTAGAGAAGGGCAACATTAACTGTTGTGCTACCTCGCCAGCAACTCTATAAATTAGAATGCATTACGTCAGAAAACTTTGAATTACAGACTTAAATCCATGAAAACTTTCTTATGAAAATGTCATTACTTTTTAATCCATTGAAAAGTATTTTTAGTTTATGAAATTAAAATATCACTTACTTCGTTTTGAGTTACCTGAACTTATAGGAACTGTTTTGTTATAAGAACCAGTCACGGGATGAATTAGTGAATAGACACAATAAATAATTGTGTCTGAAACAAATTTTTCATTTACACTTTGTTTTCTTGAATATAAATGATTCAATAATATAATATAATTCGTGATGCTAGATAGATCATTACAGGAACTAATATGTAGTTAATTATCATTATTCTACTTTCTAACAACATATAACTGAAATAAAAATATGATGTGGGCAGCACATAACTTTCCTCACATAATGCAAGTATTTTTTTTTCAGTACGAAATAATGATGGAGAAGATACACTGCACGATGTTTCTAACGTTAAAAAGTAAATTGACATTTGACATTTTTCTGGATGAGGGCATGTAAAATTATTTTAAAGTGACAAATTAACATATATTTTTTGCAAACATAATTTGATAACTGAAAATATTGCTAACATCTGCTAGCCAATATATTCCATTATATTAAACTAAGTCAACAAAAATGTCATCTATTTGGCGCTATTTTCGTAGCTGTGGCATAATTTTTGCCAATTTGACAATATTTTCGTCGATTTGGCAACACATAAAAAAACCGTCAAGTTGGCGATATTTTCCCAAATTAGTCGCAAATGTCTCGAAGTGCTACGTATTTGATGATGCTTACTACTGTTCATTATGTATTTTTAGATGCATTTATTTTAAAAAAGCATTCAATATTTCTAGAACGGTTCTTGCTAGCGTTCTGAAGTTCATGTTATTCATTATAGAACAAAAAGTGCGTACAAACTGATTATTTGTTTTACATTATTGTAAAACCTGATATTTTTATAATTTTTTCAAAAACTCATTCGAAAATTTGAAGGCTTCTAAACTTCGATTGGATTTTAAAGCATTAGGGTTCCAGTATTCACAGATCGTAATAATCGTATCAATTTACTTTCGAAAGCTCTATTATTTAATAAGATGTCGCTTCCACAGACGGACACACACACATGCTCACACACACACCCACATATATATTCACATAGACATCACCTCAAAAACGTTCGGTTTGAGTCCAGGTACACTTAAAATTTGCTCTTTCGTCGAGGGTTCCAATATTTATAGATCATAATAATCATACCAAATTACATTCGAAATGCATAAATTAATTCATGACATGTTCTACTAGTTCTAAATGCCCTATTCTCAGCGGGGTCCCTCAAGGCTCTCTTGAGGGCCCGAAATTGTTCAACCTTTATATTAACGACCTGCCACGTTCCCCCGGTGTCACCATTGGTTTGTACGTGGACGGCACGACCCTGATTGCACAACACAAACAAATACTTGTCGTGCACAACACCCTTCAGCCCTACCTCGACTCCATCACGCAATGGCTAACCAACTGACGAATCAAAGTCAAAGACAGCAAATGTGCGTCTGTTATATTCCCTTTTCCTCGACATGCCCCAATCAATAACTTAACTTTAAACAACGAGCCTATTCCCTAGCAAACTAGTTACAAATGCCTTGGAGAGTACTTAGATTCCAATCTCAAATGGAAACTCCACATCTCTGTAACTTGTCAAAAATTGAAGTCTGCACTAGACCAAATGCTCTTAGCTGGAAACAGCCACCTGCCCGCGAAAAATAAGTTACTGCTCTACAAGTCCTGCATACGTGCAATTATGACGTACGGATCCCCAATTTGGGGAACAGTAGCTGAGATTCATCTAGGGAAGCTTCAACTTGTGCAAAATAAAGCTTTTCGCTAGTTTATTAGGTTTCCAAGTTACGTTCGGCTAGAAATTCTACCCAGAGACCTCAAAATTAAACCATTTTTAGAACATATTCGAAAACTTGCTCAAAATTTCCTCAGAGATCTCAGTAGAGTCAATAATCCCACGCTAGATTTAATCCCGTGGTATTACCCCCCAAACTCAAGTGCGAGAAAGGGGCCGAGGGCATTGCCGAGGCGCGCCAAAAAAATTACATATTTCCAACCCTAAACGGAGTCACCTCATCTAGCATTGTTTTATATCTGATTTACCTCTTTTTTTAATGAATTCTAGCTAACCCCGTGCCCTTCACTGACATTTGGGAATTCGAGATTCTACGACGAACCTTCCCCATTTAAAAGCTCAAAATCCCGATCCCTTACTCAAGCTCAAGGCCCTTAGAGGGGCCCCGCTATCCATCTGACATTTCTTGTCTCACTAGGTACCTGCTTGGATAATTTTTCCTCTCCTGGGAACTTGGCTAAACGCCGTCCTGGAGTCCTTCAGTCCTATTAGTTCATGAGATATCGCTTCCACAGACTCAAGGACAAACACACTAACCGACTCGGCCAACGGCGCTACCATGCTGAAAACACCGGTTCTCGTTAGATCACCGAGTCAAGCAGCATCGGGCGCGGTTAGTACTTGGGTGGGTGACCACCTGGGAACACCACGTGCTGTTGCCACATTTCGGGCGCTGGAGCCCGGCGGTTTGCGCGCTGGATTTGCACGCTGCCACAACTGCCGCCGTGTTCATGATCAAGTTAAACATGTGGGTCCGTAAGTCCTTTCGAGAGGTTGGTGGTAGGAGAAGGAGGGTACGGTCCCTGTGGATGCCTCCCCCACTAGGTTCCGGTCTAAATTGGGTGGCACCTTCCGGCCGTCCAAACAGTTACCTTACATCTTTCTGGTAGGTCGGACGGTCTGGGTCTCAACAACAACACTAATCGACTCATACACATGCACAGACACATCACCTCAAAAACGTTCCATTTGAGTTCAGGTACACATAAAACGTGTTCTTCCATCGAAATCTCGAATTCGAATTCCCGAACCCGTCAAAATACTTTCCCTATATATTATGCTATATAAAGTCAATTCTATTTATAATTATTAGCAAATAAATTGAACAACGGTGATATTAAATATAATATTCCATTTCCAATTACAACACAACAGTTCATAATAATTCGAATACTAATTTGCTATTGCTGATAAATTGAGTAAATGCTTTATCTATGTAATGCTCAAACATGCATGAAATTTAATAGCCTTGCAATTCCCATTTAAATTACAACTGTTGCTGGGATATAAATGTATTTTAATATTTTGAACAAATTTTCAAAGCTACTATATTACAATTGTTTCAAAATATGTGATCTTTGTACAAAGAACAAAAATATTAGATGTTATCTATTTATCATTAGAACTAATTACTGGTCTTTGCACATGTCTTAAATAAGCGCCCGCTATGCAAATAAAGACACAAATAACACCACTCAATTTCGAATATGCCTGTTATAAACTAAATGCAATCTTGCGCTTCGCTTCATCCATACGGAACTATATCAATTGTAAAATCTGGACGTAATACGCCCTTAATAAGTAGTTGATATGTTCTACATAAATTTGCTGAAGATACATGAAATCGGAAAAAAAGAAAAACGCCCTGCGCCTTATCTTCGAGCGAAGGGCGCTTCTCCCCGAACATGGCCTTTGTTAATAAGTGCCTGTAAGTCACTGAAAATTGCGTGTTAATCGAATTAGCGGAGACTGAGATATATAAAACCGCAGATAAAAAAAATAATACAAAATTAAATGAAATCTCAGCCAGTATGAATCAGAATTTTGTAAATTTCTAGAACAATACCCATAATATAATAAAAACTTTTAAAATACTAAACGAGATATTTCAAATTCACAAAGTTATAAAATTGATAAACTAAATCACATTCGTTTGAAAACAGCCAAAGTGTTGAATAAATGAATTTTCTACCATATGTTCAATACACCTACTCTAATATCATAAAACGTCTGCAGCTGCAATGGGGGAACAGGTGTTATAGAATTGGTAGAAATTGCATTTCTTTGGCTGAAAAAATTTTAACTATAAAGTGAGTAAATTAAAAAAAAAATCCTGCCGAGCCATGTCGTCCAAGGAGTTTAAGAACTTCTGTACCAAATTTCTAGACTTTTCCAAGCTTCGATTGCTCTCTACAGACAACACATATACACAAACAAACATTTTCCTTTTTTATATAAGATAATATAACGCAATTTAATGAAATTACTTATAACGTAAAGACTCTGTAAATATAGTGTTCAGAATTACTGAAACAAATGTTTCTCTAAATAGTACAAAATATATGTTTGTCTAAAATTCATAAGCGCTTTTATGTAAAATTTAACAAAACAATTCAATGTCACTGTTTTCACTATTTGCTGTATATATGACAGTATTCTAACAATAAAACCTAAATTAAGAAACAAAAATCCTTATAATTTTATATGAATAAAATGAAATTAATTTTTCTACTTTGTTTTTTGGTAATTCATTGTATTTTGTTAATGTTAATATTGTTTATTGGCTATGCCAATATCGGGTATATCTCAACTATATATTGGCAGAAACTATTGTCTTACTAATATATAAAAAATCTTAAGCTGTAAGTAGAAAAATATTGTTTAAACTAATACTGTTACTACGTATCCTACGTATCCTTTAGAATCGTAGGTGTGCGCTCAATAATTAATTCAAGTTTCTATAACAAACATTTATTCACGAACACAGCGTAAACAAGAACAATATATAGTGAAACCTCAGTTAAATGATCCACTAATTTCACAAAACAGCTGCTGCTATTCTCAAAACATTAACGTAAGTCATTTCACAAAATAGTAGCTACTATTCTCAAAGCGATGACATAAGTCGCAGTTTAATGTAGCTCGTATCGCGTCAACAACTCTCCAACGGAGTGATGACTTCTTGTATGGACTCTCTATAGAAACGTCTGGAAATACTTCATATGTCGTAAAATATTGGTCATTTTGAGTTGTTTCTCGAATCTTCGAAAAGCCGCATATTGTCGCCAAATTTGCGATACATCGCCATATCCGAAGACTCTTCTTTGAACTTCAGCATGTGGCAACACTAGACCCACGTTATGGGAAAGGATGGATTTACGAGTGTTTTCTTCGTCTGGTTCTCGAAAGGAAAGACTACAATGAGGAAACATTGCACGATTGCAAAAATACATACAAATTTTAAGTGAGGGTTTTAGGTAGTGAATTAATTTACAATTGAAGAATGTTAAGTTTTGAGTGTAAATTAGAAAAGAGAAAACGCGTTAAAAGAACAAACATCGAAATTTCCTCCATCGAAACTTAGATTAGACGCAGCATCAATGGTTAGTATCAAACAGCTATCTATTGATTAACATACCGATATGTTAATCATTACACAATGGAATTTATTATCATAGTGGTTTTTGAAGAAATTGGGGTTTTACTTCAGCAGGATAAATTCAATATTTTCTGGAAAGCTGGAGAAAATAAAAAAATATAGTTTGCTTTTAATAATACTATTCGAATGTTCAATCTATTTAACTTTAAGTCTTTTCATTTCATTGAAAACCTGTAACTTTTATTTATTCAGACAGTCTTTTTCAGACAGTATTAGTGTCAAAATTGCAACAAAATGTTATGTAAAATAGTAGTTTATTACATTAGCAAGATTTTAGTACACCTTTTTATTTTTTAGTTAGCATTTTGTACTCACACTGACAAAATCCATTTGGCCGAAGAAAGTAATTTAAATTTGTTTACAATTTTTCAAGTTTAAATACAAATACCTATAACTTTTAGACATAAATGTATTTTTAAAACTATCCAAGATTTTCTTCAAATATTCACCAAAATGGACAATTTCTGCATATAAAATACAGATCTGTACCAGTTAACATGACAATGCTTTATGAAGTGAGATTGAGCCATGATTTTGATGCCATAACCTACACCCGTACGAACTTTACGTGCATCCATATCCTAAAAGTATAACTTTATCTACCACTTTATTTTCTTGTAAAATATTTACAATTCTGTCAATAACTGTTATCTTTCCTAATCTGACTACTTGATGATTGTAATTATACATAACAGCTTTATTTATAGATTTTTGTAGATTTGTAGATTTTTTCAGATTAACTTGATGATTGTAATAAATAATAGCTTTTTTGTAGATTTTTTTTCCGCAGAAGTTCCTCTTTTCTCGTCAAAGTTCAGAGATACAAACAGTACCACTATCAGAATTTTTGGTCCCTTCTGCAGCAAGTTTACAAACCCCTTTCTATCCCCTATTTTATAAGACATTGACCTCTTTTCATAAGCTGGTAATGCAGCCTAGGTGTCTGTGCAACGCATTACTTTGCTCCCTCCCTCCCGTCAATGACATTGGATGCAAAGTATAAATACTACTTACAGTACTGTAAAAAATACATTTTTAAACAAATTACAGATCATTAAGTTAAATAATATTTTTTTGCAAAATGTAACAATAAACAAAGTAAAATATAATATAATCGTTTATTGCTAATATTAATATCCGAGATCATATTGTTATCATATATGTATTTATTCAATGTGGTTGAGGCAAAATTGAAGAATTATGAATAACATTCTTATTAATCAAACACATTTAAGAGAACTTCCGATAATATATATATATATATATATATATATAATTATTTATAAATGAAATATAAAATCTAAAAGTATCGACATTGTATTTTACTTCTTAAAGAATTACAAAATCATGACTATACTAAATTCATTGGTTGTACAGTGAAAAAAAGTGCAGTTCTATGAAAACGCAAAACAACGAACACCAACTTTTTGATTTGCACAGTCTAACTTGCACCCATTTTATCTCAAGAGTTTATACCTAATTGGCTATCTCTTATTTGCCACTCTGAATATCATCACCATTATAGAAAGAAAATGGAATACGCGTCTATTTCAAATAGTTTCGATATATTTGCGTAGCATAGAGAAGCAAACATTTATTGTAAAGGTAACATTTATTGGAATCGCGCTCCCATTGCAAAAATCATCTACCGTGGACCGCTTTCACACTTTCATGCTCTCGAAGGCATGGAAAGGCTAAAACCAACAATTCCAAAACCTTGCAATGTGCCATAATTATTTAAACCTCCATGGTGTGAAGACAGACAAATTCAGTTCTGCTACGCTAGCGGCTTCAAATTTCATGAACAATGAATTCAGGCTATTACAAGGCTGCAACGACCATGTATTAAAAAATCTGATGTGGGCAACACATGACTTTCCTTATATAATGCAATGAATTTACTACTTTTACAGTTAAAACAATGTTATTTTTATAGTAGATACTTATATTCGTCCCAAGATATTGAATTTTCTTCAATGAGTCGTCATTTTTATTGATTTAGCGTCATTTTTAACAATTTGGCGAGATTTTTGTTAATTTAGCAACAATTAAAATGTCCCCAAGTTGGCGACATTCCGCCATATTCGTTTCCAAAATATCGACAAGCGTTATGGACGGAGAAATAAGTTATTCTTACAGCAGATAAATGACTCTTGGCGTTCAAAGTATTACTCAAAGTATCTTTTTTCATGAATGGAACGAGCTAGATCCAAGAGAATGATGTCACCTAATTTATCGCATGGTATTACATATGAAAAGTGAACATGTTTCTCTATAGGAAATATATTTTTTTCATTTTATATGACTTTTTGATAATTTTTTTGAATTTTTTTTTATTTACGGAATTTTTTGATAAATATATTTGAAAAATGTGCAATATCTCAAGAACGGTTCATGTCATCGTTCTAAAATTTATGTCAATCGTTTTCTAATGACAAACTACATAAGAAATGTCAATTTCCGTAACTTTATTAGCGGTTTTGATTTTTTGACGATTTTTTCAAAATTTCACTCAAAAATTTAGGGGGGTTGTGACCATTCGATTGCGTATAAAAACAATAGACTTCCAGTGCTTACGGATTGTGATTTTTGTTCCAAATTTTGTTCGAATGGAACCATTCGTTCGTCAGTTATCGTCTCCACAGACTCACTGACACAGACACAGACACACACACAAATACTTTCACACACACACACACCACACACATACTTTCACACACACACACACATACTTTCACACACACACAGACATCACTTCAAAAATGTTTAATTCGTGGTCAGGGATGCTTGAAACGTGTTCTCCCCTTCGAAAACTCGAATTCGAATTTTCGACCCCGTCACAATACTTTCCTTATACATTATGTATATAAGGAAAGTAATAATTATAGAAAAACTTCTAAATTTAATTCATTTTATACAAAGTTAAGTATCTTAATTTGATTATTCAAAAGGAAATATTTTTAATACATTTTAATGATATAAAGTGGACAATTAAAAAATAATAATTTGTTAAAAGTAAACAAATATAAAAATTTAAGTATTCAAATTATATATAATATATAAATACTATCATACTTTTTGGAAGGAAGTAATAAAATGGTACGCCTATGAATTATTTTAGTTCGGTTATAATTTAAAGCGTAAACTTGGAACTGTTTACAAATAGGCTAACGGACATATATTTTACTCGACATAGCACAATTTGATTTGGATTACAAACAGTACCAACTGAGAAACTCCAATTGCATCCACGTGGATATAATTACGTTGCATATGTATTTGTTTAGGATAATATTTATTAAAATTAAAACAGTAGATGCTGAGCGTAAAGACCAGAGACAAAATTTCGTAGTAGGACAAATATCCAAACGTGAGGATATATTACGACCATGAAATATGATATTTAAATTTTTAACTTAAAAAGACAAAACGTGTTTATTTCTTACGTAGATTTCTTGGAATATTTTCCGAAATTCTTCCATTGATTATCAGTTTTGCATTATATAGCGTGAGTTTGCATTGTATTATTTCCGTCTAACACGTGTTATCGGCATTGACTCATATTAGGAGCACCTCTTCTTGATTTCAAATCGATAATGATTGATGATTTTCGCGTCAAAATGTGTCTAGAATATTATTGAATCATGAAATTGTAGGTGTTTACTATAATTTTATGTTTCAGTACGGGGAAAATATATTTAGCAATATTTAAAAACTGAATAGTAGTGAATGAAAAACAAAATCACGTGAACTTTAAAATAAAATAAAGACATCCAAAAAAATCTGATGTGGTCAGCGCAAGACTTTCTTTATATAATGGAATTAATTTACTACTTTTACAGTAAAAAAAATAGGATTTTCTTATAGCAGATACTAATATTCTTTCCAAGATATTGAATTTTCGACAATTAGTCGTCATTTTCATTATCCATTTGGCGAGTTTATCGTTAATTTAGTGACATTTAGAAATGTCGCCAAGTTAGCGACATTCCGCCAAATTCGTCGCCAAAATATCGCCAAACGTTATGGATGGAGAAATAAGTTATTCTTACCACAGATAAATGACTATTGGCGATCAAATACAAAAGTAGTACTCAAAATATCTTTCCTCATAAATGGAACGAGCTAGATCCACGAGAATGATCTCGCCAAATTCATCGCATGGTATTACATATGAAAAGTGAGCATATTTCTCAATAGAATATATATATATATATATATATTTTTATAACTTTTGATAATTTTTTTTAAAAATGTGCAATATCTCGAGAACGGTTCTTGTTAGCGTTCCAAAATTTATTCCAATCGTTTACTAATGAAAAATTACATAAGAAATGTCTATTTGCATAACTTTATTAGAGGTTTTGATTTTTTGACGATTTTTAAAAATTTCACTCGAAAATTTAGGGAGGTTCTGAACATTCGATTGCATATAAAAACAATAGGCTTACAGTGTTTGCGGATTGTAAATTTTATACAAAATTTCGTTCGAATCGGTCCCTTCGTTCGTCAGTTATCGTCTCCACAGGCTAACTGACACACACACAAACACACACACACACACACAAACACACACAAACAAACACACACACACACAAACACACACAAACAAACACACACACACACACACACACACACACACACACACACACATCACTTCAAAAATTTTCGTTCGTGATCAGGGATGCTTGAAACGTGCTCTCCCGTCGAAAACTCGAATTCGAATTTTCGGCCCCGTCTCAATACTTTCCTTATACATTATTGTACAGAAGGAAAATAATAAGTTAATTAAAATGTATTTAATAAAAATACTATTAATGATGTACTTACATAATTACACAACCAGATCGCTTTCGGATATTATTACGCCCTTTATCAGTGGCAAAGAAAATTATAGGTGACAAACAGTGCAAAGAGCCATGCTGTCCCAATCGGGAATCGAACTTTGGATCTCCGAACTGACCAGTCGACGCTCTACCTATGAGCTACTGGGACGAAATTGCAAACTCTTATCGAAGTGGACTCTGCATCCTCCTCCTTATAATGTCAGATTGGCCATCAACTGACTATCTGGCTGACCACCCTGCTATTTTTACCTCAGGTAAGCCCCTGCTATTACTCTTTTACTCAGACTAGTATCCTGCGTGGTCGTTATCCTATCAATTTAAAATCGACTCTCAATCTTCCAGAGTCCACTGAATCCATACTAGTCGTACTATGGTCACATTCAGAATTCCGACATCTGTAACTGTATTTGCAATAAACTCCGTGACGTTGATCATTACATTTTTGATTGTCCGTTTCCTAAAAATTTTCATCTCTGCAAACCCTCCCCCTCTAATAAACCAGTTTGGTTCTCCAAAGTATGTTCAAGTCCCTCTTCAATAGATAATGTTAAAAACGGTATTTTTGTTGCCATGGAAATTTCTAATAAAATGACCTAAGCTTATGAGTAGATTCTGCTCTCAATTAATTAATTTTGATCAATGAATCTCTTTATTTCATTCTTATTAACTTATATGAACTTATTGTGTTCCTTCCATATTTTCTGTTTAAAAAAAGGAAAAAAAAAAGCTATGTTGGTTACTGTTCTCATTTTGTCGGTTCTTTCTTTTTCTTTTGACTCTTTTTATTTGTACTTTTTCTAATTTTTCTTTTCTAAATTTTATTCTAAATTTCTGCTTTTGTTTATCATGTGCCTATTTTTTTTTCATTTTCATATATTTTCTTTTTATATATTTTCGCAATAACCCTTTTCCCATTTTTGAAAAATGGACGCACTTGCCAAGTTCAAATATAATGTAAAATTGTCCGTTTAATCACACTAGTTTTCATCAATTTTTATCTCTTTAGACCTAAATAAATGTCCATGTGGCGGGATGGTAGACCTTGGGTGCCTCTTGAGTGCAAGAGGTATCCTTTACCGGCGGTGCAGCTAGCTACTTCTAAACCCGCTATGTAAGTCGCACGGTCTGGGGTCTTCAGAACTCCGACATCTTTGCACTAACCTACAGGGTTGATTTGTTCGGGCACCATTGTAGAGAGCTTTGCTGCCCCAACCGGGAATCGAACCCTAGATCTCCAATCTGTGACAAACGACGGTCTAACGTTGAGCTATTGGGACAAAATTGCAAGGTATTTTCGTCAAAGTAGACTCTGTAACATGATCTTTAATATACAGGTCATAGTGTCCAAAAGCGCTCTGGTTGTGTAATTTTTAAGTACGTCCTTAATGGTGTTTTTTATTAAAGACACTTTAATTAACCAATTTTGGTTGTCTTTATTTTATTTTAAAGTATTTGCTGAGTTGGCGAGTTTTCCATACAATTTTATCAAAATTAGGTATTTTATTAATATTTAAAATTTCAAGAAATATTTCATGGGTTCTATTATTACTTTATCATTCTGTGGTATTTGGATATTGTAGTTTGTTTGAAAATTTTCTAAAGGAATTTTAAGTAATGGTATGTCTAGCGAAGTTAATGGAATTGCTTGTATTTTAAAAGTAATTTTATTATGAAGTATTGGACATGCCGTTTGAACGTCAAAGGTAGGTAAATGAACGTCAAGTAAATTAAGGTAGTACGCGGTAAAGCAACAACCAGGTTCTACTCAAAATTTATATGAACAAATTTAGAAAAATTTACACAAAAATTACAATGTTGACGGCTTTGACGGGCAATTTTACACAAGTCATCAAGTAGGCATTTTCATCCTCCTGTATCAAAGAATCTAAAGAGAGTCGAATGTTGATGTTTAAATCTTTTAACAGGTAGGCATGATGAGATAAGACTGTAATAATTACTTTCCATACATAATCTATAAGGAAAGTATTGTGACGGGGTCGAAAATTGGAATTTGAGTTTTCGACGGGAGATCACGTTTCAAGCGTCCCTGATCACGAATCTAGAATTTTTGAGGTGATGTATGTATGTGTCTGTGTGTGTGTGTGTGAGAGAGAGAGAGAGTCTTTGGAGACGATATCTCACGAACGAATAGAGCAATTGAAATGAAATTTGGTACAAAAATCACAATCCGTGAATACTGGAAGTCTATTGATTTTTAAACATAATCGAATGTTCAGAACCCCACTAAATTTTCGAGTGAAATTTTGAAAAAATCATCACAAAATTAAAATCTTTTATAAAGTTACGTAAATAGACATATCTTATGTAACTTTTCCTTAGAAAATGATTGACACAAACTGTAGAACCCTAACATTAACCGTTCTCGAGATACTGCACATTTTTCAAATAAAATTTACAAAAAATTAAGTAAAATAAAAAAAATATTAACTGTTAAGAAACATGTTAACTTTTCATATGTAATATCATGTGTTAAATTTGGTGACATCATTCTCGTGGATCTAACTTGTTCATTCACGAGAAAAGATACTTTGAGTAATACTTTTGTATTTGAACGCCAATAGTCATTTGTATCCTGTAAGAATAACTTATTCCTCTGTCTATAACGTTTGGCGAGATTTTGGCGACAAATTTGGCGGAATATCGCCAATTTAGCGATTTTTATAAGCGCTGCCAAATTAAATAAATTCTTACCAAATGGATAAAAATGACGCTAAATCAATGAAAATGAAGACTCATTGAAGAAAATTCATTATCTTGGAAAGAAAATAAGTATCTACTATAAGAATAATATTTTTTAACAGTAAAAGTATAAAATTCATTGCATTATATAAGAAAACTCATGTGCTGCACACATCAGATTTTTCGTTTGCTTTGTCTTAGCTAATATTTGGTGTACGAGCGTTAGAAATAGTACATTTATGTTTTTATGAAATTCCCATATTTGTCCCTAAACTTTATAGTTGACTAATAAAGTCAGAAGTTTAATATTCTCCATATTTAGTACTCCAGTGCTAATTTTAAGAAAAACAACTACACACAATTACCAAACTCTAAATAACCGTAATGACTATTCGAAATCACTCAAATGTCGTATTTTTTATATTTTTTTTTTCAGTTTTTTTACTTTCCTTATATACATATAATGTATGAGGAAAGTATTTTGACGGAGTTGAAAATTCTAATTCGAGTTTTGACTGGAAAGCACGTGCCAAGCATCCCTGAACACGAATCAGACTTGAGATGATGTATGTATGTGTGTGTGTGTGTGTGTGGAGGCGATACCTGACGAACGAATGGACCAATTCGAACTACATTTGGTAAGAAAAGAATAAGACCAACCAAATTACACTAGGTCTAGCCGTTCTCGAGATATTTTAGTGTTTTCGTATTTTCTCTACACCACCTTTGAAAATAAGACCAGTTATCAAATGAGTACGAAAATTGAATTAAAAATGAGTTAAATTTAATTAAAATAAAAGAACATGAATATAAGTCTGCAGGGGAAGTCCTGCCCACATCAGATTTTTACTTTCCCTGCAATACATGGTAATGTATAGGGGAAGTATTGGAATCATGTCGAAAATAGCAACTCGAGTTTTCGACGGATCTACACGTTTCGAGACATCTATAATACGATAATTATATTTTTAGCGTGACGTCTCTGTATGTGTGTCTGTGTGTCTGCCTGTCTGTCTGTCTGTCTGTGTGTCTGTCTGTGCAGATTTTGTATCCCCTCCAACTAAAAAACTAATGAACCGAATTTCATAAAATTTGGTAGGTAAATCACTTTTGGACGCATCTGGTGGTGCTTAGATTTTGGTACGATTCGGAAAAAAATAAGCTTCTGTTTTTTGAAAAATGATCCCCAAAAATTACCAAATTCTAAAATAAAAAACTACATAGGTCATGTTCTGTCCACATCAGATTTTTACTTTCCCTGCAATACATGGTAATGTATGAGGAAAACATTGGAATCATACCGAAAATCACAACTCGAGTTTTCGACGGATCTACATGTTTCGAGACCTCTAGAATACGAATAAACTATTTTTAGCGTGACGTCTGTGTGTCGGTGTCTGTCTGTCTGTCTGTGAATTTGTGCATCCACTCTAACAAAAAAACTAATAGACCGAATTTCTTAAAATTTGGTATGTACGTCACTTGGGTGAAACCCTGGTGCTGATTAGTTTTCGGTAGGAGTCGTAAAAACAGAATCCGCCTTTTTTTTGTGAAATGACACGTAAAAATTTAATGTATGCACTCTAGTTAAAATACCAATTCACTAAATTTCACAAAATTTGGTAGATAAGTTACTTGTAGGAGTCTCTGGTGCTGATTAGATTTTGGTACGATTTGGAAAAGAATAAGCTGCCTTTTTTCACGAAATGACCCGCAAACATTTCATGTATCCTTCCTAGCTAATATACTAATTGACCAAATTTCACAGAATTTCGTAAATAAGTTATTTGTGGGACACTCTGGTGCGGATTAGATTTTGGTACGATTCGGAAAAGTACAACCTGCAGTTTTTACGAAATGGCCCCTCAAAAATCGCCAAAATTAAAAAAAAGGACTACGTATGCTGAAATGTATCAATTTAATTCTTGTTTTATACGCAGTTTTTGACGAGGAAAGAATATAACACACTCCATTATACTTTAGAACTAACCGCTCTCAAGCTATTTGAGAGTTCTTGCATTTTGTTACATACGCTATCGGAAAAATGTCCAGTTACCAAATGAAATCAAAAATTTTGTGCAATTAAACTCAATCTAATGAATCATTAAATAAATAAAGAAAATATGAATTTGAGTTTGCAGGGAAAGTCATGTGCTGCCCACATCAGATTTTTTTTTTACTTTAGAAATGGTAAATTCATTGCATTATATAAGAAAAGTCATGTGCTGCCCACATTAGATTTTTTCTTTAAATTAGCGGCGCCCTATGTGGGGAAAATTATAAAATTCAGAATTTTGAAATTTTAAGGATCCTTGTAAAGTACGGATCTTTATATCAGATGGTGTTGGTCACACTAATATCCTTATTTGGTGCTATTGTAAATTAACGTGCCTTGTTTGGGCCCCATTTTTAAGTAATGAGCTTTTTTAGGGTTCCCTTGAAAATAACCTATTGACTTTGGTTGCGTGATTAAATAGATATGCCAAGTAAGAGTGACAGATAGATATGTCAAGTTATATGTTAAGTACTAGTGAATTTTGGTAGTTATGGATACCAAAGGACCTTAAAGCCATGGGTAAAAACACACTGATACAGGAAGTAAAACTAAACCCATGCATTGTGTACTCACTCAAACTACAGTAGCTAGCTTAGTATCTAAACATAGACAGATACAAAACAACCAGTAATTCGCATGGCAATTATTTAACACAACATATCATTGATGGATTTTAACGGGCCTGATAATACTATTAAGTAACTTAGGACATCTAAACATGGTCTTCGCCAACCAGAAATACTAGATCCTTATGATCATAGTGGTATCAATCCTGCTCCACGGACTTGCACTTTTCATACATACCCATTTTCACTCACACATCGACTCGACTCCTAGCTATTTCACATTTCCAATCGAACTTTAACAGAACCATCAACCAGACTACCTCCCGGACTGTATGTCGCCTTTTCTCCCACTCGTGATCCGAAACTTATTCTGCCATCATACAGGACAGTATACGTTACTTGGCTCTGCGATTTGTCTAACTAAGCGAACGAAGTTCTTAATATGAAGTCAACATAAATTATAACGAAACTGGCGGAAATAATAACCAAAGGTCATGTAGACTTTACAACTTTAATGACTATTCGAAAACTTATGAAATGTCTTATTTATCAGTTTTTCTTTCAAATAAGGTGATTTAAATCAAAATTCTACAGAATATATCTTTGAAATGCACAAATGACATTCAGCATACTGAGTTTCCTGTAGCTGTATCTATATCGGAAAACTTATAAAATTCAAAATTTTCAAAATTTAAAGAAACTTAATGACCATTCAATAAATCACAAATGCCGCATTTAAAATCTTCAAAAAGGACTGATATCCGATAGGAAACAAAATTGTAAAAAAAGTGAAGTCCTTCAAATTTACAAAAGTATCAGTTACAAAAATGATTGAGTTATTGAATTTGATGCTTGATTTATTTGCTCGTTCATCTATCTATCTCTGGATAAAACTGCTGCAAAATGTTGACAAACGTGTGTCAATCACGGATAAACAATCATCAAATAGAAAGCCTCTTTTAACGCGTATTTTAATCGGGCATTTAATTTTCGCTCTTCCATCCCTTCTTTGACTGATGAAATCAATTCTATTTTTAAACTTGGCCATGAGGCTGCTTATTCTTTTGAAATTATTTATAAAATCTTCGCCCACTTCGCCTTAAATGTACTCAGCTTGATACTAAACTTGCTGTTATTAAAGATCGTTCAGCCCATAAATTTAGTGTTCCTTACCATCCTAAGATTTTCCGTCCTTTTATTAATTTCTGTCACGAATTTGGTTTCAAACCTGCTCACTCTAATATTACCACTTTATTTAATGGTATTCGATCCGATAAACTTGGGAATTTTGTTGACTTTAAAAGCTTTGGGGTGTATGCCGTTCCCCTGTTATCAACTGGTGGTGACTATAATTTTTACATTGGTAGTACAAAACGCACCGTTGGTATCCGTTTAGCAGAACGCGCTCGCGTTGTCAAATCTGGTAAACTTTCTACAGTTCTTGCTCAATATGTGATTAATGATACATTTCTGCCCGTTTTTGAAAAAACTGTCCTTTTAGTTCGCTGTAACAATCCACGTAGTATTCTTCTTTATGAATCCCTGTTTATCTATATTTACCGTGAGTCGATTTGTAATTTTGATCCCATTCAAATTTTAAGTTATGCTTGGCGACCCATTCTCGAGTCTATGCAATTCAAGCCTCTTAATTGTTATTTATGACGTCATTTTCAGGAAAATCAAGCTTAACGTTTTTTCCAAAATTTTTATTAGTTCTTTTCTTGTAATATATTTTTTTAAAAATTCGAAAGAGTTTAAACTAAATTTTGTAATTTCCGTGTACATTTCTTGTATTATTTCATAGTAAGTTTCATTTACCTTTTATATTTTTATGCAAATTTGCTTTAAACTGGCCGCTATATATATAAACATTCCGTGTTTTCACTATTCATGTAGCCACTGATGAAGGGCGTATATACGTCCAAATGCGCTCTGGCAGTTTTTAATATATGTTTTGTACGTCTTTTAGGATGTTTTTAAATAATATACCTTTCGTTTTAAAGACGCTTTGTCCTTGATTTTATTCACGGATAAGCATTTCAATTGTGGATTCGAGTCCCACATAAGACATGGATGTTTATGTTGTTGGGCGCAATGTGTCCCCACCCCCACTGGTGGGCTGGGTCAACGTCATTTGACGGCTAAGAGGTTTACTGTTCTGGCCGATGTATAGGCGAAGATGAAAGAGTCAATGCCTGGCCATTGGGAAAAAAGAAACATTTCAATTTTTATGATATAACCATGGAATTTCAATTTTTATGTTATAACCATGGAGATTTACGTAGTGTACGACATCATACATTGTAAGTAAGGCCTTGTGTGATGTGGGCAACCCGTTCTCAAAATAATGCAATGACCATACTTCTTCCAAAGCAAAATTATGATGTAACTATGAAGCTTTACATAGCATATGACTTCAGATACTGAAAGTGAGACTCTGATGTTATTTTATTTTTTATCACTTTGCATATTTTTATTTGAGATATCACGCAACTCAGTGCCACGTTCATTTCGTTAACATGTTTAACCAAGGCTTAACTCTATCCCGCGCCCTGAGCTCGTTTATCGACGGAACGCGTGATACCGTTAACCATTGATTTAACATTCAAAATAGTACAAGCTGCTTCTAACAAAAATAGGAAATGTTATTCTTGAGTGTTTTTAGTTTATTATTTTAGAGCTGAATTTCTGCGTGTCTGACTCTTTGAGTTATAGAACTATTGTCCAGTTTATCAAACTTCGTGAGTGAAAAGCATAGGCAGGAAAATTTATTGGATGCATTTCATTATAAATTTGGCAAATTTACCTTTTTTATCAAAAGCAGATTTTTGCTGCAATAAACTTTGATAAATTGAAAGGGTTTGGTGTTGATGTTGATGACCCAGACCGTCCGACCTACCAGAAAGGTGTAAGGTAACTGTATGGACGGCCGGGAAGTGCCACCCAATTTAGACCGGAACCCAGTGGGGGAGGCATCCACAGGGACCGTACCCTCCTTCCCCTACCACCAACCTCTCGGAAGGACTTACGGACCCACATGTTTAACGTGATCGTACTCCGCATGAACACGGCGGCATATGTGGCAGCGTGCAAATCTAGCGCGCAAACCACGGGGATACCGCACCCGAGATGGCCAACAGCACGCGGCGTTCCGAGGTGGTCACCCACCAAGTACTAACCGCGCCCGATGCTGCTTGACTTCGGTGATCTAACGAGAACCGGTGTTTTCAGCACGGTACGGCCGTTGGCCTCAAAAAAGGGTTTGGTGTGATAAAACTTAAACTCTGTATATATTACATAGATCATTATTACTTAAATTCGCCAAGTTCATAACGAAATACATCCAATACCTACTTCGTTCTATAATTTTTGTTCAAGAACTTTGACAATGCTGGCAAAAGTTCTTTATACCAATAAATTTTATGGCTGACTGACATTTTGTGTAAATCTGAAGAACTTGCCTTTTATACATTCAAGTTTGCCCTTTATAAGATAATGCTGTACTCGATAAATATAAAGTACGTGACTTGCTTGATTTTTATATATGCCTACCAGTAAAATAATTTCCAGAAAGTAGAATGTTAATATACCTAATGTTATTGAAACGATATATGTGTGTGAATTACTTTTAACTGAAAATTTTAAACTCACTGTAGAGATCAGTACTGACATATAGAAACTTCTGAAATGCTTTTATAATTGGGGACACATATAAAGAAATTGAGCCACAAATAAAGAAATTGACTCATATATAAAGAAAATATTCTGTCACATATAAAGAAAACATTCAGTCACATATAAAGAAATCATCGAGCCACATATAAAGAAAATTCTAGCAAAAAATAACCAGTTCCATGTTGTTTGAAAATACTATTTGTTTCAGATAAATTTTATGATAGGTTACTTCTGATCATATTATTGGTGGCATTTAAATGTGTCATTTGTGCGCCACCAAGCATTTTTTAAATGTCTATTTCTCAGAAGATTCTATAGATAGACCTCAAATGATGACTAATATCGATTCAGCATTAAATTTCCGAGAAGAAAGCTGGAACGACAAATGATTTCAGCTTCCATGTTTTTCTCATTTACGATTAAAACAATTTCTTTTCCTGGAAACATATTTTTTTTAATTGGCTATAAATAAAGCTTAAATCGGTAACTGATATGGATTCAGCATCAAATCCTAGAGAATGTAACGTTACTAAGTATTTCCTCATCTGGGCTCTTTTCCACATTCGCTTCAAAAAATTTTCTCGAAATATTTATTTCTCAAATTTGCTTTTGGAGCTTAGATAATGACAGATATGGATTCAGCATCAAACTTTAGATTATTTAGGAGGAATTCATTAATGATAACTGTGAGACCAGAAATAGATCTCACACGTGTTTTAGTGGGAAAGTTTTATGCCAATTACTTATTGATCTGAAACTTCGGACAATACCTCCAGTCTGAATGACCGAAGGTTTACGACACGTGCACCCAGAGGTCAGAAAACCATAAATTTAGGGGCGTCAAGACAGAGGGGGCCGAACGAACTCTTACGAAAATGTGAAGTAACGACATTGGATGGAAAGGCAAGCCAATGGAGAAGGTGCTTGTTGCGTCACGCTGAACGTTGCAAATCAGAGAAAAGGGGGAGTGAAAGTCCCGAGGCAAAAGATCCACAACCTGTGACTTGATAACGACACTTGTGGAATAATAGTTCGATAGAGCTATAGAAGCACGATGACTTGGTTAACAAGAACTGCAATATTTGTTCGACATTATGACTAGAACGATGATGATACTCAGTTAAAGATATATAGGTCTTACTTGGCGAATACAGATATGACTACTAGAATGACATAAGTGCGAGTGTTTGAGTCAGCAGTACAATATGATCGACGAATTTACGTGTCGATGCATTACACCACGAGTTAATGCTAGTAATAAGGACGACATCAAGTACGTGCTGCTAACAAAGCCAAGGTATGACAAACTTGAAGGTATGTGTTCCTCAAATATGATAACTGGTCCTAACCACATTTTAGACATTTTCATACTGGCCTCACATGGTCCCTCCGCCGAAATAATTAATGAGAGCAATAATTGTTGTAATTAAATAATTAGGTATTTTATGTTGTTAATAAATGTTTTATTGTTAAAGTTAAAATGGTGTGATCCATTTAGTATTATATTAATTAAAATTCCTTTACAGAACTCGCGCGGCAGGTAAAATAATTGGAGGATTAATAGCGGCACACATACAATGTACAATTTAATAATGAGTCCACTATGTACGATTTTACGGCCATGATAAAATATATTAGATATGTTAATGACAGTTAAGCTAAAAGTTTAACTTTAAGTATTCTTAATGTTTATTTTCGTTTCCCACAATAAACATTCATGTTTTTATTTATTTATTTATTTATTTAATTTTATCAGTTCCGGTTCAAAAAATTTCCATGAAGCAACTATTAATCGAATATAGATATAGCACAGATTATAACAGTATTTATTCAGCATCGAATTCAGAATTGGGTTGTGTTCATTAAAGATTTGCACCTCCGGTTCTGGATTTACCATTTCTCGATTTTTCAGAAAAAAATATAACTTCGCGAAATAATTCTGCAAAATAGAATAAAATTGTTAAATAGTTCCTTCAAAAATTACGTGCCACACAATATGTAACCATTTGAAGGCGTTTTTTTTTTTTATATATAAATGATGTGTTTCATAAGTTCTAAGAGTACAGAGTTTAAGCAAAAAATTTTCCTGATGGTAAATATAACATAATATTTGCTTAAAAAATAATTCTACCAGAGTTTCCATCAACTACACACATACGGCCATGATAACATAAACTCTATTTTTAAACATTTTTACTATTTGCATACATCAGACGAAATTCTATGCAAAATCAAGTTTCATAATCTGAATTCAACTCTTACTTTCATTCCATGAATCTACTGCAAATAAATGTGAAAAGAAACTTCGAAAATATGCAAAAAAGAAACTAGAAAGATCCCTATAAACATCATTTCGCAATTTACTATGCCAGAAGCGGAATGCTATGCCGGAGAAAAAAAGTATCAAGAAAAATGGTCTGGAATCCCAATATAGCTACCGTTTTGAGCTTTTCATGAATTTAATACATAAATTTCCAGAAGCCAGGACTTTTTCTCTTAAAAGTGCATTACATTACTTTAAATGGGAAATAAATAGTACTATGCATTAAAACTAGAAAGATAACTTAGGTTAAAATAATTTTTATATGTTTATTGTTAGACAATATAACAATTTATTACAATTCAATAATTTTCTTTTTCACCCTCTGAATGTACGACGCATCGGAAGATTTCTAGTTGCTTAAAGAGTGATGCACTTGATTTGTTTTACTAGAATGAATCATCCCACGTTGTCCGGGTCATTCCTTCTTTTTTGTTAACCCAGACCGTCCGATCTAACCTAAGGTATAAGGCATCTGTTTAGACCATATATGGGCAAGCCCGGCCCGCGGGCCGGATGTGGCCCGCCCAGGCTTTTGATCTGGCCCGCAGAACATTTTATAATCGCGCTCGAAAAAAAAGTTAATATTCTCGGTTTTCGCCAACAAGAGAGTGAGAGGGGGGGGGGGAGCCTGAACTACGTGGGTGTTTCTATTGTCTGTCCAATTTTACCATCTTTCAAATCGTTTCGAAAATCGTCGAAAATAGGATAGCGAACTTTTAGTTTTGATTTGTAGTTACGAGCCACCAGAACCACCACCAGATAGCGCGACGGTAGCGCCTCTGCATCTCCGATGGAATGCCTGATCCCGAGCCCAGTCACATGTCCTACTCCTCTTTGGTTGGTGGTACACTCATTTACGTTGCGTGGAAATAGTTTTTGCTTTGTTTTTAAGTTTTCTTAGTTCGGAAAGTGTATGGAAATATGTCCGTTGTAAAAAAGCGAAAAGAAGACACGGAATATCGCTAATTTAGAGAAAGATGGACTTATACTTTTTTTATCATGCACAATGGTCAGCCATCTGCCTGTTGTGTAATGAATCCATATCTGTTTTGAAAGAATACAATATGAAGCGGCATTATTCCATTAAGCATATTACTCAGCATATACTCACGGGTCAGCTGCGAAAAGATAAAATTCAAAGGCTAATCAACGATTTGGACAAACAGCAAAAATTGTTTAATAAACAAAGGATACAACTGAACAATGTTGTGAAAGCTTCATAGTCTGTTCAAAAATAGCGAAGTCATCGAAACCATTTGATGAAGGTGAATTTGTCAAAGAGTGCCTGTTAGAAATTTCAGTTGTTTTATGTCCCGAAAAGAAAAAAATAATTTGAAAAAATAAGCTTATCAAGGCGTACTGTTGTTCGACGTATAGATATGATGGCTGGTGATATCAAGAAAAATTTGGCTGATCGTGTGTCTGATTTAAAATAAAAAATCGATTGCTTTGGACGAGAGCACCGACTTGTCTGACACAGCGCAACTAGCTATTTTTATACGAGGCGTTGACGAAGAATTTACTGTAACTGACGAATTGCTGGCTTTACAGTCTCTAAAAGGGACCACTACTTGAGAAGATATTTTCGTGAGGTTAAAAGTGCTATCGAACAGTATGGTTTGTAGTGGTGCAAATTAATTGGGGTTTGCACAGATGGTGCACCTTCTATGGTCGGTTCACGAAAGGGTTTCATCGGAATTTTGAAAGAAAAAGCAATTGACTTGAATGTGCAAAAAGACGATTTAATAATCTACATTACATTATCCGCCAACAAAACTTGTGTTCTAAGTCCATCCGATTGCAGAACGTTATGGATGTGGTAGTAAATACCATAAATTTTATTCGATCCCGCGCGTTTAACCATCGCCAGTTCAAAGTATTTTTGGATGACCTCTCTTCAGAACATGGTGATGTGCCATATTATTGCGAAGTAAGGTGGTTTAGCAAAGGCAAAATGCTAAAAAGATTTTACGATCTTAGACGGAAAATAGCCGATTTTATGGAAATCAAAGAAAAACCATTGCCTGAAGTCAGTGATCAGAAATGGTTATGTGATTTAGCGTTTCTAGTTGACATCACGGGTCACTTAAACGAGTTGAATTTGAAGCTTCAAAAACAAGGTCAGTTGGTAAACGAATTTTACAGTCATCTGAAATCGTTCCAGAACAAAATTCGCTTGTTGGAAACACAAATGCAATCTGGAAGCTGTCATCATTTTTCAACACTGTCCAGTCACGAAAATATTGATTACACTCAATATGCTGAAGAACTAAAATCACTGTTGGAGCAATTTTTCAATAGATTTTCCGACTTTGAAAATATGGATAGCTGCTTTAACCGTTTTGCGACTCCGATGAAAAGTGACGCAGAGAAGGCTCCGACACACCTGCAAATGGAGTTGATCGAGCTTCAGGAAGACACGCATTTGAAGTCAAAATTTGAAGACATGGAGCTAAGTGATTTCTACAGAACATACCTTGCCGAAGAAAAGTACCCACAGCTCAGAGCATTTGCAAGAAAAATGATTTGCGCATTTGGGAGCACATATAAATGTGAACAGTTCTTTTCTATGATGAAAACTAATAAATCGAAGTATCGAACCAGACTTGCAGATAAAAATTTGGAAAACACTCTGCGCCTGTGTATTAGTGGGATTAGTGCCAACATTGTTTGATGCCAATACAATCTTGTTTCTCAAGTTCAAGCTCAAGTTTCTCATTAATTTCTGCTGATTGTATGTAAATTAATCAATTCGATGTTATTCTGATTCATTTAATTTTAGCATTATACTTTATAAATATAAAATAAAATAAACCGTATCATTATTATTTTTTCACAACTACCTATTAACTACTGCCCGCGATTTCATTAATATCCTAAACTTCAGCCCCCAACTTTCGAAAGGTTGCCCATGCCTGGTTTAGACGGTCGGCACAGTACCATCCAATTTAGAGCTGAACCCGTAGATGTTCTATATGATAGATGGTTGACATTTTTTTCCAAAAAGGTATAAAGAGCTTTCTTAGGTGGTTTGGGCCTAACCAGTAGGGGTTTTACACGGATAACCCCTAATTCGTTAAGTAATTAAAAAGGGTATCGGCACTTCTGATTTGCACGGTTGATCGACGTTCAAATCCCATTAGCGTACGGAAAGAAGGCATAGACATAAAGCGACTAACAGTTGACGAACGAAGTGCAAACATGAAAGTAGCTAACCAGAGACAATTTTTGACACTTTCTCGTCAAACCTACGAGTCCAAATTGAGAATTCAGAGTAAGATGCTATCACTGGATTTCTAATATTGGAAAATATATTTTAAGACAAAAAAATCGACGCACCAAGAAATAATTATCCAAATGAGACAAAATTTGGTACGTGTAATGTGGATATACAGAAAAAGAAATGATTAGAATTTCAGATCAATTGGAGGATTTATTGTACTGAAAGGTCTACACAAAATGAGTAGGTCAATATGGCTTTGGGCCACCTCTGGCCTTGATACAAGCTGCTACCCGACGTGGCATTGATGCAAAAAGTTGCCATATGGTGTTCTGAGGGATGATGCTCGAAATGGCCTCCTATTGACGAGCTAATTCGTCTACATTCTGGGAGGGTCGTAGGCAACGCCCCATCTCAGCCCAAATGTGCTCAATAGGCGAGAGATCTGCGGGGATCTAGATGGCTAAGGAAGTTTATCGTAAGCACGCAGACAAGCAATAGAGAGGCGTGCCTTGTGTGACCTGGCATTATCTTGCTGAAAAGTTAACCAGAGGTGCCGCGTAATGAATGGCAATATAACGGGTCTCAAAATGTCGGCGACGTACCGCTGTGCTGGGATGGTGCCAAGGAGGACTATCAAAGGGGTCCGGCTATCGAACGAAACGGCACCCCAGACCATAACTCCCTGTTGTCGGTCGGTGTGGCGTGTGACAGCAAGAGCAGGATCCTGACGATGTCCGGTCTATCATCAGACACGTCTCCGCTAGTCGTCGGGACTCAATTCGAAACGGGACTCATCACTGAAGACAATTCGTTCCCAATCCGAAAAATTCTACGTTGATCGGGTCCTCCACCATTGCAATCGCTGTTGACGGTGCATACTAGTCAGTGGTAGACGGCGTAATGGACGCCACGGGTATAGTTTCCGCTTCCGCATTCTTCTATTAATGGTTCGAGTGATCACTTCCGTGGTTGTCACCCTTTAGATGGTTGATAACGGCGAATCTCGTGCTGTCACAGCTGCTCTGACAATCGCTCTATTTTCCCGTTCTGTGGTCGCTCCAGGCCATCCGCTGACCGCTGAAATCTGCCATTCCGGATCCACTCCTGCCAACATCGTATTATTGCTGCATAGCATCTACCTAAATTTCGACTGATTCGTCGGCGTGCCTATCCAGCATCATGCATTCCGACAGCCAGCCCTCTTTCAAACTCTTTCATATGCTCGTAGTGGCCCCGAATTTGTCGGCGAAGTATTGTTACAATCAAGGTACGTAAACGCAATCGAAATCTCCTACGCGTTTTGTTCCTGAAATCGAGGTTTGTTCCTTATATACACCACCATTGTGCTCAGTTTCAATCAGTTCCGATCATTCATTCATTGGCTGCGAACTATTGATCATTTGCATAATCGGTCGATAGATGTTTGCATGTACAGTTTCATTGCTATCGGAGTATTTAGAGGGTTCGTCGATTTTTTGTTGTTGTTGTGTTGTGGCTTATCCTCCGGCTGTCTGACGAAGTCAGACAAGATCCATTAGACCGTTGACCCTAAGGAAGTCGAGGACCAGAAGGGGGGAAGAGTACATGTCCTCTCTGGAAAGTCCCAGACAGTCCAGGATGTGTTCAGGAGAAGCCTGCTGAGCTTGACATTTAGAGCAGACTGCAAAAATCCTCCTGCCCTCAAAAAACGAGAGACCTATTGTGTGGTCGCTTGCTAATCTGGATATTGCAGTTCGAGAGGCTCTGTCACAATTGAGAACGAACGAAGAGCCCGGCTCTCTGCCCGCATACCAGTGATGGCTGGGAGGAATCCTCCACTCCCTCGAAATTTCAGAGTTGACTATGGATTGATGTTCAGAAAAGGTAAGGGCCGAAGAGGAAAGACCAGAGTGGCCACAACCCTCCTTGGCCAGTCCATCCGCTTGCTCATTGCCGTAAATGTCAACGTGGGATGTAATCCACTGAAAATGAACATCATGGGACTCTGAAACGAGCTTGAGTTTGAGAAGGATGGAAACACTAGTTTGATCTCCAACTGCAATCCAATTATGGAGGTGCTGAAGAGAGCTGCGGCTGTCCGAAAGGATCCAGAGGTCCCCAAAGTCGTTTTCGTTGAGAGCAACTTTAAGACCTTGCTCAATTGCAATTAGTTCGCTTTTGAAGACTGATGAGGAATCGGGGTTGCGGAGGCTGATGGACAATTTATCCCTTGGTTTCTCGATGTAGATGCCACTACCAGCGTGGCCCTCCAGTTTGTTGCCGTCCGTACAGATTTTAATGGCATTATCGGGGATCTTATTAATGATCTCTAAGGCCAACTGTCTAAGATGAGCTGGGATAAAATCCCTCTTGGTGACCGGGGTAGAAAAGTCAAAGTGGAAATGAACTCTGGGGAGTCCCTTAGAGGGACTCAGATAAGATTTTAAGGAGTGGGGCTCGATCTCATCAAAAGGCAGACGCAGATGTTCAGCATGACTAAAAGGACTATTTTTCTTAAGTCTTTGATTGTTGCTCCAGTTGTTCAGGTAAAGGGAGGTTTTATTATGCTGACCATAGCTATCAGGTTTGTTAAAATAGTTGGCAAGTTTGGATCTTCTTCTAGTTTGAAGAAATTGCAAATTAGCCTCATAGAGAACTACCTCTCTAGGGCATCTACGTCTCAGTCCAGTGATAATTCTAGCAGCACTGAGTTGAACCCTCTCCAATTTATCCAAGTTGGTGGCTGAGGCACAGCAATAAACAGGGAAACCATACTCTAAGATGGGCCTAATGAATGTCATATATGTATTTCTCAGAGTGACAGCATTGGCTCCCCAGTCTTTGCCTGCAATGTATTTAAGAATATTTAATCTTTTTCTGCCCTTTAAGACAATATGTTCGATGTGCTTGTTGCTTGTCCATTCGGGATCTAAAATAAATCCCAGATATTTAGGATGCTTCTCATAAGCAAGATCCTGAATATCCATTTTTAGTTTTGGTTGATAATTGTATAATCTTTTGTTAGTGGTGCAAAAAGTGGCAATGGACTTGGCAGGGTTGAAGAAGAGTTTAGATTCCAAAGCAAAGTTCGACAATACAGAAAGAGTGTTATTAAGATTCTTCTCCATTTCAATTAAATTGTTGCCGGAGCACCAGAGAATGATGTCGTCTGCAAACAAACCAATTCCCACCCCAATGAGAGGCAATTTCTCTATGCCTGCTAAATAAGGAGAGAAAAGCATTGGACTGAGGACAGAACCCTGAGGGACGCCCTGTCCAAGCTCGACACGGTCAGAAAAAGTCTTGTTAAATTTTACTCTGATGGATCTGTGATGTAAAAAATCCGAGATCCATGCCAAGGTGTTGCCACGAATATTGAAAGTGTCATGTAGTTTAATTAACAACTTATGTTTCCACACTTTATCGAACGCTTTCGTAAGATCTAAGACAGCAGCAATTGTGTGGTATGCAGGCCTTAGATTTTGTGCATCTCTAATGTTTTGACAGAAAAACAGCACCTGATCAATGGTGCTATGGCCCCTTCTGTAGCCAAACTGTTCGCATTGCATTAAGTTCTTACGATCCAGAAAGTATTGGATTCTATTTAAAATCATTTTCTCCATGATTTTGCAAGCTGTACTAGTCAGTGCAATGGGTCTGAAGTCCCCAGGGGCCCAGGACTTTCTTCCAGTTCTCTTAATGGGGACTACAGTTGCCCTTTTCCAGTCAGATGGGAGACGTCCAGTTTTCCAAGAGAGATTGATTATGTCAAGTAGTCGCTGTTTCCCCGATGGGCCGAGGTTTTCAATCATTTGGCCAAAGATTCCATCTGGGCCAGGAGATTTAGTCAGATCCAGAAGAGCCATTGCCAGGAGCAATTCTTGCTGAGAGAAGTCTTTAGATAAAGCTGGGGTTTTTTTTTGTTTTAGGGTGTATAGGAAGACTCTATCTATTCTTTAAGATATCTACGCGGGAACCCAGAGGGGCGGCATTCACTGTGATAGAACCCTCTTTCCCCTGCCCTACTCTAAGAAGGGCTTTCAGATCCTCAAATTTAACGTACTCGTACTCCATGTAAATACGGATATAATTTGAGCCAAGCAGGGAATCCCTCTCAGGTACTCATAGTGTCATTCCCGTGCCTTAACTGCTGGGCTTCCAGCTTCAAACCGTTATCCGGATCGTAAAAAAGTGCCCGCTACTTAAATAATAGATTAACAAATACAAATACTAAATTTTTAAAACGTATCCTCAAATCCTAAATGGACGCCAATCCCCCACATGCGCTATCAGTAAAGCAAAAGAAAAAATATTAGCGGTGGCGCCAGTCCGATGAAGCCGAAATGTTTTTGCGTCAGTAGTATATTGTAAAATGAAACTCTAATAAAGTCACAGAGGTTTATTTAATATGTATTCAGAGTAATTTATTTCGTTTATAGGCTTTCGAAGCGCCACATATTACCCGCTAACTATTTATAGCCTGCTAGCGCTTGTAGTTTTTCCGGTTTTATCTGGATACTTCCGACCATAGACTTCACCTCATAATATCAACTTGTTTTACTAACGTGCTTGGCAGTATACAAATTAAACTTATATAGCTAATGAGATTGCGGATTAACGTTTACTACAAACTTGCCTGGCGGTACAAGAATACGTTTACATGAATGCCTATAGTTTTATGCATTCTATCCATACCTCATCAATAGTTAAACATCTTTATAATCCCCGAGTTTATAAAACAAAATAATATATATCTTGGTTGTGCACCAATAATAATAATAATAATAATATTAAACTTTTTTTGCTACGCAGTACACATACAATTTCTACTTATAAGTAAATGTACAACAGTGAGGAAGGAACTGCGTAAAAAGGAGCTTTAGATGGATCTGACGGGTCCATAGCCCCAAACCAAACTCGCAACACGCTAGCATTAAAGCATATGTATATATATATACATATATATATATATATACATATATATATATATATACATATATATATATATATACATATATATATATATATATATACATATATATATATATATATATACATATATATATATATACATATATATACATATATATATATACATATATATATATATACATATATACATATATACACATATATACATATACACATATATACATATATACATATATACACATATATACATATATACACATATATACATATATACACATATATACATATATACATATATACATATATACATATATATATATATACATATATATATATATACATATATATACATATACATATATATACATATACATATATATACATATATATATATATACATATATATATATATATACATATATATACATATACATATATATACATATATATATATACATATATATATATATATACATATATATACATATATATATATATATACATATATATATATATACATATATATATACATATATATATATATACATATATATATACATATATATATATATATATATATATATACATATATATATATATATATATATATATATATATACATATATATATATATATATATATATATATACATATATATATATATATATATATATATACATATATATATATATATATATATATATACATATATATATATATATATATATATATATATACATATATATATATATATATATATATATATACATATATATATATATATATATATATATATATACATATATATATATATATATATATATATATATATATATATATATATATATATATATATATATATATA